>CADCXB010000050.1:600000-1026764 GCA_902806585.1 Xylaria hypoxylon | reverse complement strand
CTGCCTTAATTTTAATATATTTATCGTTAATAAATACCTAGCCCATTATTTATATTAATAACTATATAATCTTTTTTATTATATTTATATTTTTTAATATATATAAAACCTAATTCTTTTAATATTTTATATACTTCTTTATTTTTATTTAGCTATTATAATATATTACTATTTATTTATTTTATCTCATTTACTCTTTTTTTATTCTTATACCTTTATAACACCATTTTTTTTTTATATCCTTTTTATTATATACTAATATATTATATACTATATATTTATTTACGTTATTAATCTTTAAATATAACTAATACTTTTTTATTTATTTATATCTTTATTAACTATTAAAATATTACTTTATTTATTAGTATAACATTACTATTAAATATAATTATTTATATTTATATTTAAATTAACTTTATAACTATATTAACTATACTTTTTAATAGCTTGCTATTATTTAATATTATATAATATTTATTTATTATAAACTAATTTAATTATTTTATTATTTATATTTAGTTAATAAAATTTATAAGGTAACTTTTATTACTATTTTAATATTACTAATATTACTTATGCCTTTTATATAGCTACTTTACCTTTATTTTATGTAAATTAATTTCTATTTTATATATATTATTATTATATATTTACTTATAATAATAATAATAATATAATTATTATTATTATCCTTTTATTTAAACTATTGTCTTCATAATATAAATATTATGCTTTTTTCTTACTTATTTTTATTACTACTATTACTAAGCTTTCTTACTTTATAATTACCTTTAACGCCGCTTATTATATAACATTTAAAACTACGCTTTATTTTTAATATTAGCACAACTACACTTATATATTATTTACTATATTATTTACTACTATATTTTTTATATTGCTTAAGTTAATGCTATTATTATATTAACAATATATTTTTAACCCTTTTTATTACTTATTTTATTGCTAACAATATTATTAAAAACTTATACCAACTTTATTAACCTATTAAAACAACTTATAGTTTTTTAAGTATATTAAACTATAACTTTTTTATATTTTACCTATAAAATTTTATCTTTAATTTATAAACTATATTTGTTTATTATAAACTATTATATTTAACTTCGCTTTATTTCCTTTAATTAGCTATTTTTATTATTTATTACTATATTAGCTTTTTTACTACTTATGTTTTTATTTAATAACTTTATATATATTTATAAAATATTGCTTTAAATATATAATACTATATTAATACTTTATTTTACTTTTATATATTATAATATTACTTTTTATATTATGTTTATTACTGCTTATATTTTTTTTTATTACTTTATTATTTATTAACTTGTTTTTATTTACTTACGCTTTTTTTACCTTTAACTTTTAATTAAAACACGCTAACAATTACTAACACTTATATTTACTACTTTATACCCTACGCACCGCTTTATTAACTTTTTTTATTTTATTTTTGCTTTTATTAACCTTTTTTTAATTATAACTAAAATAATCCCACCCAACATTTTGCTAATAATATAAATACCTTATTTTTGCGCTTTTTTTCTATTTATATATAATATAATTAATATTTACTAAAATAATAACGTTAACTATATATAATATATTACTAATGCTTTTACTTTTTTAAGTAAATATTAATAAATTATTTTTACTTTTTTATTATGTTTAACTTTTTATAATATTATATTATTATTATTACTAACTTTTTTAATTAATATTTTATGCGCTATTTAAGCCGCTTTTATTTAATATTATGTTATTACTACTTTTTATTTTGCGCTTAAGCTTACTTATTTATTATATATATTAATACTAATAATATTTTTTAAATACTACCAACCTTTTTTTATATGCTGCTACTGCACTTGCTTTTATTACGCCGTTTATTATTTAGCTACTTATATAATAAACCGCTTTTTAATGCTATCTTTTAAACTATTTAGTTTATTATTTATATTAACTATTACGCTTTTATTTAATGCTTTTATTACACTAATTTATTATAAAACTTTTATTTAGCTTTAATTTTAGCTATATTATTAACTAATAACTTTTAATTAATTACTAATAACGTTATTATATTGTTTATTAATAACACCTTTTAACGCAATTATATTAATACTTTTTTAATTATATTATAAATTATTAATTATAACTAACTTATATAAAATTATTACTATTTATATAATAATATATTTTTTAACCTTTATAACCTATGCTTATTAACGTTATAAACTAAGTTATTAATACTTTTACCTTTTAAAATATTATACTACTACTTTTAACCGCTTTTTTATTAACTTTACTTTTTATACCTTTTTACGTCTTAATTTTAGTTTACTTTTTACTTTATATCTTACTATTATTAATTTTGCTATTATTATAATAGCTAATAATTAAAGCATAAATTTAAATAAGCAATTATTTACTACTAGCTTAATAACTTATTATTATTAACTTATTATATATTACGCTATAAAAATATATCTTTTTAGTTTATAATTTAATAATAATATATAAAATCTTAATATTATTTGTTTTAAATATTAAACCTATTTATTTATACTATTTATATTATATACGCTGCTTTAACTATTAGTTTTATTTTGCTGCCTTTATAATTGCTACTTTTATTTTTATTGCTTTTTATAATTATTACTTTTGTTTTTACAGCTTATTATCTTTATTATAACCTACTTTGTTTTATATTAAATAACTTATAATGTTAATAACTATACTTTTATTAATATATATATTAAACGCTTGTTTTTACTTGTTTTTATTATCTTTTAGCTTTATTTTGGCTTTATAACACTAACTTATAAGTTTGCTATATATATATATAATAATAGCTTTAATATACTTAGTATATTTTTAAATAGTTTTACTTTATTATTTAGCATAAAATAGCTTTATTTAAATTACACTACTTTTTATTATTTTATAATATTTAATATAGCTAATTTAATAACTTTTAGCTAATATATATATTATATACGCTTAAATCATATGTTTTATTGCTAATAATATATATACTAACTATATTTATTTTTACTGCTTTTTTTTTTTGCTTTGTTTTTTCTTATTTTATTATTGTTTTTTTTAAGCACTTATAACCTTATAATTAATTATATTTAATTAAACCCTTATAAATAGCTAGCTTACTATATATACTTAATTTATATATTAAATAACAACTTAGTTTAGCTTTTAATAGCTTTTTTTTTTTTTAGGCTATATTTTATAATTATATTACATTAGTAATATTTTATATTATTGCTGCTTAAAAAACAGCCTTTTTATTACTTTTTTATATATTGCGGTTATTTTACGCTATATTAAGTGCTACTTTAAATAACTTTTATAATATATTAATTTGTTTTATATACTAGTATTAAATCTTATTAACCTATATATCGCTTAACCTTTTTATATAATATATATTAAGCTTTTAACTATAAAATTATAAGTTGTTTTATTTATAAACATTATATAAATACTTTTATATACTTTATACCGTTTAATTAATATAACTATATAACCTTTTTAGCTGTATTTTAAATATATATTTTTTTTTTTTATTAAACGTTTTTAATAATAGGTATAATGCTAACATTAAGGCTAAGTATTAGATTTTTTTAGCGGTTTTATATAATATGCCGTTTAATACTAACTTGCTAAATATTTATATAATAACTTTATATGTTGCTATATTTAAATACTTATGCTATTTATATAAATAAATAGTTATAACACTTAGTAAAACAACTATTTTATATTGCTTATATATAGTTATTTAATATAAACACTATAATATAAATATATTTTAATATATTTATATTATAATTTAGTATAAAATATAATAAATATATAATAATAAATATATAATAATTATTTTAAAATAGGTTAAAATTTTTTTTTTATTAACTATATATATTTATAATAACTTTACTTTATTTAAAACCTTTGCTAATTAACTAACTTAACCCTAACTTAACTTTAACCTATAAAATATATATTTAATAATAATATTGCATAAAAAACTAATATATAAATTAAAATCGCAACACTTAGTTTTTTGCTTAAAATTTTATTTTTTAATTAATTTACTTATGTTTTAAAATACACGCTTAATAATAACATCGTATAAAAAACTAATATATAAATTAAAATTATTACACCTAGTTTCCTACTTAAAATTTTATTTTCTAATTAATTTACTTATATTTAAGTTTAATTAATATATATATTTAATTATTAACTTTAACCCTAACTTAACCTTAACTTAACCCTAACTTAACCTTAACTTAACCTTAACTTAACCTTAACTTAACCTTAACTTATAAAATATACGCTTAATAATAATAGCATATAAAAAACCGGTATATAAATTAAAATCGCCGCACTTAATTTCCTACTTAAAATTTTATTATTTAATTAATTTATTTACGTTTTAAAATACACACTTAATAACAACGTTTTATAAAAAATAAATATATAAATTAAAATCGCCGCACCTTATTTCTTGCTTAAAATTTCATTTTCTAATTAATTTACTTATATTTTAAATTAAATTAATTAATATATTTAATTGCTAACCTTAACCTTAATTTAACCCTAACCTTAACTTAACTTTAACTTTAACTTAACCTTAACTTAACCTTAACTTAACTTTAACTTATAAAATATATATTTAATAATAACGTTATATAAAAAACCAATATATAAATTAAAATCGCAATGCTTAATTTTTTATTTAAAATTTCATTTTTTAATTAATTTACTTATGTTTTAAAATACACGCTTAATAATAATATCGTATAAAAAACCAATATATAAATTAAAATTGCCGCACCTAATTTCTTGCTTAAAATTTTATTTTCTAATTAATTTACTAATATTTAGGTTTAATTAATATATATATTTAATTATTAACTTTAACTCTAACTTAATTTTAACTTAACCTTAATTTAATTTTAACTTAACCTTAACTTAACTTTAATTTTTAAAATGTACGCTTAATAATAACATCGTATAAAAAATCAATATATAAATTAAAATCATAATACTTAATTTTTTGCTTAAAATTTTATTTTCTAATTAATTTACTCACGTTTAAATTTAATTAATACATATATTTAATTATTAACCTTAACCCTAACTTAACCCTAACTTAACCTTAACTTTAATTTAACTTTAACTTAACTTTAACTTATAAAATACACGCTTAATAACAACATTATATAAAAAACTAATATATAAATTAAAATTATAATACCTAGTTTTTTGCTTAAAATTTTATTTTCTAATTAATTTACTTATGTTTTAGGTTAAATTAATTAAAATATTTAATTTTAAATCAATTTAACCTAAGTAATAAGTTAGCGCTAATGATTTAAGCTAATAATAGCACGACCTTTTAATTAATTTAAGTCGAATTAATTTAGGAATACTAATTAGCGTTAACCTTTTATAGCCTATGCTTATTAATATTATAAACTAGGTTATTATCGCTTTTACCTTTTTAAAATATTATACTACCGCTTTTTCGGCCGCTTTTTTTATTAACTTTGTTTTTTACGCCTTTTTTATATTTTGGTTTTAGTTTACTTTTGCTTTATATACTACTATTATTTTTGCTATTATTATAATAGCTAATAACTAAAGCGTAAATTTAAATAAGTTTAATTATTTATTGCTAGCTTAACAACTTATTACTGCTAACTTGCTATATATTACGCTATAAAAATTATTGTTTTTTAGTTTATAGTTTAATAATAATATATAAAATATTAATACTATTTGTTTTAAATGTTAAACCTACTTATTTACGCTATTTATATTATATACGCTACTTTAACTATTAGTTTTATTTTTACTGCTTTTATAATCGCTACCTTTATTTTTATTGCTTATATAATTATTACTTTTATTTTTATAGCTTGTTATGCTTATTATAACCTGTTTTATTTTACATTAAATAACTTATAATGCTAATAATTATACTTTTATTAATATATATACCAAGCGCTTATTTTTTACTTTAGTTTTATTATTTTCGGCTTTATTTTAGCTTTATAGCGCTAACTTATAAGTTTGTTATATATATATAATAATAGCTTTAATACGCTTAATATATTTTTAAATAGTTTTGCTTTACTATTTAGCATAAAATAGCTTTTTATTTAAATTTATACTAGTTTCTTGTTATTTTATAATATTTAATATAATTAATTTAATAACCTTTAGTTAATATATATACTATATATACTAAATTATATGTTTTATTACTAATAATATATATGCTAACTATATTTTATCTTTTATTACTTTTTTCTTTTTTGCTTTTTTTTTTCTTGTTTTGTTTTTTTTTACTTTATTATTGTTTTTTTTAAGCACTTATAACTTTATAATTAACTATATTTAGTTAAACTTTTATAAATAGCTAGCTTACTACGTGCGTTTAACCTATATATTAAATAACAACTTAGTTTAGCTTTTAATAGCTTTTTTTTTTTTTTAGGCTACGTTTTACAACTATATTATATTAGTAATATTTTATATTATTACTGCTTAAAAAATAGCTTTTTTGCTACCTTTTTATATATTATAATTGTTTTACGCTATATTAAGTGCTATTTTAAATAATTTTTATAATACGCTAGTTTGTTTTATATACTAGCATTAAATCTTATTAACCTATATATTACCTAACTTTTTTATATAATATATATTAGGCTTTTAGCTATAAAATCGCAAGTTATCTTATTTATAAGCATTATATAAATACTTTTACATACTTTATACCGTTTGGTTAATATAACCACACGGCTTTTTTAGCTGCGTTTTAAATATATATTTTTTTCTATTATTAAATGTCTTTAATAACAAGTGTAGCGCTAACATTAAAGCTAAGTATTAAATTTTTCCAGCGGTTTTATATAATATACTATTTAATACCAACTTGCTAAATATTTATATAATAACCTTATATATTACTATATTTAAATACCTATGCTATTTATATAAATAAGTAGTTATAGCACCTAGTAAAACGATTATTTTATATTATTTATATATAGCTATTTAATATAAACGCTATAATATAAATATATTTTAATATGCTTATATTATAATTTAGTGTAAAATATAATAAATATATAGTAATAAATATATAATGATTATTTTAAAATAAGTTGGAATTTTTTTTTTGTTAACTATATATGCTTATAATAACTTTACTTTATTTAAAACCCTTACTAATTAACCAACTTAACCTTAACTTAACTTTAACTTATAAAATACACGCTTAATAATAATGTTATATAAAAAACCAATATATAAATTAAAATTATAACACCTAATTTTTTACTTAAAATTCTATTTTCTAATTAATTTACTTATGTTTTAAAATACACGCTTAATAACAATGTTACATAAAAAATTAATATATAAATTAAAATTATAACACCTAGTTTTTTACTTAAAATTTTATTTTTTAATTAATTTACTTACGTTTTAAAATATATGCTTAATAACAACATTATATAAAAAACCAATATATAAATTAAAATTACTATACCTAGTTTTTTACTTAAAATTTTATTTTTTAATTAATTTACTAATATTTAAGTTTAATTAATATATATATTTAATTGCTAACTTTAACCTTAACTTAACCTTAACTTAACCCTAATTTAACCCTAACTTAACCTTAACTTAACTTTAACTTAATTTTAACTTATAAAATACACGCTTAATAATAACATTATATAAAAAACTAGTATATAAATTAAAATTGCTACACTTAGTTTCCTACTTAAAATTTCATTTTTTAATTAGTTTACTTATGTTTTAAAATACACGCTTAATAATAACGTTTTATAAAAAATAAATATATGAATTAAAATCACTACACCTAGTTTCTTACTTAAAATTTCATTTTTTAATTAATTTACTTATGTTTAAAATCAAATTAATTAATATGTTTAATTACTAACCTTAACTTTAATTTAACTTTAACCTTAATTTAACCTTAACCTTAACTTAACCTTAACTTAACTTTAACTTAACTTTAACTTTTAAAATACACGCTTAATAATAACGTTGTATAAAAAACCAATATATAAATTAAAATCGCTACACTTGGTTTTTTACTTAAAATTTTATTTTCTAATTAATTTACTTATGTTTTAAGATATACGCTTAATAACAATATCGCATAAAAAACCAATATATAAATTAAAATTACCGCACCTAGTTTTTTACTTAAAATTTCATTTTCTAATTAATTTACTAACATTTAAGTTTAATTAATGCATATATTTAATTACTAACCTTAACTTTAACGTAATTTTAATTTAACTTTAATTTAACCTTAATTTAACCTTAACTTAACCTTAACTTAACTTTAACTTTTAAAATATATGCTTAATAATAATGTTGCATAAAAAATCAATATATAAATTAAAATTATAACACCTAGTTTTTTGCTTAAAATTTCATTTTCTAATTAATTTACTTACGTTTAGGTTTAATTAATATATATATTTAATTATTAACTTTAACTTTAACTTAACCCTAATTTAACCCTAACTTTAACTTAACTTTAACTTAACCTTAATTTATAAAATACACGCTTAATAATAATATCGCATAAAAAACCGATATATAAATTGGAATTATAACACCTAGTTTCTTGCTTAAAATTTCATTTTCTAATTAATTTACTTATGTTTTAAGTCAAATTAATTTAAGTGTTTAATTTTAAATCAATTTAACCCAAGTAGTAAGTTAGCGCTAATGATTTAAGCTAATAATAGCACGACCTTTTAACTAATTTAAGTCGAATTAATTTAGGAATACTAGTTAGCACTTTTTTTGTTTACTTTTTTTATTTCCTTTTTTTTACCTTTTTTTTTATTTTTTTTTATACCTTATAAATAATTACTACTTTGCTTTAAAATTTATTTTATTTAATTTACTTGCTTTTTTATATATAATTTTATAATTACTATATTATGTTTATATAAATTACTATTTAAATTTATAGCGTGTTTATTTTTAACTTTAATATATTTATTGTTATAAATATTTGCTTATTTTTTTATATTAATAACTATATAATCTCTTTTTTTATATTTATATTTTTAATACTTATATAAAACTTAATTTCTTTTAATGTTTTTATATATTGTTTTACTTTTATTTAGCTATTATAATATATTATTATTTGTTTGTTTTATTTTATTTAATTTTTTTTTTTTATTATTAACCTTTATAATATTGCTTTTTTTATCTCTTTTTTTATTATATATTATTATATTATATATTATATATTTGTTTATATTATTAGTTTTTAAAACTATTGTTTTTTGCTTGCTTATATCTTTATTAATTATTAAAACGCTGCTTTATTTGCTAGCTATAATGTTACTATTAAATATATTATTTATGTTTGCGCTTAAATTAACTTTTATAATTATAATATTATTTTTTGCTATATTTTTAATAGCTTATTACTATTTAATATTATATAATATTTATTTATTATAAATTAGTTTAATTATTTTATTATTTGCGCTTAGTTAATAAAATTTATAAAACTAGTTTTTATTGCTATTTTTAGCGTTATTAATACTATTTATGCTTTTTTATGTGGTTGCTTTACGCTTTATTTTATATAATTAATTTTTGCTTTTATATATTATTACTATATATTTGCTTATAATAATAACAATGGTATAATTATTACTGTTATTTTTTTATTGCTTAAATATTATACTAGCAATATAAATATTATGCTTTTTTTTTTATTTGTTTTTATTATTATTATTATTAAGCTTTTTTGCTTTATAATTACTTTTAATACTATTTGTTATATTTTTTAAAACTATGCTTTTATTTTTAATATCGCTTTTAATTACGCTTATATATTTACTTACTATATTATTTGCTACTATGTTTTTTATATTGCTTAAGTTAACGCTATTATTGCTTTTAATAATATGTTTTTAATTTTTTTGGTTATTTGTTTTATTATTAATAGCATTATTAAAAACTTATGCTATGTTTTATTAACTTATTAAAATAACCTATAGTTTTTAAGCGTGTTAAATTATAACTTTTATATGCTTTGTTTATAAATCCCGTTTTTAATTTGCAAATTATATTTTGTTTACTTATAGGTTATTATATTTAACTTTGTTTTATTTTACTTTAGTTTACTATTTTTATTGTTTATTATTATATTAGCTTTTTTTACCGCTTATATTTTTATTTAATAGTTATTTATATATTTGTAAAATATTGCTTTAAATGTATAATGTTATATTAATACTTTTATTTTTATTTTTATATGTTATAATATTACTTTTTATATTATATTTATTATTGTTTATGTTTTTTATTGCTTTATTATTTATTAACTTGTTTTATTTGCTTATACTTCTTTTTTACCTTTTAACTTTTAGTTAAATATATTAGCAATTATTAATATTTATGTTTACTACTTTATATTTTATATATTACTTTGTTGATTTTTTTTTTTATTTTATTTCTACTTTTTTATTAACTTTTTTTTAATTATAACTAAAAACAACTATATTTTTTATTTTGCTAATAACTATAAATACTTTATTTTTATAGTTTTTTTTTTATTTATATATAATATAACTAATATTTGCTAAAATAATAACGCTAACTATATATAATATATTATTAATACCTTTACTTTTTTTAGTAAATACTAATAAATTACTTTTTGCTTTTTTATTATGTTTAACCTTTTATAATATTATATTATTATTACTATTAACTTTTTTTTAATTAATATTTTATGCGCTTTATTTAAGCTGTTTTTATTTTAATATTATATTGTTATTACTTTTGTTTTATACGTTAGCTACTTGTTTATTATATATAATAATATTAACAACACTTTTTAAAACGCTTATAACCTCTCTTTATATATTGCTACTACTTTTGCTTTTTATTACGCTATTTATTATTTAGCCGCTTATATAATAAACCGCTTTTTTAACGCTGTTTTTTAAACTACTTAATTTATTATTTATATTAACTTATTTATACTTTTACTTAATACTTTTTTATTACATTAGTTTATTATAAAACTTTATTTAGCTTTAGCTTTAATTATATTATTAATTAATAACCTTTAATTAATTATTAGTAATATTATTATATTATTTATTAATAATACCTTTTAATATAATTATATTAACGCTTTTTTAATTATATTATAAATTATTAATTATAACTAGCTTATATAAAACTATTATTGCTTATATAATAATATATTTTTATATTAATTAATTACGCTTAATATATTAATTATATTATAAATCTTTTAGCTATATATATATAATTATAAAATTATATTTATTAGCGTTAACCTTTTATAGCTTATATTTATTAATATTATAAACTAGGTTATTATTGTTTTTACTTTTTTAAAATATTATACTACTGCTTTTTTAGCTACCTTTTTTATTAATTTTACCTTTTACGTTTTTTTTACGTTTTAATTTTAGTTTACTTTTGCTTTATATATTACTATTATCTTTATTATTATTATAATAGCTAATAATTAAGGTATAAATTTAAATAAGCTTAATTATTTACTATTAGCTTAATAATTTATTACTATTAACTTATTATATATTACGTTATAAAAATTATTATTTTTTAGTTTATAGTTTAATAATAATATATAAAATATTAATACTGCTTATTTTAAATATTAAACTTATTTATTTATGCTATTTATATTATATACATTATTTTAGCTATTAGTTTTATTTTTGTTGCCTTTATAATTGCTACTTTTATTTTTATTGCTTATATAATTATTACTTTTATTTTTATAGCTTGTTATACTTATTATAACTTACTTTATTTTATATTAAATAACTTATAATACTAATAATTATACTTTTATTAATATATATACTAAGCGCTTATTTTTTATTTTAGTTTTATTGTTTTTAGCTTTATTTTAGCTTTATAGTGCTAACTTATAAGTTTATTATATATATATAATAATTGCTTTAATATGCTTAGTATATTTTTAAATGGTTTTATTTTATTATTTGTTATAAAATAGCTTTTTATTTAAATTTATACTAGTTTTCTGCTGTTTTATAATATTTAATATAGCTAATTTAATAACTTTTAACTAGTATATATATTATATACGCTAAATTATATATTTTATTGCTAATAATATATATGCTAACTATGTTTTGTTTTTTATTGCTTTTTTTTTTTTTGCTTTATTTTTTTTTATTTTGTTATTATTTTTTTTAAGCACTTATAACTTTATAATTAATTATATTTAGTTAAACTTTTATAAATAGCTAGCTTATTATATATACTTAACTTATATATTAAATAATAACTTAACTTAGCTTTTAATAGCTTTTTTTTTTTTTTAAGCGGTATTTTATAACTATATTATATTAGTAATACTTTATATTATTACTACTTAAAAAACAGCTTTTTTACTACTTTTTTATATATTATAATTATTTTATACTATATTAAGTGCTATTTTAAATAATCTTTATAATATATTAGTTTATTTTATATACTAGTATTAAATTTTATTAACTTATATATTACTTAACTTTTTTATATAATATATATTAAACTTTTAGCTATAAAATTATAGGTTGTTTTATTTATAAGCGTTATATAAATGTTTTTATATACTTTATATTATTTAGTTAATATAATTATATAGCTTTTTTAGCTTTGTTTTAAATATATATTTTTTTTTATTATTAAATATTTTTAATAATAAGTATAGCGCTAATATTAAAGCTAAGTATTAGATTTTTTTAGCGGTTTTATATAATATATTATTTAATATTAACTTATTTAATATTTATATAATAACTTTATATGTTGCTATATTTAAATATTTATGCTATTTATATAAATAAGCAGTTATAACACCTAATAAAATAATTATTTTATATTGCTTATATATAGCTACTTAATATAAACGCTATAATATAAATATATTTTAATATATTTATATTATAATTTAATATAAAATATAATAAATATATAATAATAAATATATAATAATTATTTTAAAATAGGTTGGAATTTTTTGTTTATTAATTATATATGCTTATAATAATTTTATTTTATTTAAAACTTTTGTTAATTAATTAATTTAACTTTAATTTAATTTTAATTTATAAGATATATATTTAATAATAATGTTGTAAAAAAAACTAATATATAAATTAAAATTATAATACTTAGTTTTTTATTTAAAATTTTATTTTCTAATTAATTTACTTATGTTTTAAAATATACGCTTAATAATAATATTATATAAAAAACTAATATATAAATTAAAATTGTTATACTTAGTTTTTTGCTTAAAATTTTATATTTTAATTAATTTACTTATATTTAAGTTTAATTAATATATATATTTAATTGCTAATTTTAACTTTAATTTAACCTTAACTTAATTTTAATTTAACCTTAACTTAATTTTAACTTAACTTTAATTTATAAAATATATATTTAATAATAACATTATATAAAAAACTAGTATATAAATTAAAATTGCTATATTTGGTTTTTTACTTAAAATTTCATTGTTTAATTAGTTTACTTATGTTTTAAAATATATGCTTAATAATAATATTATATAAAAAACAAATATATGAATTAAAATTACTATACTTTATTTCTTGCTTAAAATTTTATTTTTTAATTAATTTACTTATATTTTAAGTTAAATTAATTAATATATTTAATTGCTAACCTTAACCCTAACTTAACTTTAACCTTAACTTAACCTTAACCTTAATTTAACCTTAACCTTAACTTAACCTTAACTTAACCTTAACTTAACCCTAACTTATAAAATATACGCTTAATAATAATATTATATAAAAAACTAATATATAAATTAAAATTATAACGCTTAGTTTTTTACTTAAAATTTTATTTTTTAATTAATTTATTTATGTTTTAAAATATACGCTTAATAATAATGTTGTATAAAAAACAAATATATAAATTAAAATTATAACACTTAGTTTCTTGCTTAAAATTTTATTTTCTAATTAATTTACTAATATTTAGGTTTAATTAATACATATATTTAATTGCTAACCTTAACCCTAATTTAACCTTAACTTAACCTTAATTTAACCTTAATTTAACTTTAATTTAATTTTAATTTAATTTTAACTTATAAGATATATGCTTAATAATAACGTTGTATAAAAAACTAATATATAAATTAAAATTATAACACTTAGTTTTTTGCTTAAAATTTTATTTTCCAATTAATTTACTCACGTTTAAGTTTAATTAATATATATATTTAATTGCTAACCTTAACCTTAATTTAACCCCAACTTAATTTTAACTTTAATTTAACCCTAACTTAACCCTAACTTATAAAATACATACTTAATAATAATGTCGTATAAAAAACCAATATATAAATTAAAATTATAACACTTGGTTTTTTGCTTAAAATTTCATTTTCTAATTAATTTACTTATGTTTTAAGTTAAATTAATTTAAATGTTTAATTTTAAATTAATTTAACCTAAGTAATAGGTTAGCGTTAGTAATTTAAGCCAATAATAGCACGACTTTTTAACTAATTTAAGTCGAATTAATTTAGGAATACTAGTTAGCTTTTTTATAATCTTATAAAATATAATTAATAACTACGTTTTGTTTTTTTTTTTTTACTTAACACTATATATACCTTTTACTTTAAACTTAAACTTTTTTAATAAACGTTATTTTTTGCTATTACGCTACGCTTTATAATAACTATTTTTTCTTTGCTTATAACTACTAACTTTTTATCGCCTAATTTATTTTTATTTTTTTTTGCAATATTGCTTTTTTTTTTACTACATTATTTTTTACCGCCTTTTTTTTTACTATATTTTTTTTTACTACGTTTATAACCTACCTTTAGCTTATTAATATAACCTTTTTTATACCTTATATTTTTTTATATTAATAACATTTTTTTTTACCTTTTTTATATACCTTATAATTAACTTTTTTATTTATCTTTTAGTTTATTATTATTTAAACACACTTTTTTATATTTATAAACTTTTATATCGCCTTTTTCACCTTTTGCGCTTTTACCTCCTTTGCTATAAACTCTCTCCTTTTATTTATCTCTTTATTTATCCCTTTATTTATCCTTTTATTTATCTTTTTATTTGTTTTTTTATTCGTTTTTTTATTTATTTTTTTATTTATTTTTTTATTTATTTTTTTATTTGCTTTTTTAATTTATTTAATCGATTGTTTTTTTAGCACCTTTTTTATTTACCTTTTTTATCCCTTTTTTTTTACCTTTTTTCCTACCCCTTTTTATACCTTATAAATAATTACTACCTTGCTTTAAAACTTATTTCGCTTAATTTACCTGCTTTTTTATATATAATTTTATAACTGCTATATTATACTTATATAAATTACCACTTAAATTTATAACGCGTTTACTTTTAACTTTAATGTATTTATTATTATAAATATCTACTTACTTTTTTATATTAATAACTATATAATTTCTTTTTTTATATTTATATTTTTAATGCTTATATAAAACTTAATCCTTTTTAATGTTTTTATATACTACTTTATTTTTGTTTAATTGTTATAATATATTATTATTTGCTTATTTTATTTTATTTACTCTTTTTTTTTCGCTATTAACCTTTATAACATCGCTTTTTTTATTTTTTTTTTTTCACGTATTATTATACCATGTATTATATATTTATTTATATTGTTAGTTTTTAAAACTACTACCTTTTATTTACTTATATCTTTATTAACTATTAAAACGCTGCTTTATTTATTAACTATAATATTATTATTAAATATATTATTTATGTTTATACTTAAATTAACTTTTATAATTATAATATTGTTTTTTATTATACTTTTAATAGCTTGCTACTATTTAATATTATATAATATTTATTTATTATAAATTAGTTTAATTGTTTTATTACTTACGCTTAGTTAATGAAATTTATAAAACTAGCTTTTACTGCTGTTTTTAGCGTTATTAATACTACTTGCGCCTTTTTATGCGGCCGCCTCGCGCTTTATTTAATGTAATTGATTTTTGCCTTTATATATTGTTACTATATGTTTACTTATAATAATAATAACGGCATAATTACTACTGTTATTTTTTTATTACTTAAATATTATGCCGGCAATATAAATATTATACTTTTTTTTTTGCTTGTTTTTATTACTACTACTACTAAGCTTTTTTGCTTTATAATTACTTTTAATGTTATTTATTACACTTTTTAAAACTACGCTTTTATTTTTAACATTGTTTTTAACTACGCTTATATATTTATTTACTATATTATTTACTACTACGTTTTTTATATTGCTTAAGCTAATGCTATTATTACTTTTAATAACGTATTTTTAACCTTTTTAATTATTTATTTTATTGCTAACAGCATTATTAAAAACTTATGCTATATTTTATTAACTTATTAAAATAACTTATAGTTTTTAAGTGTGTTAAATTACGATTTTTATATGTTTTGCTTATAAATCTTGTTTTTAATTTATAAATTATATTTTGTTTATTTATAAGCTATTATATTTAACTTTGTTTTATTTTGTTTTAACTTGTTGTTTTTATTATTTGTTGCTATATTAGCTTTTTTTACCGCTTATGTTTTTATTTAATAACTGCTTATATATTTATAAAATATTGCTTTAAATATATAACGCTATGCTAATACTTTTATTTTTATTTTTATATGCTATAATATTGCTTTTTATATTGTATTTATTACTACTTGCGTTTTTTATTGCTTTATTATTTATTAACTTGTTTTATTTGCTTGTACTTTTTTTTTGCTTTTTAATTTTTAGCTAAATATACTAGCAATTACTAATACTTATGTTTGCTGCTTTGTGTTTTATATATTACTTTGTTAACTTTTTTTTTTGTTTTATTTTTGCTTTTTTATTAACTTTTTTTTAGCTATAACTAAAAACAATTATACTTTTTATTTTATTAATAACTATAAATACCTTATTTTTATGTTTTTTTTTTTATTTATATATAATATAATTAATGTTTATTAAAATAGTAACGCTAACTATATATAATATATTATTAATGCTTTTATTTTTTTCAGTAAATATAAATAGATTATTTTTTGCTTTTTTATTATATTTAACCTTTTATAATATTATGTTATTATTACTACTAACCTTTTTTTAATTAATATTTTATACGCTTTGTTTAAGCTACTTTTATTTTAATATTATGTTATTATTACTTTTGTTTTATATGCTAGCTATTTGCTTATTATATATATTAATACTAATAATATTTTTTAAAACGCTTGCAACTTTTTTTTATATGCTGCTGTTGCTTTTGCTTTTTATTGCGCTATTTATTATTTAGCTACTTATATAATAAACTACTTTTTTAACGCTGTTTTTTAAACTACTTAGTTTATTATTTATATTAATTTATTTATATTTTTATTTAATGCTTTTTTATTGCGTTAGTTTATTATAAAATTTTATTTAGCTTTAGTTTTAACTATATTATTAATTAACAACTTTTAATTAATTATTAGCAACGTTGTTATATTATTTATTAATAATACTTTTTAGCGTAATTATATTAATGTTTTTTTAATTATATTATAAATTATTAATTATAACTAGCTTATATAAAATTATTGCTGCTTATATAATAATATGTTTTTATGCTAATTAATTACGCTTAGTGCATTAATTATGTTGTAGATTTTTTAGCTATATATATATAACTATAAAATTATATTTATTAGCATTAACTTTTTATAGCTTATATTTATTAACGTTATAAACTAAGTTATTATTACTTTTATTTTTTTAAAATGTTATATTATTGCTTTTTTAGCTGCTTTTTTTATTAATTTTATTTTTTATGCTTTTTTTATATTTTAGTTTTAATTTATTTTTGCTTTATATATTACTATTATTTTTGCTATTGTTATAATAGCTAATAATTAAAGCGTAAATTTAAATAGGCTTAATTATTTATTGCTAGCTTAATAACTTATTATTGCTAACTTGTTATATATTATATTATAAAAATTATTATTTTTTAGTTTATAGTTTAATAATAATATATAAAACGCTAATACTACTTGTTTTAAATATTAAATTTGTTTATTTATGCTATTTATGTTATATATGCTATTTTGGCTATTAGTTTTATTTTTGCTGCTTTTATAATTGTTGTTTTTGTTTTTATTGCTTATATAATTATTGCTTTTGTTTTTATAGCTTACTATGCTTATTATAACCTGCTTTACTTTATATTAAATAACTTATAATGCTAATAATTATGCTTTTGTTAATATATACGCTAAGCGCTTGTTTTTTATTTTAGTTTTATTATTTTTAGTTTTATTTTAGCTTTATAGTGCTAACTTATAAGTTTGCTATATATATATAATAATTGCTTTAATATATTTAATATATTTTTAAATGGTTTTATTTTATTGTTTGGTATAAAATAGCTTTTTATTTAAATTTATATTAGTTTTTTGCTGTTTTATAATATTTAATACAGCTAATTTAATAATTTTTAGCTAATATATATGTTATATATGCTAAATTATATGTTTTATTGCTAATAATATATATATTAATTATGTTTTATTTTTTGCTGCTTTTTTTTTTTTTGCTTTGTTTTTTTTTACTTTATTATTGTTTTTTTTAAGTACTTATAACTTTATAATTAATTATATTTAGTTAAACTTTTATAAATAGCTAGCTTATTATATATATTTAATTTATATATTAAATAATAATTTAACTTGGTTTTTAATAGCTTTTTTTATTTTTTAGGCGGCGTTTTATAATTATATTATATTAGTAATATTTTATACTATTATTATTTAAAAAACAGCTTTTTTATTACTTTTTTATATATTGCAATTGCTTTATATTATATTAAGTACTATTTTAAATAATTTTTATAATATATTAGTTTATTTTATATATTAATATTAAATTTTATTAATTTATATATTGCTTAATTTTTTTATATAATATATATTAAGCTTTTAGCTATAAAATTATAAGTTGTTTTATTTATAAGCGTTATATAAATGCTTTTATATATTTTATATTATTTAATTAATATAATTATATAGCTTTTTTAGCTTTATTTTAAATATATATTTTTTTTTATTATTAAATATCTTTAATAATAGGTATAGCGCTAACATTAAAGCTAAGTATTAAATTTTTTTAGCGGTTTTATATAATATATTGTTTAATATTAATTTGCTTAATATTTATATAATAACTTTATATATTACTATATTTAAATACTTATATTGTTTATATAAATAAATAGTTATAATACTTAGTAAAACAACTATTTTATATTGCTTATATATAGTTACTTAATATAAACGCTATAATATAAATATATTTTAATATGCTTATATTATAATTTAATATAAAATATAATAAATATATAATAATAAATATATAATAATTATTTTAAAATAAGTTGGAATTTTTTTTTTATTAACTATATATACTTATAATAACTTTACTTTATTTAAAACTTTTGCTAATTAATTAATTTAACTTTAATTTAACTTTAATTTATAAAATATATACTTAATAATAATATTATAGAAAAAATTAATATATAAATTAAAATTATAATATTTGGTTTTTTATTTAATATTTTATTTTTTAATTAATTTATTTATATTTTAAAATACACGCTTAATAATAATATTGCATAAAAAACCAATATATAAATTAAAATTACTATACTTAATTTCTTGCTTAAAATTTTATTTTTTAATTAATTTATTTATATTTAGGTTTAATTAATATATATATTTAATTGCTAACTTTAATTTTAATTTAATTTTAATTTAACTTTAATTTAATTTTAATTTAATTTTAATTTAATTTTAACTTATAAAATATACGCTTAATAATAACATTATATAAAAAACTAATATATAAATTAAAATCGCTATATTTGGTTTCTTACTTAAAATTTTATTGTTTAATTAATTTACTTATGTTTTAAAATATATGCTTAATAATAACATCGTATAAAAAACAAATATATAAATTAAAATCGCTATACTTTATTTTTTGCTTAAAATTTTATTTTTTAATTAATTTACTTATATTTTAAGTTAAATTAATTAATATATTTAATTACTAACTTTAATTTTAACTTAATTTTAACTTTAATTTAACTTTAACTTTAACTTAATTTTAACCTTAATTTAACTTTAACTTAATTTTAACTTAATTTTAATTTATAAAATATATACTTAATAATAATATTATATAAAAAACTAATATATAAATTAAAATTATAACGCTTGGTTTCCTACTTAAAATTTTATTTTCTAATTAATTTACTTATGTTTTAAAATATATGCTTAATAATAACGTCGTATAAAAAACAAATATATAAATTAAAATTATAACACTTAGTTTTTTGCTTAAAATTTCATTTTCTAATTAATTTACTAATATTTAGGTTTAATTAATATATATATTTAATTGCTAACTTTAACCTTAACTTAACCTTAATTTAACTTTAACTTAACTTTAATTTAACTTTAACTTAATTTTAACTTAACTTTAACTTATAAAATATATATTTAATAATAATATCGCATAAAAAACCAATATATAAATTAAAATCATAACATTTAGTTTTTTGCTTAAAATTTTATTTTCCAATTAATTTACTTATATTTAAGTTTAATTAATACATATATTTAATTACTAACCTTAACCCTAACTTAACTTTAACTTAACTTTAACTTTAATTTAACCTTAACTTAATCTTAACTTATAAAATATATGCTTAATAATAATATCGCATAAAAAACCAATATATAAATTAAAATCATAACATTTAGTTTTTTGCTTAAAATTTTATTTTCTAATTAATTTACTTATGTTTTAAGTTAAATTAATTTAAATATTTAATTTTAAATCAATTTAACCCAAGTAGTAGGTTAACGCTAGTGATTTAAGCCAATAACAACATAACCCTTTAATTAATTCGAGTTAAATTAATTTGGGAATATTAATTAGGTTAGCGCTAGTGATTTAAGCTAATAATAGCACAACCTTTCAACTAATTCGAGTTAAATTAATTTAGGAATATTAGTTAGGCTATATTTTACAACTATATTACATTAGCAATACTTTATGTTATTACTGCTTAAAAAACGGCTTTTTTGCTACCTTTTTATATATTATAGTTACTTTACGCTATATTAAGTGCTATTTTAAATAACTTTTATAACGTGTTAGTTTATTTTATATGCTAGCATTAAATCTTATTAATTTATATATCGCTTAACCTTTTTATATAACGTATACTAGGCTTTTAGCTATAAAATTATAAGTTGTTTTATTTATAAGCATTATATAAATACTTTTATATACCTTATATTATTTAGTTAATATAACTATATAGCTTGTTTAATTATGTTTTAAATATACATTTTTTTTTATTGTTAAACATTTTTAATAATAGGTGTAGCGCTAATATTAGGGCTAGGTATTAGATTTTTTTAGCGGTTTTATATAATATGCCGTTTAATATTAACTTGCTAAATATTTATATAATAACCTTATATGTTGCTATATTTAAATATTTATGCTATTTATATAAATAAGTAGTTATAGCACTTAATAAAACAACTATTTTATATTGCTTATATATAGCTACTTAATATAAACGCTATAATATAAATATACTTTAATATATTTATATTATAATTTAATGTAAAATATAATAAATATATAATAATAAATATATAATAATTATTTTAAAATAAGTTGGAATTTTTTTTTTGTTAACTATATATACTTATAATAACTCTACCTTATTTAAAACCTTTGCTAATTAACTAATTTAACCTTAACTTAATTTTAACCTATAAAATATATGCTTAATAATAATATTATATAAAAAACCAATATATAAATTAAAATCGCGACACTTAGTTTTTTGCTTAAAATTTTATTTTTTAATTAATTTACTTATGTTTTAAAATACACACTTAATAACAACGTTATATAAAAAACCAATATATAAATTAAAATCACTACACCTAATTTTTTACTTAAAATTTCATTTTTTAATTAATTTACTTATATTTAAGTTTAATTAATATATATATTTAATTATTAACCTTAACTTTAACTTAACTTTAATTTAACTTTAATTTAACCTTAACTTAATTTTAACTTAATCTTAATTTAACTTTAACTTATAAAATATACACTTAATAATAATAGCGCATAAAAAACCAATATATAAATTAAAATCGCTACACTTAGTTTTTTACTTAAAATTTTATTATTTAATTAATTTACTTATATTTTAAAATATACGCTTAATAACAACATCTTATAAAAAACAAATATATAAATTAAAATTACTACACCTTATTTTTTACTTAAAATTTCATTTTCTAATTAATTTACTTACGTTTTAAATTAAATTAATTAATATATTTAATTGCTAACTTTAACCTTAACTTAACTTTAACTTTAATTTAACCTTAATTTTAACTTAACTTTAACTTAACCTTAATTTAACTTTAACTTATAAAATATATACTTAATAATAACATTGCATAAAAAACCAATATATAAATTAAAATTATAACACCTAATTTCTTACTTAAAATTTTATTTTCTAATTAATTTACTTATGTTTTAAAATATACACTTAATAATAACATTATATAAAAAACCAATACATAAATTAAAATTACCGCACCTAATTTCTTGCTTAAAATTTCATTTTTTAATTAATTTACTAATATTTAAGTTTAATTAATATATATATTCAATTACTAACCTTAACCCTAACTTAACCTTAACTTAATTTTAATTTAACTTTAACTTAACCTTAACTTAACTTTAACTTTTAAAATATACGCTTAATAATAACATTATATAAAAAATCAATATATAAATTAAAATTACCGCACTTAGTTTTTTGCTTAAAATTTCATTTTCTAATTAATTTACTTATATTTAAATTTAATTAATATATATATTTAATTACTAACCTTAACCTTAACTTAACCTTAACTTAACTTTAACTTTAATTTAACCTTAACTTAACCTTAACTTATAAAATATACGCTTAATAATAATATTATATAAAAAACTAATATATAAATTAAAATTGCAATATTTAGTTTTTTGCTTAAAATTTCATTTTTTAATTAATTTACTTATATTTTAAGTTAAATTAATTAAAATATTTAATTTTAAATCAATTTAACCTAAGTGATAAGTTAGCGCTAGTGATTTAAGCTAATAACAGCACGACCTTTTAACTAATTTAAGTTAAATTAATTTAGGAATACTAGTTAAGTTAGCGCTAGTGATTTAAGCCAATGATAACACAACCCTTTAACTAATTCGAGTTAAATTAATTTAAAAATACTAGTTAGCTTTATATCCCCTTTTTTTTTATAGTAATCTTTTTTTTTTATTAACCTTTTTAACCTTTTTTTTACTTTTACTTTTTTATTTGCTAATTATTATACAACCAATTTTTTTATTACTATATACGGGAATTAATAACGCTTTTTTAGCTTTTTTTTATACTTTTTACTATTTTTTTAAATTACTTAATATTTATATACTAATTATAACAACTTATATATATAATACCTTAAAAACGCTTACTATTTAACTGTTTTAATTATTTTTTAAAACGCTTAAATATTTTTTTATGTTTTTTTTACCTTAGCTTTTTTATAATTTTATAAAATATAACTAATAACTATGTTTTATTTTTCCTTTTTTACTTAATATTATATATACTTTTTGCTTTAAACTTAAATTTTTTTAATAAACGCTATTTTTTACTATTATACCGCACTTTATAACAACTACTTTTACTTTATTTATAACTATTAACTCTTTATTATTTAATTTATTTTTATTTTTTTTTATAATATTACTTTTTTTTTATTATATTACTTTTTACTACTTTTTTTTTTATTGTATTTTTTTTTACTATGTTTATAACTTATTTTTAACTTATTAATATAACTTTTTTTACACCTTGTATTTTTTTACATTAGTAATACCTTTTTTCACCTTTTTTATATATTTTATAATTAACTTTTTTATTTATTTTTTAGTTTATTATTATTTAAACATACTTTTTTATATTTATAAACTTTTATATTATTTTTTTCACTTTTTACGCTTTTACTTTTTTTATTATAAACTTTTTTTTTTTATTTATCTCTTTATTTATCCTTTTATTTATTTTTTTATTTGTTTTTTTATTTATTTTTTTATTTGTTTTTTTATTTATTTTTTTATTTATCTTTTTATTTACTCCTTTAATTTATTTAATCGACCGTTTTTAGCACCTTTTTATCCACTTTTTTTTTTTTTTACCCTTTTTCTACCTTTTTTATACCTTATAAATAATTACTACTTTGCTTTAAAACTTGTTTTACTTAATTTGCTTGCTTTTTTACGCATAATTTTATAACCGCTATATTATATTTATATAAATTACTACTTAAATTTATAGCGTATTTATTTTTAACTTTAATGTGTTTATTATTATAAATATTTACTTACCTTTTTATATTAATGATTATATAATTTCCTTTTTTATATTTATATTTTTAATGCTTATATAAAACTTAATCTTTTTTAATGTTTTTATATATTATTTTACCTTTACTTAACTATTATAATATATTATTATTTACTTATTTTATCCTACTTACTTTTTTTTTTTTACTATTAACCTTTATAATACTACTTTTTTTGTTTTTTTTTTTATTATATATTGTTATACTATATACCGTATATTTATTTATATTATTAATTTTTAAAACTATTGCTTTTTACTTGCTTACATTTTTACCAACTATTAAAATACCGCTTTATTTGTTAACTATAATGTTATTATTAAATATACCATTTATATTTATGTTTAAATTAATTTTTATAACTATAATATTATTTTTTATTATGTTTTTAATAACTTATTATTATTTAATATCATGTAATATTTATTTATTATAAACTAGTTTAATTATTTTATTATTTGCGCTTAGTTAATAAAATTTATAAAATTAGCTTTTACTATTATTTTTAGCGTTATTAATACTACTTGCGCTTTTTTATACGGCTGCTTTATGCTTTATTTTATGTAATTAATTTTTGCTTTTATATATTATTATTATATGTTTACTTATAATAATAACAATAATATAATTATTACTATTGTTTTTTTATCGCTTAAACATTATACCGGTAATATAAATATTATGCTTTTTTTTCTACTTGTTTTTATTATTATTATTACTAAGCTTTTTTGCTTTATAATTGCTTTTAACGCCGCTTATTACACCTTTTAAAACTACGCTTTTGTTTTTAATATTGTTTTTAATTATACTTATATATCTACTTGTTATATTATTTACTACTATATTTTTTATATTAATTAAGCTAATATTATTATTATTTTTAATGATATGTTTTTAATTTCCTTTATTATTTGTTTTATTGTTAATAATATTATTAAAAACTTATGTTATACTTTGCTAACTTATTAAAATAACCTGCGGTTTTTAAGCGTGTTAAACTACGACTTTTATATGTTTTACTTATAAATTTTATTTTTAATTTATAAACTATGTTTTATTTACTTATAAGCTATTATATTTAACTTTACCTTGTTTTACCTTAATTAGTTGTTTTTATTGTTTGTTATTATATTAGCTTTTTTTACTACTTATGTTTTTATTTAATAGCTGTTTATATATTTATAAAATATCGCCTTAAATATATAACGCTATGTTAATACTTTTATCTTTACCTTTATATGTTATAATATTGCTTTTTATATTGTGTTTATTATTGCTTATGTTTTTTATTGCTTTGTTGTTTACTAACTTGTTTTATTTACTTGTGCTTTTTTTTTGCTTTTTAACTTTTAGCTAAATATACTAGCGATTATTAACACTTATATTTGCTACTTTATACTTTGCGTACTACTTTGTTAACTTTTTTTTTTGTTTTGTTTTTATTTTTTTATTAACTTTTTTTTAGTTATAACTAAAAACAATTATATTTTTTATTTTGCTAGTAATTATAAATACTTTGTTTTTATGCTTTTTTTTTTATTTGTGTATAATATAACTAATGTTTATTAAAATAACAACATTAATTATATATAATATATTACTAATGTTTTTATTTTTTTTAATAAATACTAATAAATTACTTTTTACTTTTTTATTATATTTAATCTTTTATAATATTATGTTATTATTATTACTAATTTTTTTTTAATTAATACTTTATGTGCTTTACTTAAGTTGTTTTTGTTTTAATATTATGTTATTATTATTTTTGTTTTATATGCTAACTATTTGCTTATTATATATATTAATACTAATAATACTTTTTAAAACGCTTGCAACTTTTTTTTATATATTATTACTGTTTTTGCTTTTTATTATACTATTTATTATTTAGTTGCTTATATAATAAACTGTTTTTTTAACGCTGTTTTTTAAATTACTTGGTTTATTATTTATATTAACTTATTTATGTTTTTATTTAACGCTTTTTTATTGTGTTAGTTTATTATAAAACTTTATTTAGCTTTAGCTTTAGTTACGTTATTAACTAATAATTTTTAATTAATTATTAATAATATTATTATATTATTTATTAATAATACTTTTTAATGTAATTATATTAACGCTTTTTTAATTATATTATAAATTATTAATTATAATTAATTTATATAAAATTATTATTATTTATATAATAATGTATTTTTATGTTAATTAATTATATTTAGCGTATTAATTATATTATAAATTTTTTAGCTATATGTATATAATTATAAAATTATATTTATTAGCGTTAACTTTTTATGGTTTATGTTTATTAATGTTATAAATTAGGTTATTATTGCTTTTATTTTTTTAAAATGTTATATTATTACTTTTTTAGCCGCTTTTTTTGTTAACTTTACTTTTTGCGCTTTTTTTATATTTTAGTTTTGGTTTATTTTCGCTTTATATATTATTATTATTTTTGTTGTTGTTATAATAGCTAATAATTAAAGCGTGAATTTAAATAGGCTTAATTATTTATTGCTGGCTTAATAATTTATTATTATTAACTTGTTATATATTATGTTATAAAAATTGTTGTTTTTTAATTTATAGTTTAATAATAATATATAAAACATTAATATTACTTATTTTAAATATTAAACTTATTTATTTATATTGTTTATATTATATATGCTATTTTAGTTATTAGTTTTATTTTTATTGTTTTTATAGTTATTGCTTTTATTTTTATTGTTTTTATAATTATTGCTTTTATTTTTATAGCTTACTATGTTTATTATAACCTGTTTTGTTTTATATTAAATAACTTATAATATTAATAATTATATTTTTATTAATATATATATTAAGTGCTTGTTTTTTACTTTGGTTTTATTGTTTTTAGCTTTGTTTTAGTTTTATAGCGCTAACTTATAGGTTTATTATATATATATAATAATAGCTTTAATATGCTTAGTATATTTTTAAATGGTTTTATTTTACTACTTAGTATAAAATAGCTTTTTATTTAAATTTATACTGGTTTTTGTTGTTTTATAATATTTAATACAGTTAATTTAATAATTTTTAGTTAATATATATGTTATACGCGCTAAATTATATGTTTTATTATTAATAATATATATATTAATTATGTTTTATTTTTTACTGCTTTTTTTTTTTTTGCTTTTTTTTTTTTTTGTTATTGTTTTTTTTAAGTACTTATAACTTTATAATTAACTATATTTAATTAAACCTTTATAAATAGTTAGCTTATTATATATGCTTAACTTATATATTAAATAATAATTTAGTTTGGTTTTTAATGGCTTTTTTTTTTTTTTAGGCTATGTTTTGCAATTATGTTGCATTAGTAATACTTTATGTTATTACCGCTTAGAAAACGGCTTTTTTACTACTTTTTTATATATTATGGTTGCTTTACGCTATATTAGGTGCTATTTTAAATAATTTTTATAATATGTTAGTTTATTTTATATGCTAGCATTAAATCTTATTAACTTATATATTATTTAACCTTTTTATATAATATATACTAGGTTTTTAGCTATAAAATTATAGGTTATTTTATTTATAAGCGTTATATAAATACTTTTATATATTTTATATTATTTGGTTAATATAATTATACGGTTTTTTTAGCTATGTTTTAAATATATATTTTTTTTTATTATTAAATGTTTTTAATAATAAGTGTGGCGCTAATATTAAGGTTAAGTATTAGATTTTTTTGGTGGTTTTATATAATATGCTGTTTAATATTAACTTGCTAAATATTTATATAATAACTTTATATATTGTTATATTTAAATACTTATGTTGTTTATATAAATAAGTAGTTATAATACTTAGTAAAACAATTATTTTATATTGTTTATATATAGCTATTTAATATAAACGCTATAATATAAACATATTTTAATATGTTTATATTATAATTTAATATAAAATATAATAAATATATAGTAATAAATATATAATAATTATTTTAAAATAGGTTGGAATTTTTTTTCTATTAATTATATATGCTTATAATAACTTTATTTTATTTAAAACTTTTACTAATTAATTAACTTAATTTTAACTTAACTTTAATTTATAAAATATATATTTAATAATAATATTACATAAAAAACTAACATATAAATTAAAATTGCGATACTTAGTTTTTTGCTTAAAATTTTATTTTTTAATTAATTTACTTATGTTTTAAAATATACGCTTAATAATAACGTTGTATAAAAAACTAATATATAAATTAAAATCGCTATATTTAGTTTTTTACTTAAAATTTTATTTTTTAATTAATTTACTTATATTTAAGTTTAATTAATATATATATTTAATTATTAACTTTAATTTTAACTTAATTTTAATTTAATTTTAATTTAATTTTAATTTAATTTTAATTTAACTTTAACTTAACTTTAATTTATAAGATATATATTTAATAATAATAGCGTATAAAAAACCAATATATAAATTAAAATTACTATATTTAGTTTTTTACTTAAAATTTCATTGTTTAATTAGTTTACTTATGTTTTAAAATATATACTTAATAATAATGTTTTATAAAAAACAAATATATAAATTAAAATTGCTATATTTTGTTTTTTACTTAAAATTTCATTTTTTAATTAATTTACTTATGTTTTAAGTTAAATTAATTAATATATTTAATTATTAACTTTAACTTTAACTTAATTTTAACTCTAACTTAATCTTAATTTTAATTTAATTTTAATTTAACTTTAATTTAACTTTAATTTATAAAATATATACTTAATAATAATGTTGCATAAAAAACTAATATATAAATTAAAATTATAATACTTAGTTTTTTACTTAAAATTTTATTTTCTAATTAATTTACTTATGTTTTAAAATACACGCTTAATAATAACATTATATAAAAAACTAATATATAAATTAAAATTATTATACTTAGTTTTTTGCTTAAAATTTTATTTTTTAATTAATTTATTAATATTTAGGTTTAATTAATATATATATTTAATTGCTAACTTTAATTTTAATTTAACTTTAATTTAATTTTAATTTAACTTTAATTTAACTTTAACTTAATTTTAATTTTTAAGATGTACGCTTAATAATAACGTTGTATAAAAAATTAATATATAAATTAAAATTATAATACTTAGTTTTTTGCTTAAAATTTTATTTTTTAATTAATTTATTTATATTTAAGTTTAATTGATATATATATTTAATTATTAACTTTAACCCTAACTTAATTTTAACTTAACTTTAACTTTAACTTAACTTTAACTTAATTTTAACTTATAAGATGCACGCTTAATAATAACGTTGTATAAAAAATTAATATATAAATTAAAATTATAACATTTAGTTTTTTGCTTAAAATTTTATTTTTTAATTAATTTACTTATGTTTTAAGTCGAATTAATTAAGATATTTAATTTTAAATTAATTTAACCTAAGTGATAAGTTAGCGTTAGTGATTTAAGCTAATAATAGCACGACTTTTTAACTAATTTAAGTTGAATTAATTTAGGAATACTAGTTAGCTTTTTTTTATACCTTTTATTACTTTTTTAAATTGCTTAACGTTTATATATTAATTATAATAACCTATATATATAACACCTTAAAAACGCTTGCTATTTAATTATTTTAATTATTTTTTAAAATATTTAAATATTTTCTTGTATTTTTTTTGCTTTAGCCTTTTTATAATCTTATAAAATATAACTAGCAACTATATTTTGTTTTTTTTTTTTTGCTTAATATTATATATACCTTTTACTTTAAACTTAAACCTTTTTAATAAACGCTATTTTTTGCTGCTATATTGTGCTTTATAACAACTGCTTTTATTTTACTTATAACTACTAACTTTTTATTGTTTAATTTATTTTTATCTTTTTTTATAACACTGTTTTTTTTTTTATTACATTATTTTTTACCGCTTTTTTTTTTACTGCATTTTTTTTTACTACGTTTATAACCCGCCTTTAGCTTATTAATATAACCTTTTTTACACCTTGTATTTTTTTACATTAGTAACACCTTTTTTTACCTTTTTTATACGCCTTATAATTAACTCTTTTATTTATCTCTTAGTTTATTACCACTTAAACACACCTTTTTATATTTATAAACTCTTATATTACTTTCTCCACCTTTTATGCTTTTATTTCTTTTATTATAAACTTTTTCTTTTTATTTATCCCTTTATTTATCCCTTTATTTGTTTTTTTATTTATTTTTTTATTTATTCCTTTATTTGTTTTTTTATTTATTTTTTTATTTGTTTTTTTATTTGCTTTTTTAATTTACTTAATTAATTATTTTTTTAGCACCTTTTTTGTTTACTTTTTTTGTTTCTTTTTTTTTACCTTTTTTTTTACCCTTTTTTATACCTTGTAAATAATTACTACCTTGCTTTAAAACTTATTTTGCTTAACTTGCCCGCTTTTTTGTATATAATTTTATAATTGCTACATTATGCCTATATAAATTACTACTTAGATTTATAGCGTGTTTACCTTTAATTTTAATGCGTTTATTATTATAAATATCTACCTACCTTTTTATATTAATAATTATATAATCCCTTTTTTTATATTTATATTTTTAATACTTATATAAAACTTAATCTCCTTTAACGTTTTTATATACTACTTTATTTTTACCTAGCTATTATAATATACTATTATTTACTTGTTTTATCTTACTTACTCTTTTTTTTTTGCTATTAACTTTTATAATACTGCTTTTTTTATCTTTTTTTTTATTATATACTACTATACTATATACTATATATTTATTTGCGTTATTAGTTCTTAAAACTACTGCTTTTTACCTGCTTATATTTTTACTAACTATTAAAACACTACTTTATTTACTAGCTATAATATTATTGTTAAATATATTATTTATATTTGCACTTAAATTAACTTTTATAATTATAATATTATTTTTTGTTATACTTTTAATAGCTTGCTACTATTTAATATTATATAATATTTATTTATTATAAATTAGTTTAATTATTTTATTACTTGCGCTTAGTTAATAAAATTTATAAAACTAGCTTTTATTGTTGTTTTTAGCGTTATTAATACTATTTACGCCTTTTTATGCGGCCGCCTTACGCTTTATTTTATATAATTAATCTTTACTTTTATATATTGTTACTATATGTTCGCTTATAATAATAATAATAGCATAATTATTACTATTATCTTTTTATTGCCTAAATATTATGCTAGCAATATAAATATTATGCTTTTTCTTTTACTTATTTTTATTATTACTATTATTAGGCTTTTTTACTTTATAATTATTTTTAACGCTATTTGTTATACTTTTTAAAACTACGCTTTTATTTTTAATATTACTTTTAATTATACTTATATATTTATTTACTATATTATTTACTATTATATTTTTTATACTACTTAAGCTAATATTATTATTACTTTTAATAATATATTTTTAACCTTTTTTATTACTTATTTTATTGCTAACAATATTATTAAAAACTTATGCTATATTTTACTAACCTACTAAAATAACCTGCGGTTTTTAAGCATACTAAACTATAACTTTTATATGTTTTACTTATAAATCTTATCTTTAATTTATAAACTATATTTTATTTATTTATAAGCTATTATATTTAACTTTACTTTATTTTATTTTAGTTAGCTATTTTTATTATTTATTACTATATTAGCTTTTTTTATTACTTGTGTTTTTATTTAATAACTACTTATATATTTATAAAATATCGCTTTAAATATATAATATTATATTAATACTTTTATTTTTACCTTTATATGCTATAACATTATTTTTTATATCATGTTTATTACTGCTTATATTTTTTATTGCTTTATTGTTTACTAACTTGTTTTATTTACTTATATTTTTTTTTTACCTTTTAACTTTTAATTAAATATACTAATAATTATTAATATTTATATTTACTATTTTATACCTTATATACCGCCTTATTAACTCTTTTTTTTATTTTATTTCTACTTTTTTATTAACTTTTTTTTAGCTATAACTAAAAATAATTATATTTTTTATTTTGCTAGCAATTATAAATACTTTGTTTTTACGCTTTTTTTTCTATTTATATATAATATAACTAATATCTATTAAAATAATAACGCTAATTATATATAATATATTATTAATACTTTTACTTTTTTTAGCAAATACTAGTAGATTACTTTTTACTTTTTTATTATGCTTAACTTTTTATAATACTGCGTTATTATTATTATTAACTTTTTTTTAATTAATATTTTGCGCGCTTTGTTTAAGCTGCCTTTATTTTAGTACCATGTTGTTACCACCTTTATTTTATGCGCTAGCTGCCCGCTTATTATATATATTAATACTAATAACACCTTTTAAAACGCTTGCAACCTTTTTTTGTATGCTGTTGCCGCTTCCGCCTTTTACTATACCGTTTGTTGTTTAGCTGCCTATATAACAAACCGCTTTTTTAACGCCGTTTTTTAAACCATTTAATTTATTATTTATATTAACCTATTTATACTTTTACTTAATACCTTTTTATTATGCTAATTTATTATAAAACTTTATTTAGCTTTAGCTTTAGTTATATTATTAACTAATAACTTTTAATTAATTATTAATAACACTATTATATTATTTATTAATAACACCTTTTAACGCAATTATATTAATGCTTTTTTAATTATATTATAAATTATTAATTATAACTAGCTTATATAAAATTATTGCTGCTTATATAATAATATATTTTTATACTAATTAATTACGCTTAATATATTAGTTATATTATAGATTTTTTAGCTATATATATATAACTGCAAAATTATATTTATTAGCATTAACTCTTTATAGCTTATACTTATTAATATTATAAACCAAGTTACTATTGCTTTCACCTTTTTAAAATACTATACTACTACTTTTTTAGCTGCTTCTTTTGTTAACTTTACTTTTTATACCTTTTTTATATCTTAGTTTTAATTTATTTTTGCTTTATATACTACTATTATTTTTGCTATTATTATAATAACTAATAACTAAAGCATAAATTTAAATAAGCTTAACTATTTATTATTAGCCTAATAACTTATTACTATTAACTTGCTATATATTACGTTATAAAAATTATTGTTTTTTAGTTTATAGTTTAATAATAATATATAAAACGTTAATACCGCTTGTTTTAAATGTTAAACCTACTTATTTACGCTGTTTACGTTATGCACGCTACTTTAGCTATTAGTTTTGTTTTTGCTACTTTTATAATCGCTGCCTTTATTTTCGCTGCTTTTATAATTATTACTTTTATTTTTATAGTTTGTTATGCTTGTTATAACCTGCTTTACTTTATATTAAACAATTTATAATGTTAATAATTATACTTTTATTAATATATATATTAAACGCTTATTTTTTACTTTAGTTTTACTATTTTTAACTTTGTTTTAATTTTATAGTGCTAACTTATAAGTTTATTATATATATATAATAATAGCTTTAATACACCTAATATATTTTTAAATAGTTTTGCTTTATTATTTGGTATAAAATAGCTTTTTGTTTAAATTTGCACTGGTTTTTTATTATTTTATAATATTTAACACAATTAATTTAATAACCTTTAGCTAATATATATATTATATATGCTAAATTATATATTTTATTTTTTGCTGCTTTTTTTTTTTTTGCTTTATTTTTTTTTATTTTATTATTATCTTTTTTAAGCACTTATAACCTTATAATTAACTATATCTAATTAAACCCTTATAAATAGCTAGCTTATTATATATACTTAACCTATATATTAAATAATAATTTAATTTAGCTTTTAATAGCCTTTTTTTTTTTTTAGGTTATATTTTGCAACTATATCGCATTAATAATACTTTATGTTATTGCCGCCTAAAAAACAGCTTTTTTGCTACCTTTTTATATATCGCAGTTACTTTATACTATATTAGGTACTACTTTAAATAACCTTTATAACGCGCTAGTTTATTTTATACGCTAACATTAAATTTTATTAACCTATATATTACCTAACTTTTTTATATAATATATATTAAGCTTTCGGCTATAAAATTGCAAATTATTTTATTTATAAGCATTATATAAATACTTTTATATATTTTACACCGTTTAGTTAATATAACTATATAGCTTTTTTAGCTATGTTTTAAATATACATTTTTTTTTATTATTAAACATTTTTAACAACAAATATAGCGCTAACATTAAAGCTAAGTATTAAATTTCTTTAGTAATCTTATATAATATACCGTTTAATACTAACTTGCTAAATATTTATATAATAACTTTATATATTACTATATTTAAATACCTATACTATTTATATAAATAAGCAATTATAACACCTAATAAAACAACTATTTTATATTGCTTATATATAGCTACCTAATATAAACACTATAATATAAACATACTTTAATATACTTATATTATAATTTAGTATAAAATATAATAAATATATAGTAATAAATATATAATAATTATTTTAAAATAAGTTAAAATTTTTTTTTTATTAATTATATATGCTTATAATAACTTTACCTTATTTAAAACCTTTACTAATTAACTAACTTAATTTTAACTTAACTTTAACTTATAAAATATACGCTTAATAATAATATTATATAAAAAACCAATATATAAATTAAAATCATAATACTTAATTTTTTGCTTAAAATTTTATTTTCTAATTAATTTACTTATGTTTTAAAATACACACTTAATAATAATATTATATAAAAAACTAATATATAAATTAAAATCGCTACACTTAGTTTTTTACTTAAAATTTTATTTTTTAATTAATTTACTTATATTTAAATTTAATTAATATATATATTTAATTATTAACTTTAACCCTAACTTAACTTTAACTTAACTTTAACTTAATTTTAACTTAATTTTAACTTATAAAATATATACTTAATAATAATAGCATATAAAAAACTAATATATAAATTAAAATCGCTATACTTAATTTTTTACTTAAAATTTTATTATTTAATTAATTTACTTACGTTTTAAAATATACGCTTAATAATAACGTTTTATAAAAAACAAATATATAAATTAAAATCGCTGCACTTTATTTTTTGCTTAAAATTTCATTTTTTAATTAATTTACTTATATTTTAAATTAAATTAATTAATATATTTAATTGCTAACCTTAACCCTAACTTAACTTTAATTTTAACTTAACTTTAACCTTAATTTAATTTTAACTTAACTTTAACTTAACTTTAACTTATAAAATATATACTTAATAATAATATCGCATAAAAAACTAATATATAAATTAAAATTATAACACTTAATTTCTTATTTAAAATTTTATTTTCTAATTAATTTACTTATATTTTAAAATATACGCTTAATAATAACATTATATAAAAAACTAATATATAAATTAAAATCGCTACACTTAATTTCTTGCTTAAAATTTCATTTTTTAATTAATTTACTAATATTTAAATTTAATTAATATATATATTTAATTGCTAACCTTAACCTTAATTTAACTTTAACTTAACTTTAACTTAATTTTAACTTAATTTTAACTTAATTTTAACTTTTAAAATACACGCTTAATAATAACGTCATATAAAAAATCAATATATAAATTAAAATTATAATACTTAATTTTTTACTTAAAATTTTATTTTTTAATTAATTTACTTATATTTAAGTTTAATTAATATATATATTTAATTATTAACTTTAACCTTAATTTAATCTTAACTTAACTTTAACTTTAACTTAACCCTAACTTAACCTTAACTTATAAAATATACGCTTAATAATAATATCGCATAAAAAACTAATATATAAATTAAAATCGCAACACCTAATTTCTTGCTTAAAATTTTATTTTCCAATTAATTTACTTATATTTTAAGTTAAATTAATTAAAATATTTAATTTCAAATCAATTTAACCTAAGTGGTAGGTTAACGCTAGTGATTTAAGCCAATAATAGCACAACCTTTTAACTAATTTAAGTCGAATTGATTTAAGAATACTAGTTAGCAAAAAAGGCATTAAAAAAATATTAGCTTAAAAAATAAAACAAAGTAAATAATAAAGTAAAAAAAAGCTAAAGTTTAATAATATTAACTTTAATAATAAAAAAAACTACTAAAAAAAATTAAAAAAACTTGTTTAATAAATATAATAAACTTTTATTATAAATTTTAAAAATATAAAGCTTTAATACTATTATAAATTTATATAAAAACTTTAAAGTTAAAAGCTTTTTTTTTAAAAAAAAAGGTGGTAAATATAATTATACCTTTTTATAATTATATAAAAAGTAAAAAAATAGCGTTATATAAATCTTTATATTGCTTAAAATTTAAAAAAAAAAACCAACTTAACTACTTAGCTTTATAACCTTTTTATTATTAGCTAAAATTATAATTAAATTATAAGTAGCTTAAAAGTAGCTTATAAAATAATGCGGTAGTTTTTAGCTTAAAGTTTATTACTTATATATAAAATAATTTAAATATTAGCAAAAAGCAAAAAAATATAATAAAAGTATAAAAAGTAAGTTTTAAAAACAATATAATAATAAACTATAATAAATAGTATGCTAATAATAACTAGTAAAACAAAAAAATATAAAGCTTAAAAAGCTACATTTTTTTTTACATTTTTTTTTTCTTTATTTTCTTTTAACTAAAAAACTATTAAAGCGTAATAAAGCCTTTAATTAAAGATTTGCAATAAAACTATAAACGCTTTAAAAATGTTTTAACTAAAAAGTAAAAAGTTTTTACTTAAGTTTTTTAGTTTTACTTTTAATTATTAAAAAGTAAATGTATTAAAGGCTTAATATATTTAAATTAAGGTTTAAATAGTATTATATTAGCATAATAAAATATAATTAATAATAATATTTGTTTTAATATAAAAAAATTATTATTATTATTAAAAAAATTAAAGGGATTTAAAAAAGGAGCTATTATAATAATTTATAATTTTAAAAATATTATAAATAACTATATAAAAAATAATATACAAAAAAAAATTATTATAATAAATATTAAATGCTTTATATTATAAAAATAAATAATAATAATAACTAGTTTTAATAAAACATTATATTAAGTTAATAATTTATTAAAAGTAGTTTTATATATTAATATTTAATACTAATATTTAAAAAAGTACTTAAATTATAATAAAAATAAATTTATTAATAGTATTAAAAGCAAAAGATTTATAGTAAATAAATTTATTATAAGTAAAGTAATATAAAAAAAAAAGTAAAAATATATTATTTATTTACTTAAAATTTTATTTATTAAATATAATAAAAAGCGTTATATATATAAATTATTTTTAGCGTTTAAATTATTTAAAACTTTTAGCTTTATAATAAATTATAATAAATTATAATAAAATATAATAAATTTAACTATAATTATATAAAACCTTTTTATAAAGTAATAAACCTTTATATAAAAGGTAAATCTTTAAAATAATTTTATTATAAAGTATTGCTTTAAATTAATTACTTTAATAAGTTTTCTTTTTTTTTAATATAATGCTAGCAAAAATACTACTTTAAAAATAGTTTATTTTAAGCTAAAAATGTTTTTAGCTTTATATTAACTTTATTAAAAGGTTTTTAAATGGTTTTTAGCTTTATATTTACGTTATTTATAGCTATTATAAACTATTTATAAGTAGTTTATATAAGTGTAGCATGGTATACCACTTGTAATAACTACTAGCTTTATTAATAAAGCTATAGCTAAAAGGTTACACCTTTTTTATAAGCACTTATAGTTATTAATGTATTTTAATAAATTATTAATAACGTTATTATATTATTTATTAATAACACCTTTTATTATAATTATATTAATACTTTTATAATTATATTATAAGTTATTAATTATAATTCGCTTATATAAAGTTATTATTAATTATATTATTAATTTATTAATTATATATATATAACTATAAAATTATATTTATTAATATTAACCTTTTATAGCTTATATTTATTAATGTTATAAATTAAGTTATTATTAGTTTTATTTTTTTAAAATATTATACTATCTTTTTTTTAGCTACTTTTTTTATTGACCTTACCTTTTATATTTTCTTTATATTTTAATTTTAATTTACTTTTACTTTATATATTACTATTATTTTTATTATTATTATAATAGCTAATAATTAAAACATAAATTTAAATAAACTTAATTATTTATTATTAACTTAATAATTTATTACTATTAATTTATTATATATTACGTTATAAAAATTATTGTTTTTTAATTTATAATTTAATAATAATATATAAAACGTTAATACTATTTATTTTAAATATTAAACCTATATATTTATGTTATTTATGCTATATATATTACTTTAACTATTATTTTTATTTTTATTGCTTTTTTAATTATTGCTATTATTTTTATAGCTTATTATATTTATTATAACTTATGCTACTTTATATTAAATAATTTATAATATTAATAATTATATTTTTATTAACATATATATTAAGCGCTTATTTTTTAATTTAATCTTATTATTTTTAGCTTTATTTTAACTTTATAATACTAATTTATATATTTATTATATATATATAATAATAGCTTTAAAATATTTAATATATTTTTAAATAGTTTTACTTTATTACTTAATATATAATAGCTTTTTATTTAAATTTATATTAGTTTTTTATTGTTTTATAATATTTAATATAATTAATTTAATAATTTTTAGTTAATATATATACTATATACGTTAAATTATATATTTTATTGTTAATAATATATATATTAACCGTTTTTTATCTTTTTTTACTTTTTTTTTTTTACTTGATTTTTTTTTACTTTATTATTATTTTGTTTAAGCACTTATAACTTTATAATTAACTATATTTAATTAAATCTTTATAAATAGCTAGCTTATTATATATGTTTAACTTATAACGTGTTTTACCACTATATAATAAATACCACTATATAATAAAACTTTTAAAACTTATTTTTATTTTATATTAAAAAAACAACTATAATATAACTAAATTAATTTAAATTAATTAAAATCTTTTTTATTAAATGTTTTTACTTTTATTATATATATTTGCCTATTATAATTAGTATTATTATATATGCTATAATAGTGCGCCCGTTTAGCTGCTTTTACTTAATAATTACTACTTTTATTATTTTTTTAATTTATTAAACCACTACATTTTTTAAAGACTTAAAGATTTATTTCTTTAGTTAAAATAAGTATTTTTTTAGCTTATAATCGCTTATTTTTTATTTTATAGCATTTATTAAATATATAGTTAGCTTTTTTAAACTTAATAATTTTATTTAAAATTAAAGTTTGCTTATATATTAATAAGTATATAGCTTTAAATAAAAAGGTTATAGCACTAAAAATTTTAGTTAAAAAGTTATTTTAATGTTTTTAAATATAATTTTTAAAGTAAATTATTTATATAATAGCTTTTTTAATATTAATAAATATTATTAAAAATATAATAGTAAAAAGTAATTTAAAAAGTAGTAATAATATAAAAGTAATTAGCTTACTTTTAAGCTTTAAAATAATAGTATTTAAATTAAATAAAATAAAGCTAGTGGCTTTAAACTTAAATATAATATTTTTAAGCGTTATTACTTAAGTATAAGCTTTAAAAAACGTAAATAACAAGTTTTCTTTTAAAATATAAATTATATTAGTTTATATAATATTGCTAATTTTAATATTATATGCTTTTTTTAATAAACTAAAATATAAAATATTTAAAAGTTAAAGCTTATAAAAAAATATATATAAGTATTATTTTAGTAAAAATATTGTTTTTTTAGCAATAATTTTTAAATATTTTTAAATAATAGCTTTTATAACTATTAAAAATAAAAAAATATTTTATACTTATTAAATATAAGTAAATATATATATTAAAGTACTTAATTTATTTTAAACTAAGTTTATTATTAACTTAGCTGTTATTTAAATTTATAATTTATAAATTAAGTAGTAAAAAGTTATTATAATATTAAAAAGTAAAATACGTTTTTTTTTTTAAAATAATAAAAAGCAGCACTATTTAACCTTAAAAATTAATTGTATAAATAACTATAAACTAATTTTAATTGCTTTATTAGGCTTACTTAAGCTTATTTTACTTTTTTATACTTATTATAACTATATTAGTTATAATTATGCTTATTATAAACTTTATTTTATTAAAATTATATATATTTTCTTTTGCAATATTTTTATATTTAATAATCTTTTTTATATGTTTATAATATATATTATATTTAGTAAGATTTTTATAAAAAACTTAGCTATAATTAATTTAATAGTTTAAATATATTTTAAAAGCTAATATATAGTTTATAAAGCGCGTAATTTAATTAATTTTAACAAAGCTACTTTTTTACTTTATTAATAGTTAATTAGCTATATTTTAAATATAATATACTTAAAAAAAAAACGATTGTAAATTTAAGTTAATAATAAAAAAAATAATTAATTGCTTTTTAATTTTAATAAATTTGTTTAATATATTTTTAATTTTATGCTTAAATATAACATTAGCAATTTAGTAGTAAAAGGTTTTATTAATAACGTAGTATATTTTTGCAAGCTTATAAATATTAAAAGAAGGGTTTTATTTAAAAGCGTAAGCAGTAGTTTATAGTTTGGTTTTTTTTAATATGTTATTTATTTTTATAAGTAGAAAAATTAAAGTTTTAGAAATAAAAGGTTAAAAAGTTAAAAAGTCTTATTATATGGTGGTATTTATCACATGGTGGTGAAACACGTTATATTAAATAATAACTTTATTTAGTTTTTAATAGCTTTTTCTTTTTTTAAGCTGCGTTTTATAACTATATTATATTAACAATAGTTTTTATTATTACTGCTTAAAAACCAGCTTTTTTACTACTTTTTTATATATTATAATTATTTTATACTATATTAAAAACTACTTTAAATAACTTTTATAATATATTAATTTATTTTATACACTAATATTAAATTTTATTAACTTATATATCGCTTAACTTTTTTATACTATATTTATTAAGCTTTTAATTATAAAATTATAGGTTATTTTATTTATAAGCGTTATATAAATACTTTAATATTATTATAGGTGGTTTTATATATTAGCATAAAAATGCTAATATTTAAAAGGGCACCTAGGTTATAATAAAAGTAGGCTTATTAATAGTGTTAAAAGCAAAGAATTTATAATAAATAATATTTACTATAAGTAAAGTAATATAAAGAAAAAAGTAAAAGTATATTGCTTGCTTAACTAGAATTTTATTTATTAAATATAACAAGAAGCACTATATATATAAACCATTTTTAGCGCTTAAACCACTTAAAACCCTTAGCTTTATAGTATAGTATAATAAATTACAATAAAGTTAACCTTAGTTATATAAAACCCCTTTATAAAAAATAAACCCTTATATAAAAAATAACCCTTAAAGTAAGTTAGCTGCAAGGCGTTACCTTAAACTAATTACCTTAGTAGGTCCCCCCTTTACTTAGCATAGTGCTAATAGGCCAAAGAGGGTCCCTAGCCCTATATCAACCTTGCTAAAGGTCCCTAAGGGGTCCTTAAAGGTCCTTAGCCTTATATATACATCACTTATAGCCACTATAAGCCACCTATAAATAGCTTATACAAGTGTAGCATATATACCACCTATAATAACTACTAGCCTTGCTAGCAAGGCTGCAGCTAAAGGGCTACACCTTTTTTATAAGCACTTATAATTACTAATATATTTTAATACACCTTATTAACTAAAGTACTAATTAATAAGCTTAACATTTATTAAAAATCAGTTTATTTAATAAGTATTAAGGTTTTAGTTAGCTTATTAGCTATTATTTTAATAGTTAAAATATAATATATATTTATTAATTAAGCTTTATAAATATCTTTAATAAACTAAAATTTTATAAAAATATATTTAATATATTAATAATATTTAAAGTTTTTAGTAGTTATTATAACTTTTATATTATTACTATATATTATTATAAACCTTAAAATTAATAGTTAAATTTTATTATAAAAGCCTTTTAATTATTAAGCTTTTTTTATAGCTTTTATAAATGCTATATATTTAGCTTTTAATATTAAAAAAGCTATTATATTAACCTTTTTAGCTTTTTAGCTTATAATAACCTTAGTTATTATAATAATATATTTTTAAATAAATTTAGCGGTTTTAAAGTACTTAGCGTAATTATTATTACTAAAAATTATAAGTAAGTAGCTAAAAATTTTGCTAAAAAATATAAAGCCCTTTAAATTTCTAAATACTAAAGTTAATTTTATAGTACTTTTTAAGTATTTAAATAGCTTTATATTTGCTATAAAATATAGTTTATAAAAGTGCTATATATAAATAACTAGTTATTAATAAGTAAATATTATATTAAGCCTAATAATTTATATTAAATAGTTTATAATTTTTATAAGCACTAAATAATAATAAGCTTTAATAAGTACTAATAAAAACTTATACTTTTTTAGCTTTATAAGTTTAAGCTATAACAAAATTTTAATAAGTTTAATATTTTTTAATTTTAGTTTTTTTAAAGCTTATAACTAAACTTATTACGCTTAATTTTAATACTTAAAAACTAAGCTATAAAGCTTTAATTTTTAATGCTATATATAATATTAATTTTGGTTTTTAAGCTTTAAATATAATAAATATTTAAGCTAATTAATAAGTAGTTATTAATATAAGTTATTATAAAGGTATTTAAAATTGCTTTATAATATATAAAAGTATTATTAATTAAAAGCTTAAAATTTAAGCTTTTTAGTAGCTGAAATAATTTTTTTTGCTATTATTTAAAAGTTTGCTTTAAGCTATATAAAGCTTATAATAGCTAAAGAACTTGCTATAATTTAAGCTTATATTTATATTAAATTATTAATTTTAAAATTTTAAAGTTTTTTAAAATAATCTTTAAGCCTTTTAAAAGTTTAATATAAAAGGTTTTAATAAAGTTATTATTAAAAAAAGCTTTTATAAAATTAATTTGCTTAATTTTTTAATTTTTAATAGCTACTAAAGCTAATAAAATTTATTAAGTAAGTAAAATAACAATAGCTATAAAAGTTTTTATAAAATTAATGCTAAAGGCTTATTTAAAGCTTTTAATAATAAATCTAGCTTTATATTTAATAATTAATTTTTATTAGTTTAGCTTACGTTTTAATATTTAGTAGCTATTTATAAAATATTTTTTAAGGTTTTTAATAAATAAAAAACAAAAAGCTTTAAATTTTAATAGCTATTAAAATTTAAACCTAATTACTTATAATTATAAAGGACTTTTAAGTGTTTTTAACGCTTGTTTTAATATATTAAGCTTTTTTAAGGCAACTATAATAATTTAAATAATGTTTTAAACTATTAAATTTATAAAAGGTTTAATAAAGTTTAAATCTATTAAATTGCCTTTTAAATTATTATTTATTATTTTATATTTTACTTTAAATTTTAGTGGAATAAAAGGTAGTTTTATTAAAATAGTTAAATTTAATAAAAAAACAAAAGGTGTAAATATTATTACCTTTTTTAAATTTAATGCTTTAGTAGGTATAGCGCCTTTTAAGTCCTTTATAACAAGTAGTATATATAACTAAAAGTTATTATTAAAGGTAAATTTACTAAGGGGTAAATAGGTTTTAAGTGGGTTTATACTAGGTAAATTCTTTAGTAAAAAAGTTTTACTATTAAAAAAGGCTTTATTTACTAAAATTAGCGTTTTTAATAGCCTTAACGTTATAAACTAAGTAATTAAATAATATTTAAGTATATAAACTAAGTAGGTTTTAGTGCTAATTATTGCTAAAATCTTATTATATTTAGTATATTTAGCAAGCTTATAAACTTTAACTTATAATTTATAAAGTATAATTAATAAATATTTAAAGCTTATAACTTTATAGCAAGTAAAAAAAAGTATATAAGGTGTTAAATTAAGTTTTAGCTTATTATATAGCAGCTAATAAAAAGTTAAATCTTTATTAATAACCTTTATATAATTAATTAAATTTATTATAAGTATTATAATATAGTACTAAAAGTATAATAGTAGCTTAAAGGCCTATAAGGTAATTTATAGGTAATTAAGAATTATCTTAATAAATTATTTTATTAAACTGTTTTATTTATATATATAAAAGCTAAAAGTATTAAAACTAATACCTTTAGCTTATAATTAATTATTAATAAAGCTATTATTTACTTTAGTACTTAAATTAAAATAAAAATAAGTTAAATAATAATTATAGCAGTTTTTTAAACCTTTAAATACTTTTTTTATAATAATATAAACAATAGTTGCTAATTTATTTTTTAATAGTTAAATCTAGTAGTAATATATTTTTTATTTTATTAAAATCAAAATATAAAAAGTTTAAAAGTGCGGTATAAGCTTTATAATAAATAAATTATTTATTATAATACCTAAAGTAATAAGTAGATTACTAACTTTAATAAAGGTTAAATATTTAATAATTTTGTTTATAGCATACTTTTTGCAAAAAAAGTCTTTTTTATTAATAAAATTAAAGCTTAAGAGCTTTATAATAATTTTAGCGGTTTTTTTTAGCAATAAAAATTTTATATGCTTTAGCTTATAATATTAAAGCATAGCTAATTTTAAAAGCTTAAAAAGTTTAAGTACTTTTAAAGGTGTATTATTTTTTAAGTTGCTACCTTATAAAAAGTTGCCTTTAATTATATTAAAGATCTTTAAATCTATTGTTTTTTTAATTATAAAAAATAAACCACTTGCTAAATTAAAAGTTTTAAGCGTTATAATACCTTATAATACTTATAATTTAAAAAATAAGTCGCTTTTTAAATAATTACTTTATATTATATTATTATAAGTAATAAGTAAATATTATAATAAATACTAAAAATTATTTTCTAAAGTAAAATAAAAACTTAAATCTATAAACTTTAGCGTTATTAAAGCGCTGCCTTTATTATTAACTAGCTTAAGTCTTTTAAAAAACCTTTTTATTTAATAATATAACGCTTTAAAAATAATATTAACATTAAATTTTAATATATATAATATATTTTTAATATAAAAATACTATATTTTATGTTAAAATAATAAGGTTTTAACTAAATAATGCTTTTATTATATAGTTTTAATAGTTTACTAATTATTATTATAAAAAAAATATTTTTTATAAATTTAATATAAATATTAAACTAGTAAAAGCTATTAAAAATATATATTATACTACTTATATTATATAAGTAAAAAATTTTATAACATATATTAAAAAGTTTTAAATTTACTAACTATATTAAATTAACTTATTAATTAAAAGTTTTTAAGTTAAATAACATTATATTTATTAAAGGTATATAAAAAATAGCGCTATAATTTATTAAAAAAAATATATTAGTAATATTTTTAGTAGACTTTTTAGTAGGTTTAATTAAAAACCTAAATAATTTACTAATTTTTTTATTACTTTTACTTTAAAAAAGTTTAAAAAAATATTTAAAAAATTTATTTATTTAGTTAATAATATTATTAAAAAGTTTTAAGTAAAAATTTATTAATTTAATATTATTTTATTAATTTTATAAAATATTTACTTTTAAAAACTTTATTATAATTATAAAAGGCAACCTTGCTATAATTATAATAAATATAAATACTAATTAAAAAGTTTAAATAATTTACTACATTTAATTTATTTACACTATATAAATTTTTTTAAAGCCTTTAAATAATTATTATATTAATTAATTTAGTTAATTATAGCACCTTTTTTTACTAAACAAATAATAATACTATTAAATTTAGCATTAAAAATATTAAAATTAATACTTTAAAAAAACTTTAAAGTATAAAAAGCTTTATAAAAAAGATTTTTAATATTATTATTATTAAGTTTATAAAAAGTTAAAAATATTTAAAACGCTTTTATAAAATTATAAATATAAGTTATATTAGCTTATATTATAAAGCTTAAGCTATTTTATAATAGCAATAAAACAATAAATTAATTAAAATTATTAAAAGCTTATAATATAATAAGGTTTTTTATAAACGTTAAAACTTTTATAGCCTTAAAAACTATAATAAGTACTTAAATTTATTAATTAAAGTTTTTAAAGCCTTTTAAGCGCTAAAGTTTAAAAAAGTTGTTAATTTTTTTAGCAATTTTTTTATTTAATTGTTTTTATATTATAAAAAAAGCAATAAAAGTTGTTATAAGCTTTTTAATAAAAGCTATAAAAAGGTTTTTAAAAGGTATAAAGTAGTTGCTAATATTATAACAAGTTTTTAAGCATTAAATATTAGTAGTAATAGCATAAATAATAGTATTAAACTAGTTATTTTAAGCTTATAATTATTATTATAAGCTAGTTTAAAAGCTTTATAAGCTTTATATACTTTTAATAAGCTTTTATATTTATAATAAAGTTAGCAAGGGGTGGTAACGCCACCCACCTTTTGTAGCCTAGTTAACTTAGCCTAGCCTACCCCACCTAGCCTAGCTATAACTAGAATTTTGGCCACACTAGAATTTTAGTCACTTGTTTTAATACATCCCACTTTTTACTACCAAAATATTACCAAAACCCTTATAAAACCTTATAATTTAATTTAATATAAAAAAGTTATTTTTATTATTAAAAATATTAAATACGTTTAAAAAAATAGTTATTATAATAATTTATAATATAAAAAGCATTATAAATAATAATATAAAAAGTAGTATAAAAAAGAAAAATTATTATAATAAAAAATAAACGCTTTATCTTATAAAAATAAACAATAATAATAACTAGTTTTAACAAAACATTATACCAAGCTTATAATTTATTAAAAGTAGTTTTATATATTAACATAAAAATATTAATATTTAAAAAGGCATTTAAGCTATAATAAAAATAAGCTTATTAATAATGTTAAAAGCAAAAAATTTATAGTAAATAATATTTATTATAAATAAAATAATATAAAAGAAAAGGTAAAAGTATATTGCTTACTTAATTAAAATTTTATTTGTTAAATATAGCAAAAAGCGCTATATATATAAACTATTTTTAGCGCTTAAACTACTTAAAACCTTTAGCTTTATAATAAATTATAATAAATTATAATAAAATTAACCTTAGCTATATAAAACTTTTTTACAAAAGGTAAACCTTTATATAAAAAATAACCTTTAAAATAAGTTAGTTGTAAAGCGTTACCTTAAACTAATTACCTTAATAGGTCCCTTTTTTACTTAGCGTCGTGCTAGTAGGCCAAAGGGGGTCTTTAACCCTATATTAACCTTGCTAAAGGGCTTTAAAAGGTCTTTAAAGGTCTTTAGCCTTATATATATATCATTTATAGCCACTATAAGCCACTTATAGGTGGCTTATATAAGTGTGGCATATACGCCACTTATAATAACTGCTAGCCTTGCTAGCAAGGCTATAGCTAAAAAGCTACACCCTTTTTATAAACACTTATAATTGCTAGTGTATTTTAATAAATATACTTTATATTATTTAATTAATATAACCATATAACTTTTTTAGCTATATTTTAACTATATAATTTTTTTTATTATTAAATATTTTAAATAATAATTATAACGCTAACATTAAAGCTAAATATTTAATTTTTTTAATAGTTTTTATTAAAGGTGGTTTTATATACTAGCATAAAATACTAATATTTAAAGGGGCACTTAGGTTATAATGTAAATAAGCTTACTAATAGTGTTAAAAGCAAGGAATTTATAGTGAATAAATCCATTATAAATAAGGTAATATAAGGGAGAAGGTAAAAGTGTATTGCTTGCTTAATTATAATTTTATCTGTTAAATATAGCAGGAAGCGCTATATATATAAACTATTTTTAGCGCTTAAACCACCTAAAACCCTTGGCTTTACAATAAATTATAGTAGATTATAGTGGAGTTAACCTCGGCTATATAGGACCCCTTTACAGGGAGTAAACCCTTATATAGGGGATGACCCCTAAAATAGGTTAGTTGCGGGGCGTTACCCTAGACTAATTACCCTAGTGGGTCCCCCCTTTACTTAGCGTGGTGCTAATAGGCTAGGGGGGTCCTTAGCCTTGTATCAACCTTGCTAGGGGTCCCTAGCCCTGTATATACGTCACCTGTAGCCACTATAAGCCACCTGTAGGTGGCATATATAGGTGTGGCATGTACGCCACCTGTAATAACTGCTAGCCTTGCTGGCAGGGCTGTAGCTAAGGGGCTACACCCCCTTTATAAGCACTTGTAGTTGCTAGTGTATTTTAATAGTTTTATATAATATATTGTTTAATATTAACTTGCTTAATATTTAAATAATAACCTTATATATTATTATATTTAAATATTTATATTATTTATATAAATAAATAGTTATAATATTTAATAAAACAATTATTTTATATTAATTATATATAACTACTTAATATAAACATTATAATATAAATATATTTTAATATATTTATATTATAATTTAATATAAAATATAATAAGTATATAATAATAAATATATAATAATATATTTCACTACTATATAATAAATACCATTATATAATAAGACTTTTTAAACTTATTTTTATTATATATTAAAAAATTAATTATAATATAACTAAATTAATTTAAATTAATTAAAATCTTTTTTATTAAACGTTTTTACTTTTATTATATATATTTACGTATTATAATTAATGTTGCTATATATATTATAATAATATGCTCGTTTAACTGCTTTTACTTAATAACTACTACTTTTACGATTTTTTTAATTAAAGTAACTACTTTTTTAAGTTATAATTACTTATTTTTTATTTTATAACGTTTATTAAATATATAGTTAGCTTTTTTAAGCTTAGTAATTTTATTTAAAATTAAAGTTTGCTTATATATTAATAAATATATAGCTTTAAATAAAAAAGCTATAATATTAAAAATTTTAATCAAAAAGTTATTTTAATATTTTTAAATATAATTTTTTAAATAAATTATTTATATAATAGCTTTTTTAATATTAATAAGTGTTATTAAAAACATAATAATAAAAAGTAGTTTAAAAAATAATAATAATATAAAAGTAATTAGCTTACTTTTAAGCTTTAAAATAATAGTATTTAAATTAAATAAAATAAAGCTAATAATTTTAAACTTAAATATAATATTTTTAAGCGTTATTATTTAAATATAAGCCTTAAAAAATATAAGCAAAAAGTTTTTTTTTAAAATATAAGTTATATTAATTTATATAATATCGCTAATTTTAATATTATATATTTTTTTTAATAAACTAAAATATAAAATATTTAAAGGTTAAAACTTATAAAAAAAGTGTGTAAATATTATTTTAGTAAAAATATTGTTTTTTTAGCAATAATTTTTAAATATTTTTAAATAATAACTTTTATAACTATTAAAAATAATAAAGCGTTTTATATTTATTAAATATAAGTAAATATATATATTAAAATATTTAATTTATTTTAAACTAAGTTTATTATTATTTTAGCTATTATTTAAAATTATAATTTGTTAATTAAGTAATAAAAAGCTATTGCGATATTTAAAAACATAGTAGGTTTTTTTTTAAAAAATAATAAAAGGTAGTATTATTTAACTTTAAAAATTAATTATATAAATAGCTATAAATTAATTTTAATTACTTTATTAAGCTTGCTTAAGTTTATTTTGCTTTTTTATACTTATTATAACTATATTAATTATAATTATATTTATTATAAACTTTATTTTATTAAAATTATATATATTTTTTTTATAATATTTTTATACTTAATAATTTTTTTTATATGTTTATAATATATATTATATTTAGTAAAATCTTTATAAAAAATTTAGCTATAATTAATTTAATAGTTTAAATATATTTTAAAGGCTAATATATAGTTTATAAAACGTATAATTTAATTAATGCTAATAAAGCTGCTTTTTTACTTTGCTAATAATTAGTTAGCTATATTTTAAATATAATAAACTTAAAAAAAAACGCTTGTAAATTTATGTTAATAATAAAAAAACCAATTAATTACTTTTTAATTTTAATAAGTTTATTTAATATATTTTTGTTTTTATACTTAGGTATAAAATTAATAATTTAGCAGTAAAAAGTTTTATTAAAAACATAGTATATTTTTATAAGCTTATAAATACTAATAAAAAAGTTTTGTTTGAAAGCGTAAGCCGTAGTTTATAATTTAGTTTTTTTTAATGTATTATTTATTTTTATAAGTAAAAAAATTAAAGTTTTAACAATAAAAGGTTAGAAAATTAAAAAGTTTTATTATATAGTGGTATTTATTATATGGTGGTGAAACACGTTAATTATTTTAAAATAAATTAAAAATTTTTTTTTATTAATTATATATATTTATAATAACTTTACTTTATTTAAAACTTTTACTAATTAACAACTTTTATTAATTAATAACTTTAACTTTAATTTAACTTTAATTTAATTTTAACTTTTAAAATATACGCTTAATAATAATATTATATAAAAAACTAATATATAAATTAAAATCGCTACACTTAGTTTTTTGCTTATAATTTTATTTTCTAATTAATTTACTTATATTTTAAAATATACGCTTAATAATAACATCGTATAAAAAACTAATATATAAATTAAAATTATAATATATAGTTTTTTACTTAAACTTTTATTTTTTAATTAATTTACTTATATTTAAATTTAATTAATATATATATTTAATTACTAACTTTAACCTTACCTTAACTTTAATTTAACTTTAATTTAACTTTACTTTAACCTTAACTTAACTTTAATTTAATTTTAACCTTTAAAATATATATTTAATAATATTATTACCTAAAAGATTAATATATATATTTAATTGCTAACCTTAACCTTAACTTTAATTTAACTTTAACTTATAAAATACACGCTTAATAATAACGTTATATAAAAAACTAATATATAAATTAAAATTATAACATTTAATTTCCTACTTAAAATTTTATTTTCTAATTAATTTACTTATATTTTAAGTTAAATTCATTAAAATGTTTAATTTTAAATTAATTTAATTTAAGTGGTAGGTTATCGCTAATAGTTTAAGTTAATAATAGTATAACCTTTTAATTAATTCTATTAATTTTTTATATAATATTATTTATAAAGTAAAAGTTAACATTAATTAATATTAAATAAAATTTATATTATTATATAAAATATTATAATTAACTATTATAAATAATTTTAAAAACTTAATTAAAATTATTATTTTCCTTTATATAAAAAGCGATAAAAATAGTTATATAAATAAGTTTAATAAATTATTTTTAATAAGTTATTTAATATAACTTATATAAATAACATATAACTTTTATATAATTAATATATAATTATAAAATAGCCGGTTATTTAATAAATTAACTAGTTATTATTATTATTATTTTAATTATATATATAATTTTATTTTAATTTTTACATTTATTATTAAAAGTTTATTATTTAATAATATTTTAATTTAAATGTTTTAATATATTTTTATATTTATTATATATAAATGTTAAAATATTAATATAAAAGCCTTAAAAACTAAATGTTTTTAGCATTTAAAAATTATTATCCTTTATACTTAAATATATATAGCGTACTTTTATATTATTACACCCTTTATATTTAATAAAAGGAAGTAAGGGGTAAGCATACTGCCGAAATATTACCTTGTGGAAAGGCTTCTTTTTTTTTTACAAACTTGCATTACAACAAGTTTCTCTCACACTTTTGCGGGGCACTCACAAAGGCTAATATGAAGCCTTATATTAGTGTTATTTTCTAAGGGGATTAGTTTATCTAGGGTATCCAGTTCCGTCTAATATAGGTGTGCGCTATTGACTAACACCTCCGGTGATCTCCCAACGGTCTCCACCTCAGTGTGACAGTTTCTCTCAACAGGTTCGCTCGTATTATTGTTCGGTTTGCTCTACCTTTTGTCTTAGTCATTACCACTTTCAAAATTATCATCATGGACGCATTAGCTGTGTCAGCAGCTATCATGCAGTTCATTGACTTTGCCTGCGGCCTTGTCACCAAAGGTATCTCCATACACTCATCTATGACTAGTCTCGCCATCAATCACCAGGAGCTCAAGAATATCACGGAACCTCTGTCGCAGAGTATTAGCGATATTTAGCAATCCTCAGCGAGTCAGCAAGGACAACAGCGGCTTAATCACAACGAAAGGGATTTGGAAAAATTGCCTTGGGGTGCCAGGAGTTTCAGAAGCCTCTAGACAGACTCTTAACCCGGAAAGAAAATATTGTGCCCTAAAAGACGCTAAAACAAATAATAGGGGTAGACTGGCCTCTACTCACCTACTTGTTGAAGATATTTACAGTAGCGATTAGGGATTCTCTTAATGAAATCCAACGCAATAAAAAAAATTACAATAAAGTAAAGACCGTAGTGCTTCCAAAAGGACATACCCTGTTACACTCCCGCCTTATATGTACAGCTTTGCCCGTCTCTTTTCTTATTGGCCAAAGCCACACGCACTACTTCATTACCAACTTTCTCTTCTGGCAATGCCTAAAGAACCTAGATTTGTCTACTGTCTCCCCACCGCAAATATTATGGTCTATTATGCCAATACGCTCGAAAATGTCTTCATCCACAGACGGTCTAAGAACAAGCACAACGGTGTTCGAGATCATTACACCCTGGATATCGGAATCTATCACCACGTGGTCTTTTGAACGGCAGTCGGAACGATAGTATGGTGGAAAAGGGTCGTCGCGTGCAATTTCAGGTACCACATCAGGATAAAAAGTTTCAAGCTCTTCGTCGACTCCAGTATCGGGATTGCAGGCCCTAACAAGGATGCGGGAAAACCAATTTCCGCTTCTGTATTTCTGGTTGCAAAGGACGAGTTGCAAAGGAATGACGCTCCCAAACAATGTAAGTTGGCCTCCTGATACAGCCCCGGTTATATCTATCCCATCTGGAATACAAACTGGATCTTCAATTTCAAAGGCACCTTCTGCATGCTTCGACCAGTTCACGCGTCCATGGACCGACGCCCAGGACCACGAGGGTGCAACGTAGGAGGAGTTGCGCGGCTGGTGACCATCTTCCACGCGCCAGCATAGCCCGGTTTTAAGATCCTTCGACCACAATCCAGCAAGGTAGGTTCCGAGGTCAATTTTATCAAAGGGCAGACGGGCGTCTGATGGTTGAATTGAAAACTTGGGTTCCTGCGAGGTTGGTATCATACCATCACTGGCTCCGGCTGTTTTGGCAATAAACTGCTTCGCAAGCCCGGAAATTGCAGGTAAGCGGTCCTTCCAGTTGGTAAGCATCCGTGAGGAGTACCGATACATGAAAATTTGCCAAAGGTTCGTTTTCTGCGTCACCGTGCACTCCTTTGAAAGGTATTCTTCAAGGACAAATTTATCACTCCCACGAAGTAATCCGCACTGACAATCCATCCCTCCGTTACAGTCCCATTGCAACTCGTCAATGCAGAAATGCAGGATCCTCGGAGCCATATGCAATTCCTGGAAACACCACGCCCTCGTGTGGAGCGGGGCGATGTGCAGACTTTCGGCTTCGGTAGTAAACATCGAGCCAGCAATCCGGTGTCTCTTCTCAAACCGCACTCGGGTGCCGTGTTGGGTGCCTTTACTAACTAAGGGCTCCCAGGACTTCAACGTGAGCTGGGAACTCGCAAATAGCCCCGCGTTACCATCTATAGCCCGGTCGCCACTTAGCATTAGATCGCAATTGGCGTAGACTTGGTTCATTCTAGCCGATTCGTACTCCCAGTCTGTCCTATTCCCTTGAATAATACAAAGGGCGTCTATCCACAAATACCGGTATCCTAGAAGGTGGGTGACGGCGATTGCGTCTTTGAATGTTTGCGGTAACATCGACCAATCAACCCCGTCCTTCATCTTACCTAATGTCGAATCTGTGGTTTTGGCAATTGGGCTCTTGCCCCAGCAGTGGCTGATCGTGACATATGGTGCCTTTTCCACCCAGTCCTTTGTCTCGACAAGTTTGATGGCATACTTTCCTAACAATACCTTTACGTCGAGCAACCTAGTCGGCATTTCCGAACCCTTCGAGGCTTTACAGGTATGGAGCCGATCACAATCCCTACGACTCTTTAGAATATAGTCCTGAAGACTAGATATAGCGTTTGGCTCCGGAATCTCTTGTCGAACACGCAGCAGCTCGCATCTCGATGGGGCTCCTGTGGGCAACATTAGCAAGTTGAGAATCTATACTTCAGGGATAACACGTATTAACTATACCTCCAGGTTGGGTATAAAATTCAAGCCCCGGGTCCCGTTGCCCAAACAATTCTACGACGCATCCAGGATTTTGAAGGGACCCCGCCTCAATTTGCCACGACGTTTCCGGGCAAGTCATCTCCTCCCGGTTTCTATCCCACTGTGGACAAGCCTTTATGCCACCATAAACAATCGAACAGAACCAGCAACCAGCTTCTGCTGCGTCTCTCAACTCCTCCAGTGAATAATTCACAGCTATATCTTGATGCCGCGCAGGCTTCTGAGAGGTCTGTGAACCAGCCATCACCGCGGAATCGCCACATCCAATGTGCAATTTGGCGCAGGTGCAACCAGGGCGGAAGTGGTCTTCGGAACTAACAGATATCATTTCTTCGGCAGGGTCAATACCGGCTTGTCGCTTTATCTCAGTTGCGACCTGCATCCTTTGCCAGTATCTTAGTGACGTGTTATCTAGCTGAGGAGGCTGATGGAGTCTTTCTCGGACTTGGGCTAGGCTGAAGCAGCCAACATACTCGCGCGCTGCAATGTCAGGGAACGGGTCGGAATACAGTCCATGGCCACAAGTTTCGTCTGCAGTTTCCGGCTCCTTTCTTTTACCCAGATCTCGACCTAGGCCAGGGCCCTCCTCTGGCTTCGGTGGCACGGTGACAGCTTCAACCTCATTGAGTTCCGAAGGCTGCTTCTTGTTGACTTTGGGGTCTTCGAAAATTAGCCTAACCGTGGTTCTAGATACCCTTCTTTGTTTCTTTCAGAAAAACAAAAAAGAGAGAGAGAGAGATTCACGTACTAGAAGTGGCGAGCTGTGCGCCAGATGCTGGCGACGGCGCTATACCTGTCGGACTTGTAACCTGCTTCCCGCTGTGAACAGGCGATGGAAGTTGTTCGCTGGTTGACGTTGTAGTTTGTATACGAGACTGATGTTCCTTCTTTGTTGGGAGGTACGAAGTGTGGCCGTGGCCTTCGTGATCTACCCTCGAGTTCGAAGTTGGCCCGTTGTTCACGGCCGTCGCTGGTTGTAAATAAGGCGAGTCTGGTGGGAGTGTCTGTTGGTCGCTTCGTTTTCTTAACAGAAAATTTCCAAACCTCAAGAATAGAGCCATGGTTTGGGGATAGAAAAGGTGGTAAGAGCTGGTTATCTAGGACCTAGAGCTTGTCTGAGGGATTTGCTTGACAGAGTGGACAACCCGGCTAGAATGGCCCCGACCCCACTTGGCTCATCTACTAGTACTAACACCATATAAATTTAGTAGGGACCTAACCAGTATTCCAAAACCAATTCGACTCGAATTGATGAAAGGGTCGTGCTGTCATTGGCTTAAATCACTAGCACCAACCCCACGCTAACCAGTATTCCAAAACTAATTTAACTCGAATTAATTAAAAGGTTATGCTATTATTAGCTTAAATCACTAGCGCTAACCTTACGCTTAAGTTAATTTAATTTATAAGTATATATATTAATTAATTTAACTTAAAATATAAATAAATTAATTAAAAAATAAAATTATAAGTAAAAAATTATATATAACGTTATTTATAAGTATATAATATAATATAAATATATAATATATTTTTTAACAACTTTTTTACGTTAATTTAAATAATTTAATTATAATATATTTAAATTAATTAAATTAATTAAAATTATTTTTATTAAAGGTTTTTATATTTATTTAATAAATTTATATATTATATTACTTTTAACTTATTTACACTTTTTATATTAAATAATTATTATTATTTTCATTACTTAATTTAATTATTATAATATTTTTAAATTTATATAAATTTATAACATTATTTATTATAAAAGTTTTTATATTATATTTATTTGTTTTTAGTTTTATAATATTTGCTTAAAACATGGTTAATTTTTTAAAGCATTGTGTTTTTTAGCGTAAAAAAGCAACTTAATATATTAACTTTTATATAGTTTTTATAATTAAGTTAATAAAATTTAAAATTTTTAGTAAAAAGCTTAAAAAATATTTTTTAATTTTAGTTTTAATAAAATTTAATTATTATTTAGTTTTTATAGTAATAATAAACGTTTTTAAAACTTAAGTTTATATATTATATTTAGTTTTATTATAAATATTATATTACTTTTAATTTGTTTACATTTTTTTATTAAACGCTTACTTTTATTTTTATTACTTAATTTAATTATTATAATATTTTTAAATTTTAATAAATTTATAATATTATTTATAATAAAAGCTTTTTTATATTATATTTACTTGTTTTTAATTTTATAACATTTATTTAAAATATAGTTAAGTTTTTAACGCTTTTTAATTTTTTAGCGTAAAAAAGTTTTTTAATAAATTTAAACTTTTTATTAAAAAGCTTAAGAAATAATTTTTAACTTTAGTTTTAATAAAAATTAATTGCTATTTAATTTTTATAATAATAGTAAACGTTTTTAAAACTTAAGTTAAAAGTAAAAGTTTAAGGTTTATAAATAATGTTTTTATAAACTTTACGTATTTAAAGTTAATATAACTTTATTTATATTTAAAGGTATAAATTTAATTGCTTTAAACCTTAATTAAATATTTTATTTTATAAATATAAAAGTAAACATATAAAAAAAGCTTATAAAAAAGTTTTTTTTTAATATAAATTTAATAATATTATATTAAATTTTTAATATATTAATTATATTATTATTTTAAAACATTAAAAAAAAGTTAATTAAAAAAATAAAGTTTATATTATAAATAAACAAGTAACGTATTATATAAGCACGTAAATTAAATAAGCACTTAAGCCACTTTTTTTATGTTTTTTTACCTTTTACCTTTATATGTAAATATTTTAACAACTAATAATAACATTTTTATATAATAAAGTATATTTATAGCTTATATTTATAGTTATAAATTAAAAATTAAAATTATTAATTTAATATATTATAATTATATATAATATTTTTTATTAAATATTAATTTATTATTATATAAAAGAAATAGTAGTTAATAAAAAACTATATTTAAATTAAAATTTAATTAAATATAAAAAGCAAACTATTATATAATATATAATAAACTTAATTTAATAATTTCTTTATATAATTAAATAATGTTAAAAATATAGTAATTTTTTTTATATATATATATAATATAATTATAGTCGGCATTAATTAAGATTTAAACTTTATATAATAATAATTTAACTTTTAAATGCGTTTTTATTAAAAACTTAATTATTAATAAGTTTTTTATAAAGATTTTAATATATATTAAAACTATTATACTTTTATATAATTAATAATTAAAAAGTTTAACATTATTAAAAAAAATATTTATAACTTTAATAAAATTAGCTTTATAATAAGTAAAATATTATTTAAAATAATTGTTATAATTTTTAATTAGTGTAAATAATTAAAGTTTATATATATAAGCAATTAAAAATAATTGTTTATAATTAAAAGTATTAAATTATATAGCTATATAATCTTTTTATATATTATTTTAGCAAATAAAAATTATTTTTTATTATAATATAAAAATAGTAAATTATTATTTAATTATGTTATTATAATAATAAAAAATAGCTAAATAATAAACAAATAAAATCTTAATTAAATTTAATATTTTAATAAATTTATTATATATTATATAAAAGGTATTTATTACTTATTAATTTTTAATAGGTATAAAAGCCATTATTTTATTAAATTTAAGTTATATATTAAAAACTATAATATTATTACTTTTTATATGCTTTTTTATTTATTATATTATTTTTAGCCTTTTAATATTAATTATTTTAACTTATTAAAATATATATACGTAAAAACAATTAATAAATTAACATAAGTATATATTATATACGTTTTAAAAAAATAGTTTTCTTTAGCATTTTATTTAGCATATAAAGCTTTTATAATTAAATTAAATATTTAAAAAAGTTTTTAAAGCATTAAATTAGGTTTATATAATTTAAATTATATAATTTAAATTATATAATTTTATAGCTTAAAACAAAGTTATTAAATAAAACACCGCTTAAATTATTATTATTAGCTAAAAAACGTTGATTTTTTTAAAAATCGCAACCTTTATATAATATAAAAAATATATAATTTTAAGTAAATTATATTAAAAGAAAATATAGCATTAAAGTAGCTTATTAAAAGTTATTTTAAAAACTATTAATTAAATTATATAAAGTTTAATTATTAAAAAAAAAACGTTGTTTTTTATATAGCTAATTATAAACTTGGCTAATATTACTATATAAAAAACAAATATATTTAAAAAGAAAATCTTTTATTATATAAAAAAACTAAAACATTAAAATTAAACAAGCTATAAAAAACAAAGTTTATAAAAGGTGTATATAAATTATTATTATATAAAAAATGGCTTAAGGTATATATAATAATATAAAACATATAATAAGCTTAAATATATTATATATATTTATTAAAATATTATAAAAAGATTTAGCAAAAATATATTTAATTAAATTTAATTAATTTAACGTATTATATAAGCAAGTTTTACATATAAGCAAGTTTTACATATAAGCAAGTTTACACTTTTTTTCACTTTTATACGTACTATATTTATTTAACTATTATATAACAACTAATAATACCTTTATATTAAAATAAAAACGATATAAAGCTTATATTATAAGCTATTAAATATAACATAAAATTATTTGGTTAGCACGCTATAATAATATAAAATATTTTTATTATAATATTAAGTAATTAGCATTATAATTATATAATAAAAACAAAAAAAACACTAAATAAATAAAAAGTAATTAAACTTAAAAAACAAACTATTATATAATATATAATTAACCTAGTTTTGCGATTATTTTTACTTTAGTTAAATAATATTAAAAATATAGCTAATTTTCTTTTTATATATATAATATAATTATAATTAATATTAACTAAGCTTTAAACTTTATATAATAATAACTTACCTTTTATATATATTTTCATTAAAAATTTAATTATTAGCTAATTCTTTATAAAAATTTTAATATATATTAAAAATAATTTAATTTTATATAATTTATAATTTTAATAAAATTAACTTTATAATAAATAAAATAGTATTTAAAATAATTATTATTATTATTAATTAATATAAATAACTAAAAGCTATATAATAAAGTAATTAAAAATAATCAATTATAATTTAAAGCATTAAATTATATAGTTATATTATTTTACTATATATTATTATAGTAAAGAAAAACCACTTTTTATTTTAATATAAAAATAATAAATTATTATATAATTAAGTTATTATAACTATAAAAAATAGCTAAATAATAAATAAATTAAATATAAATTAAAATTAATATTTTAATAAATATATTATAAGTTATATAAAAAGTATTTATTATTTATTAATTTTTAGTAACTTTAAAAAGTATTATTTAATTAAATTTAAGCTATATATTAAAAAATATTAAATTATTACTTTTTATATGTTTTTATAGTTATTATATTAACTTTAACCTTTTAATAGTAATTGTTTTAGCTTGTTAAAATATTTATATGCTAATAAAATTAATAAACTAATATAAATATATATTATATATATTTTAAAAAAAGATTTTTTAGCAATATTTTATTAAACATATAAAGTTTTTATAATTAAATTAAATATTTAAAAAGGTTATAAAAGTATTAAATTGGTTTTATATAATTTAAATTATATTATTTTATAAGTTAAAATTTAATTACTAATTAAAATACTTTTTAAGTTAATTAAATTATTTAAAAAACCTTTTATTAATATAACTAATATATAATCTTAAAATAATTATATTAAAAATAAAATTATATAATATTATAATAGCTTATTATAAGCTATTTTAAATGCTACTAATTAAATTATAAAAGGTATAATATTATTTATATATAAAATTACTTTATTAAAAAACAAAATTATAACACTTTATAAAATAAATTATTAGTTTAGTTAATGTTGTTATATAAAAAACAAACGTATTTAAAACAAAAGATTACTTATTATATATAAAAAACAAAATTTTAAAACTAAACAAGCTATTAAAAACCAAATTTTAAAAAAACTATATATAAGTAATTATTATATAAAAGGTAGCATACCGCGCATATAATAATATAAAATATATAGCAAACCAAAGCATAATATGCAAACTTATTAAAATGCTATAAAAATATTTAATAAATATAGTTTTAATTAAATTTAATTAATTTTTTATATTTTAGTTAAATTATTAAGTTGATTTATATAAAGGTGCTAAAAAATATAAAACTTACTTGTGTATAAAACTTGTTTATATAATATATTATATATAATTATTATATAAAAAGTAATATATTATATATATAATAATATAAAACATATAATAAACTTAAAAATAATATATAAACTTATAAAAATATTATAAAAACATTTAATAAATATAACGTTATTTATAAGCATATAATATATTTTTTAACTACTTTATATTTTTTTTTTTTTATATTTTTTTTATAATAATATTATCTTAGTAAAGTTTTAAAAAAGTTAATTTATACCTAATAATTTAAGCTAAAAAACATAACCTTAAATTATTTATTTATAAGCTTGCTTATATATATAACATGTTTTATTATATACTTTAATATAAAATTAATAATAGCTAACTGTTTTATATTATAAATTTAAAATAATAAGATTTAATAATTTATATAAAGAAAATAATTATATAATATATTATTAAGCTAAATTTATAAGTATTTTTAGTTTAAATTTTATATATTAAAAAAAATAGCTAATTTTTTTAAATATATATATAATATATTACTAGTTAATAAAACCGAAACTTTAAACTTTATATAATAATAATTTAACTTTTAAATATATAATAACTATTAAATTAATTATTAATAAGCGTTTAATAAAACTCTTATAATTTATTATATATAGTTTAAGCTTATAGTTAATATAATTATATAATATAATATATAACTTAATAATATTTATTGTTTTAATAAAATAAATTTTCAATAATTAAAATAATTTTTACAATAATTATTATAAGCTTTAAAAACCGTTGTTAATTTAAACAAGCTAAATTAAAATGTAAAAAATAAATTATTATAATTTAATTTATTAGTTTTTAATGTTAACCGATGTTATTATATATTAAATTTATATAAAAAGTTTACTTTATGTTTTAAGATTATAATATACCTTTATAACTTAATTAAGTTATATGTTTTTTAATAATAATTAAATTAATAATATTAAAAATATTAAAGATTTCATATAATATTATTAAACTTATATTATAAAGCAAAACCTTTTTATAAGCTTTTTTTATATATTTACTTTTATATTTATAAAATAAAATGTTTAATTAAACTTTAAAGCCGTTAAACTTATGCTTTTAAAGATAAATAAGGTTATATTAACTTTAAATATTTAAAAAATTAAAAAAATGTTATTAATAAACTTTAAACTTTTATTTTTAACTTAAGTGTTAAAACCGCTTATTATTACTATAAAAATTAAAAATTATTTTTTAAGCTTTTTAATAAAGATTTTAAATTTTATTAACTTAATTATAAAAGCTATATAAAAATTAATATATTAAAATGCTTTTTTATATTAAAACAATAAAAAACTTTAAAAAACTAACAATATTTTAAATAAACGTTATAAAATTAAAAACAAATAAATAAAACATAAAAAAGCTTTTATTATAAATAATATTATAAATTTATATAAATTTTAAAATATTATAGTAATTAAATTATATAATTAAAATAAAAGTAAATATTTAGCGAAAAAGGTGTAAATAAGTTAAAAGCGATATATTGTTTATAATAAAACTAAATATAATATATAAACTTATTAATTAAATTATTTAAATTAATAAAAAGATTATTAAAAAATATATTATATATTTATATTATATTATATACTTATAAATAACGTTAATTTTAAATAAATTTAAGGTTAATAAATTAATAAATAATATTATTATTATAAGGTAATATTAGTAAGGTAGTATTAACATTAATTTTAAAAATAAAATATTATTATAGTATTAATAGCAACATTTATTAAACTATTATAATATTAGTAAATATTACTATTAAAATATATTAGCAACTATAAGTGCTTATAAAAAAGGTGTAACCTTTTAGCTATAGCCTTACTAGTAAGGTTAGCAGTTATTATAAGTAATATATTATGTTATACTTATATATACTATTTATAAATAGCTTATAATAGCTATAAATAATATAAATATAAAGGTAAAAACCTTTTAATAAAGTTAATATAAAGCTAAACACTTTTTTAACTTAAAATAAACCGTTTTTAAAGTAGTGCTTTTACTAGTATTAAACTATTAAAAAAAAACCCTATTAAAATAATGTATTTAAAGTAAATACTTTATAATTAACTTATTTTAAAGGTTTATTTCTTATAACTAGGTTTTATTTTTTATATTTAACTTATATTAAAGGTTTACCTTTTATAACTAGGTTTTATATAATTAAAGTTAAATTTATTATAATTTATTATCATTTATTATAAAGCTAAAGGTTTTAACTAGTTTAACCGCTAAAAATAGTTTATATATATTGCGCTTTTTATTATATTTAACAAATAAAATTTTAATTAAGTAAACAATATATTTTTACTTTCTTTTTTATATTATTTTACTTATAGTAAATTTATTTACTATAAATTTCATGCTTTTAATACTATTAATAAGCCTATTTTTATTATAACCTGGGTGCCTTTTTAAATAATAGCATTTTATGCTAGTATATAAAACCACTTTTAATAACTACTTATTACGGTAATATTATTATTATTTTTATTATAATATTTCCTTTTTTTATTTTTTTTTAGTTTTTTTTATAAATTATATATTAAATAATAAATAATAAAGGTTTATTATAATATAATATAATATAATATAATATAATTATGTTATTATTAGGAATTAATTAATATAAATCGAAATAAGTCGAAATAAATTAAAATAAATTAAAATTTAGCTTTAAATATAAATATATTAACATTTTTTAGCTTTTAAGTTTTAATTCTTTTTTATTATTTATTAAAGCTATAATTTAATTTAATTATTATTATTAGTTATATTCCATTATGCTTATATAATACTATTTAAACCTTGATTTAAATATATTAAGCATTTAGTACGCTTGCTTTTTAATAATTAAAGGTAAAACCAAAGAACTTAAGTAAAACTTTTGGCTTTTTAATTAAAACGCTTTTAAAGCATTTATAGTTTCGCTATAGATTTTTAACTAAAGGCCTTACTATATTTTAATAGTTTTTTGGTTAAAAGAAAAAAAAAAAAAAAAAAAAAAAAAAAAAGTGCAGCTTTTTAAGCTTTATATTTTTTTGTTTTACTAGTTGTTATTAATATGCTATTAGCTATAATTTACTATTATATTGTTTTTAAAACTTATTTTTTTTGCTTTTATTATACCTTTTTGCTTTTTATTAATATTTAAGTTACTTTATATATAAATAATAAGCTTTAAGTTAAAAACTAGCATATTGCTTTATAAGTTATTTTTAAGCTGCTTATAGTTTAATTATAATTTAAATTAATAGTAAAAAGGCTATAAAGTTAAGTAGCTAAGTTAGTTTTTTTTTTTAAAATTTTAAGCAATATAAAAATTTATATAGCGCTATTTTTTTATTTTTTATATAGTTATAAAAAAGCGTAGCTATATTTAATACTTTTTTTTAAAAAAAAAAAGCTTTTAGCTTTAATATTTTTATATAAATTTATAATAAAGCTAAAGCTTTATATTTTTAAAGTTTATAATAAAAGTTTATTATATTTATTAAGTAAGTTTTTTTAGTTTTTTTTAATAGTTTTTTTATTACTAAAGCTAATACTACTAAGCTTTAGCTTTTTTTTGCTTTATTATTAGCTTTATTTTATTTTTTAAGTTAGTGTTTTTTTAAAGCTTTTCTTATTATATTTTAGCTTTATTATTTTTTTATTTACTTTTTTTTTTTTATGCTATTTTTAATTATTTATTATATATTTTACTAGGTTTTTTTTAGTAGTAATTTTATTTGCTTTTGCTTTATTTACTTTTTGCTTTTATTTTTAATTATATTTTTTTTTAAAATTAAATATCTAACTTTTTTTTAAATAGTTTTTTTTTTGCTTAAAATTACTAACTTATTTTTAAAATTATATAATTTAGTATTTAAATAAATATAAAAAAAAAACAACTTAGCTTTAATTTTAAAAAATAAATTAAGGTTGTTTTATATGCTTTTTTAATTACTTTAAAGTATTTTAATTATTTTTTAGTTAAGTTTTTTGCTATTTTTTTTATTAAGCTTTTATTAAGCTTATATTATATAAATAAACTTTATATAATTATATTTTAAATTATTTTTATATAAATTTTTTTTGTTTTAAGTATATTATATTTTTATATAATAGTAATTAATTTTATTAAAGCAAAGTTTTAATGTTTAAGTTTTTATTAAAGTTTTTTTAGGTTGTAATATTATTTTAGTTTATAATTTAGCTATATTTTTAAAAAGCATATACTTTTTTTTAACTTAATTTATATATTTTTTAGTTAAATTAAAGTAAAATTAATTTTATATTATTTTATAAAGTATATTAGTTTGCTTTTTATTAAATTAAAGTTTATTTTATATTATAATATTTAGCTTTTATATTTTATATATACTTATATTAAATATTTATAATTTTTTTTTATATTTAGCTTTATTATTATAAAGTTTATATTATTTATAAACTTTATTATAATTAACTTTTTTTTTATTAATTTTTTATATAAAGTAGCTATATATAATAACAATAATATTAGTAATAATAAAGATTTTTATAGTATGCTTATAATTAAAACCTTTTTTGCTATATTTTTACTATTAAATAATAATATTATTATTTATTTTATAAAGTAGCTTTAAAGCTAGTTTTAAATTTATTAAAAAAAGCCTTTTTTTTATAATACTTTTAATAGTTTTATATAGTTTATTATATTAAAAGCTTTTAAAATATCTAGCTATAATAATATTAATATTAAATTATGCTTTTAGCTATTATAAATTATTTTTATTATAGCTTTAATTATTAATTTTATAAATTTTTATAATTTATTTTTTATTTGCTTTTTAATAATAATATAAACTTTTTTATTATAGCTAAAATATATATATTTATTGCTTTTTTAATTATTTTGTTTATTATATTAAATAATAAAATTAGCTTATAGCTATTAAGCTTTTTAAGCTTTTTTAAAGTTTTTTTTAGTTTTATTAAAATTATTATAATTATATTTTAAAACTATTTTAAGTAATATTTATATATAAAACTTTATTAAGCTAATATTATTATTATTTTTATAACTTTTTACTTATATATTTTTAAAAATCTTATTAATAAAAAGTTATTTTTTAATACTTATTAAAGTTTAGCTTTTTTTAAGATTTTTTTAATCTTTTTTATTTTAACTTTTTTTTATATTTTAAATAGGTGTTTTATAAGCTTTTTTCATTTTTTTAAATTTAATAAGTTAATTTTTAAAGTAAAAAAAAACCTAGCTGTTAATACTTTTGCTTTTTTTATATAAGTAATTATTTACCTTTTTTTTTTTTTAAAGTTTAAAAGACTTTTTTTTACTAAAAAGGCCTAACTTTTAAAGCACGCTTACTTTTTTAAGGTTTAAAGTTTTAAATTATTTTTTAAGGCTTTTATTATATTTTATTACTACTATTTTTGCTATTTTTTGCAAATAATTTGCTTTTGTTTTGCTTTTGCTTTACTTGCTTTTTTTTTTTAATATTAAAACATAATTTTATAGCACTTTTTTTCTTTTTCTTTAGCTTTTTTTATAGCTTTTTAAACCTTTTAAAACTATTATAAAGCTATTTTTTTTATGATAGCTTTTTTTTTTAAAGCTATTATATTTATTATTTTAATTAATTTTATTATTAAATATTTAATATATTTATTTATATTTATTATTATATTAAAACCTTTTAGTACTTATAATTTAAACGCTTTAATTATTATTAGCGCTTTATTTAATATTTTTTAATTTTAGCTTTTAAGTAGCTAAAAGCTTAATATTAAGTTTTTTTTATTATAGATTTAAAAGCTTTAAAAAATATAATTAAATCTTACTTATTTTAAGCTTTTAAGTATTTTTATTAAAAGTTTTTTATTAGCTTATATTAAGTTAATTATATTGTTTTTTTTTTACTTTTTAATAGTTTTTTACTTTTTTTTTTTATAATGCTATTATATAACGTTTATAATATTAATTTTTAAGCTTTTATTAAACTTAATATTTTTTTATAATATATTAAAGTTTTTTTTTTTTTTTTTATAATAATAAATATATATTTATCTTTTTTACTATTATATTTTACTTTTAATTTGCTTTTTTTTTAAGCTTAATTATTAAGCTTACTTTATTTTTACTTAAATTTAGCTTTATATATACTAATTATAATATAATTAGTTTTTTTTTATTTATTAAAAAAAAAGTTGCTTTTATTTAATTATAACTAGCTTTTTTTATTTATAAATTACTTACGATTTATTTATTAATATATAATATTATATATTTAAAACTAATATATATTATATTATATTCGTTTAACTTTAAGCAATATAGCTAAAAAATCTTTACTTTTTTTTTTCTTTATAATAATAGCTTTTATAATACTATTATATTATATTTTTTTAATAATTTAAAAACTATTATTATATATATTTTTAATTTTATAATATTTTAAAATAAAGCATTAAGTTTTATTAGCTTAAAATAAAAGTGTTTTTTTTTTTTTTTAGATTTAATTGCGCTTTTAAAGCAAAAAAAAAAAAAGCTTTTTTAAATTTAGTTTAAATATATTAGCTTCTTTAAAAAAAAACGCTTATATTTTAACTTTTAAAGCTATTAAAGTTATATTTATTACTTTAAAGCAATTAAGCTTTAATATTACTAATTAAATTATTTTTAGTGCTATTAATTAATATAATTTTAGTTTTTTTATAAGCGGGCTAAATATTAATTGTTTTTAAAGTTAAATTTTTTGCTAATTATTTTAGTTTTAATTTATTAGTTTATATTTACTTTAAATATAAAACTATATTAACTAATATTAATATACCTTTTATATTATTATAATATAGCTTTAAAAAACTTTATATTTTTTTAAAAAAGCTAAATAGCTTTTTTTATAATTTATATATTTTATTACCTTTAATTTAAATTTCTTTTAAGTTAAACACTTTTTTTTTTTGCTTTTATATATTATATTATTATATAAAAAATATTTATTTTTATTTTTATAAAACTTTTTTATATATTTAAACTTATAATATTTAAAATATTATATAATTTTTATATTTTTTAAAAATAACTTATAATTATATATTATTGCTTTTTATATAGCTTTTTTTTAATATAAAGCTTTTATAATTTTTATATTAATATAATATATTAATAAGCTAATATAATAGCTTTTTAAGTTAGCTAGTAAAATTAAATATATTTTATTTATGCTAGCTTTATTTTGTTTATAAATATTTTAAAAAAAATTTACTAAGTTTGCGTGCATACTTTAAAGTATTTTTATATTAATACCTTTTATAATTATTATATAATTCTTTTTAATTTTTATTGCACTTTTATTAAACATTTATTTTACTTATAAGTTAGCTTATTTATATTATATTGCTTTTTTTTTAAATATAATTATTATATTTTTATTTAGTAGTTTTTTTACTATAATTGCTTTTATTGTTTTAATTGCTATATTTATTGCTTTTATTATTTTTTTAGCTATATATATTATAAAAGCTAAGTTTAATTTAGCTTATATTAAAACTTTATAATTATATTAAATAAAAAGTATTATATAATTTAAAAGCGCTAAAAAGCTAATTACTAAGCAGCTTATAACTAATATTATAGTTATTTAAGTTTAGTTAGCAATAAGTGCACTGTTTTTTTTTAGTTTATATATTACTATATATAATTTGTTAATATTTTATTTAATAGCTAAATTATTTTACGCTTTTTTCTCTTTTTTTTTACGCTTTAATATAAAGGTTTTTTATTAAGCTTTTAGCATATTTTTTATTAATGCTTTTATATTTAAAAAAATTTTTTAACTAATAAAAACTATTAAAAATTATATTTATTTTTTTATTTTATTTTTTTTTACTTTGCTTTTTTGCTTACTTTGCTGTTATTTTGCTATTAAAGCAACTTTTTAGTGCTAAAGCCTACAATTAAGTAGTGCAAAGACTGCTTTAACCTTTTTGCGCCACCGTTTAGCACTATTAGGTCTGCTACACCTTGCGCTATATTTTTAGGTTTAATATAACCTCGTTTTTAAATGCTTTTACCCCTTAAAAAGCAGTGTATTTAAATTATTTGATGTAAAAAGCAAAGCCTAAGAAGTTATTAATGTTTTAAACTTTTTCTTTTTTATCTTTATTATTTTAATTCTTAAAAAAAAAAAAAAAAATATAAAAAAATCTTAATAAAATATTAAAACTTATATAATACTTTTAAAATACTAAAAAAATAGTATTTAAAGTATTACTACTTAATATTTAAAACTTAAATAAAAAAACTAAAAAAATAAAAAAAATAATTAAGTAAAAAGTAAAATTAATAAAAAATAAATATAAACTATTTACTTATTTATAAGTAAAAATAATTAAAGCAGCTGTTTACTTATATAATAAAGTATTTAAATATATTTTTAATTAAAAAACTTTATATAAAAAGTTTTACTTTTATTTTTAATTATAAAATAATATTGTTAAAAGAAATAAAATACTTATTTTATTTTATTTAAAAGTATATAAATATAAAGTTTACACTATAATATTTATTGCTTAAAAAAAGTAAAAAAAATAAAAAAAGCTTAATTTTAAAGCTTAAATTAACTATTTAATTAGCTATTAATTTTTTACTACTTATAAAATTTAGCTATTTAATATTAATAAAGTTATTATTATTAAAAATATTATATTTAATAAAAAAAGTACTTTTTTAAAAAACTTAAATAAATTAAAAGATAACTTTTTTTAAACTACTAATAAAAAATTTAAAGCTTTATTAACTAAAATATTTTTAAATTAAATATTTTTAAATATTATTAATAAGTTTATAATTAATTTTTATAAAAATTATAAAGTTTATAAACTTATTAATTTAGTTAAAAAAAATATAAATAAAATAAATATTAAAAAAAATAAAAATAAAAATATAAATAAACTTAAAAAGATTAATTATTTTTATACTAAAGTAATTTTTACTTTTTATTTTATATTTTTTAAATTTTTAATAAACTATATTTTTTTAATGCTATAATTAAAAATATTAGCTAAAAGAAAAATTTTATAAAAACTATTAAATTATTTAATTTAACTTTAAAGTTTAAAGTAAGCTTTAATATAATTTTTTTTAAAGTTATAGCATATAAAAGTTATTAAAAAGCTATATTTAATATAAAATACTTATATATTATAAAGTTATAATATAATATAATATGTTTTACCACTATATAATAAATACCACTATATAATAAAACTTTTAAAACTTATTTTTATTATATATTAAAAAAACAATTATAGTATAACTAAATTAATTTAAATTAATTAAAATTTTTTTTATTAAATGTTTTTACTTTTATTATATATGTTTATATATTATAACTAGTGTTGCTATATATGCCACAATAGCGCGCACACCTGGCTGCTTTTACGTAATAACCATTACTTTTACTATTTTTTTAATTTATTAAACTACTACTTTTTTTAAAAACTTAAAGATTTATTTCTTTAGTTAAAATAAGTACTTTTTTAGCTTATAATCGCTTATTTTTTATTTTATAGCGTTTATTAAGTATATAATTAGCTTTTTTAAGCTTAATAATTTTATTTAAAATTAAAGTTTGCTTATATATTAATAAATATATAGCTTTAAATAAAAAGGCTATAATATTAAACATTTTAGTTAAAAAGCTATTTTAATATTTTTAAATATAATTTTTTAAGTAAATTATTTATATAATAACTTTTTTAATATTAATAAGCGTTATTAAAAACATAATAATAAAAAGTAGTTTAAAAAATAGTAATAATATAAAAATAATTAGCTTACTTTTAAACTTTAAAATAATAGTATTTAAATTAAATAAAATAAAGCTAATAGCTTTAAACTTAAATATAATATTTTTAAGTATTATTATTTAAATATAAGCTTTAAAAAATATAAGTAAAAAGTTTTCTTTTAAAATATAAGTTATATTAGTTTATATAATATTACTAATTTTAATATTATATACTTTTTTTAACAAGCTAAAATATAAAATATTTAAAAGTTAAAGCTTATAAAAAAAGTACGCAAATATTATTTTAGTAAAAATATTGTTTTTTTAGCAATAACTTTTAAATATTTTTAAATAGTAGCTTTTATAACTATTAAAAATAAAAAAGCATTTTATACTTATTAAATATAAGCAAATATATATATTAAAGTACTTAATTTATTTTAAATTAAGTTTATTATTAACTTAGCTATTATTTAAAACTATAATTTATTAATTAAGTAATAAAAAGCTATTATAATATTAAAAAACAAAATAGGTTTTTTTTTTAAAAATAATAAAAAGCAGTACTATTTAACCTTAAAAATTAATTATATAAACAACTATAAATTCATTTTAATTGCTTTACTAAGCTTACTTAAGCTTATTCCGCTTTTTTATACTTATTATAATTATATTAATTATAATTATGCTTATTATAAACCTTATTTTATTAAAATTATATATATTTTCTTTTATAATACCTTTGTGCTTAATAGTTTTTTTTATGCGTTTATAATATATATTATATTTAGTAAAATCTTTGCAAAAAACTTAGCTATAATTAATTTAATAATTTAAACACGTTTTAAAAACTAATATATAATTTATAAAGCGTATAATTTAATTAATGCTAATAAAGCTGCTTTTCCGCTCCGCTAATAATTAATTAGCTATATTTTAAATATAATAAACTTAAAAAAAAAACGCTTATAAATCTAAGTTAATAATAAAAAAAACAATTAATTGCTTTTTAATTTTAATAAGTTTATTTAATATATTTTTACTTTTATACTTAAATATAACACTAGTAATTTAGTAGCAAAAGGTTTTATTAAAAACATAGTATATTTTTACAAGCTTATAAATACTAAAAAAAAGATTTTATTTAAAAGCGTAAGCAGTAATTTATAGTTTAGTTTTTTTTAACGCATTATTCATTATTATAAGTAAAAAAATTAAAGTTTTAAAAATAAAAGGTTAAAAAATTAACAAGTTTTATTATATAGTGGTATTTATCACATAGTGGTAAAACACATTATTAGTAAATAAAGCTAATAAAGCTAAGTTTTTAAAAAAACTTTAATATTACTTTAGTAGCAAATTAAAATCTTATTAAAATAATAAACTTATATTTATTATACTTTTAAGTAATAAACTAATAAAGATTTTTTAAAAGCTTAAATTTTATAAATTTTTTTTAGTTAATATAATAATATTTTTTATATTAAATAAAAAATTTTATAAACTTTTTTATAATTTTTATTTTTTTTAAATTAATATATTAATTATGCTTATTTTTTTAAAAGTAAGCTTAAAATAGCTACTTTATAAAAAAAAGAAAATTTATTGCTAAAATTTACTTTTATTTTTTAAGTAATATAAAAATTTATAAGCTTATTTTATAAAAAATTATTTTAAATAAACTAAAAAATTTTACTTATAAAGTTATAAAAAAATAAATATTTAATAAAAAGTTAATATATATATTACTTAAAAAAAACTAACTTTTAATTATATATAAGTATATATTTATAAGTTTAATAAATATAATTATTATTAAAAAAATAAAACTAAGCTTATAATATAAAAAGACTAATAATTTATAAATAAAAAAAAAATATTTATATTTTTATATTTATAAAGTAATTATTTAGAATATTTATAGCTATTATTATTAAGTTTAACTTTAAACTTAAATAATATAATATAATTAATACTTTTATTAATATAATTGTTAGTATAGCTATATACGTACATATAGGTTTGTTTAAGGCTAATAAAGTGTTTTATTTACTATGTTTAATTGCTTTGCCTACGAACAAAAGGAAGGAAAGAGTGAGGGAATTAAAGGGGTAAGAAGTGTGAGATATACCCTTGTACGAAGGGTCCCTACTAGCGTAGCCCTAGCCCCTTGGGTGGCTAGGGGTGGCTAGGTAGGTGGCTGAAGGTGACGCGCGGTCACCTTTACCCCTTAGCTAAACGCGTACGATTGACTGGCAATATATTGATCTAACACTGGATACTTTCTTTTTTGCCAAGTTAATTGTACGTATGCAAGCGAAAGGACCAAAAGAATCCTTTGTACGGCAGACTATATATATTTGATCTAACTTGCCCTTTTTTATCCATATAATTTCTAGCCGTACGGTCTCCGTCTGTATTAGCCTCGTTTTATACTTGTTTAACCTAGGTAGCAAGGTAGTCACCTAAGCGTACGCAGCGTAATTCCTAACATCTCTTTTGCCGTCTTTACTCCTTTGGATACTTTTCTCTTTTGCCGTGCGACCTTAAGCCGAAGCCTAGTCGTACGGGGGCCTTAAGAGTCTCTCGAGGCCTTAAAGCTCGGCTTTGAGGTACTAGTACCAAAGGCGTAGTAGGTACGGTTGTTAGTTGTATAAGGCTTGACTTAGCCTCGTACGGAGATGTAGGCTCCAATGGTCCAAGGTCTAACTGGTCTAACGGGACCGGGTTTATCTGTATGAACATTGGAGTAGAAAAAGAAAGGGTAGGTGCTTATACGGCAGGTGAAGCCGTACGGGCAGTTGGAAATGCTTTCGCAATAGGTCTAGCAGAGGAATCTATAGGTGTAAGGCATACAAAAAGCTTTAGCCCTTAGGACCTTTGTCTGCAAAGGGGTCTAAGTGTAAACTTTTCTTTTAAGATCTATATAAAGTTGTACAACTATATCGATTTTTTGCTTAAATATATACCTTTATACGCAAAGCGATAAAGTAATTACTAATATAATATATAATATATTTTTAAAAAATATAACTTAGTTTAGTTTATATACGTATTTATATATATTTTTTAAAATATATTAATATTTTAGTAGTTTTTAAGCTTGCGAGTTTAATATATTATATATATATTAAAGTTGTTTAAAGTTGCGCAATTAAGATTTAACTTTTAAACGCTATATACCTTAATATTTGTATATATTTATATAAATAAAACATTTAGGTTAAACATTTTTGCTGCTTTTTTAATAGTGTAGTTATATATTATTATTATAAAGGGGGGGTTAAAAGGTTAAAAGGTCTCTACTTAGTTATCGTGCGGTAGAGAGGGTTAAAGGGTGTATATGTCGTTTAGCGTTTATACGGCGATGTAGTTAAAAGGGGGTGTGAAATAGCTTCGCTATTAAACTTTTTTTTATATGGTAATCACTTATATAAAAAAGAATTTAATTTTTTATTTCTTTTTATTAATTTTAAAGATAAAAGTCTTTTAATATAAAAACCTAGTTTATATTATAAATGCTTTTATTAATTAAAAAGGTTTTTACTTAGTTATTATGCGGTAAAAAAGGTTAAAAAGGTATATATTATTATTTAGCTTTTATATAATAATATAATTAAAGGTGTAAAAAGCTCGCTATCTTTTTTTTTTATACGGTGATTAATTATATAAAAAAGAAATAAATCTTTTTTTTTTTTATATTATATAAATGTTTTTTGCCTTAAGTTGCTAAAAAAAGTGCATTTATATAATAAAAATCTTAAAAAACAAAACAAAAGTAAGTATTTTTTGCCTTAAGTTATTAAAAAAACAACACTTTATTAACCTTTGTTATTATTTTTACTAATTTATATTTGCTTAGTTATTATATAAATATAATAATTATTGCAAACACTAATTAATGTTAATATAACTATATATATATATATAGGTTTATTTAAAGCTAACAAAATATTTTATTTATTATATTTAATTACTTTGCTTATAAACAAAAGAAAAAAAAGAGTGAGGGAATTAAAGGGGTAAAAAGTGTGAGATATACCCTCGTACAAAGGGTCCCTACTAGCGTAGCCCTAGCCCCTTAGGTGGCTAAGGGTGGCTAGGTAGGTGGCTAAAGGTGACGCGCGGTCACCTTCACCTTTTAGCTAAACGCGTATAATTAACTAGCAATATATTAATCTAATAATAATACTTAATAAAAAAATATATATAAAAATATTACTTAGTTATTATAAACCTTTAATAGTTTTTAAATTATTTTAAGCTTTATATAATTTTTAAAAATTATTTTTATTATAGCAAAAAAAATTAATTAAAATTTTTAAAAATATAAAATATTAACTTGTTTTTTATAAACTTTATTATTACTTTAAATAAAAAATATTAATTTTTATATATATTAATAATATAATTTTTGCTTATTAAAAAGCAAATATAATTATTATTTAAAAAGCTATTTATAAATTTAAATGCTATTATTAAATAATTAAAAAAAAAAAACTTATAATAATTTTTTAATATTAAGATTATTTAAAATTATAAAAAAAAATTCATTTAGTTATTATAATTTTTATATATTAAAAAGATTATTAAGTTATAAGGTTTTAAGTTATTTATTTTAGTATATACTTTTATAAAAACTAAAAAATTAAAACTTTATAATAAAATAATAATAAAATAAAAGATTTATAGCTATTAAAAAAAAAAAATTTTAATTATATATATTATTATTATTATTTGTTTAAATATAACTTTTAATATATTTAAACTTTTAAAATTTAATTTTAATTTAAAACTAAAATATTATAATATAGCTAATTAACTTTTTAAGTATTTATTTTAAACTTAATATTATACTTTATAATTTAAAAATAAAAATAAGTTTATTATAGCTAATAATTTTTTATTTGCTAATAATATTATTAATTAAAAAAGCTTTTAAGCTTATATAATAATATTATTTAATAAAATTATTAAATAAAAAGCTAATAAATAAAATATTATTATTATATTAATTATAAAAGCTAAGCTATTTATTTTTATATAAGCTATTAAAAAAGCTATATTTATTAATTAATTAATTAAAAAACTAAATATTATATTAAATAATAAATAAATTTAAATTTAATATAATAATTAATAAATTATTAATTTAATAATTAAAAATATTACTGTTTTTTAAACTAAGCTTTATTATATTAATATTTATAATTATTAGTTATATTAAAAAGTTTTAAATTAAACTTTATAAATAAAATATATTTTTATAAATAATATAATTATAAATAATTTAATTAAAGCACTTTTAAAAAAAAAAATAACAAACCTTTTTAATATAATTAAATTTTATTAATATTAAAAAGTTTTAAGAATAAAAAAAACTTTAAAAAATATATAATAATAATTAAAATTTATTAAAAAACTCTTTAATTAAAAAAAAATCAAATTAATAAATAATTAAAAATTAAGTATAAAAATTCCTTTTTAAAAAGTGATTTTTAAAGAGGTATATTAAATATAAAAAATAATATTATATTAGGTTAAATCACTAGCAATAAAGGGGTATACCTTTAAACACCTTATTAGGTTAGTTATATTTAGGTTTTATATTAAATACGCGGTTATGATTATATGTAACACATAATAACAATATATATGAATATATCAATTAAACCACCTTACATGACATCGCTTATATCTAACACCATAAGGGACTAGATGGCGACATATCTGTTACAGCTGTTTATGGGAAAGCACGAGTTGAAATAAACAGAGTTGTCATTAGGCAGCTCTTGTCTCCTACTCTTCAATATATTCCCACCATGCTCTAGAATACCGGAATGAAGATCTCTTCTCACATTAAATTGTGCCTCAGGGGTGAGAAAGCCATCCAAACGGCAGCAGAGTAGGTAATCTTGACTACAACTACTTCTGCTAGCTTAAATACTCTACTTTACCCTGGCTGGACATCTACTGGAAATCGATTAAAGATGGGCTTTCATTTGTTTATCCTTACAAATGTCGCTTAAGAGTAACAGGGGTACAATTAATAGTATGGTGGGACCCATCCCTCCCATTTTGGGAAGACTTCTGCCGTCCGGTGCGTGATCCGCTAGTAGTAATAGACGTTAAGTCGCGGTTATATTCGTTCAGACATAACTTAATCGCAGGACTTGCTAAGTGCACGGTGGGCGAGATAGCCGTCATTCACTGTTTTTTTCCCCTAGACTCACCAAAGATCAATTAGATTAATCTCGCTAGTAGGCCCATTTTCACGCCATGCTAATAACAAGCTCTAGCTGCTGTTGAGGATCCTCTCGCCCTGCCCAGCTTATAAAGGGTAACCGGAACTAATGTCACGGCCCTTATGTATTCTATATCTACCCAATCCGTATTAAAGATGCAAGTTGTCTTTATCCCACGCTGCCATATCGTGGTCGTTGGTAAGGCTCATCCACATGAACAGACTTAACAACGCGAGCATCCGTACTCCTGAATGATCAAAGTCCACTACTTCATCATGAGAAAACACGTGCTATTCAGAATTTACTGCATTATTCTTCTCGGAAATCTGCAGAAATCGGAAAAACATGCAGAGTACTTTGACGCCCACCCCTCAAGCTCGCTCGCTTCCTGATTGTATAACGCTAGCACGAGAATATACTTAAACCTCATCCCCCCCCCCCCCAAATCTGGTTTGAAATGACTCTCAAGTACCTTCAACACACAAGACATTGTATTCAACAAAATCCAGTAACATGCTGCACCTTCCATTCCGCATACTTGCAATACAACTCACGCACTTTCCTAATACCGTCTGCCACCCTTACTTCACCAGCTACTTCCTGATCTCAGCTATTCCAATGTATACATTTATACAATTAGGCAGGCGCCTCGCCTATGGCTACTTAATTTATCAGAAGAAGATTTGTTGGTTCTGTAAATATTCACAATTGCGGCTCCCTCTCCTTGACATGATTCCATATCTCAACCTTTGTCGCTCTGTCCCTTCGGGATCCTTTTCCATCATAGTTTATATGAGACTCGGCAAGTTTCCTAAGTACTAACTATCACATAGCGTAGATTGAAGAGCCAGATTAAATTGCACCCCTACGACGAGGCTTCCGTCTCATCTACATTCGATTCATAAACCCTTTATTCATCCTTAATCATCCTTAATGCATTGATTACAACTACCTTACCTTAAACAACCTGACCTCAATGCGGTTGTCTCTCCAATTCACCATTTCAAATCAACCTTTGTATTAGTCTCGGTGATTCATCTATTGTCAGCCCGAATTCATCGCCATGTCATTCCACGCCTCCACCAACGCCCAACGTTTCGATCACGGACTGTGGTGCGCACTCACACGCCTCGATGGGTTTGAGTTCCCGCAAGAATCGCCGCTTACAGGACGAGAGCTCAAGGATTTTGAGAAGGCCATGATAGGCAAGTCTTCATGGAGGCATTTGACCCAGGATGACCTCGCCGTCCGGGTGACAGCCATTTTCAAAGCAGCTTCCCATGTCTATGAAACGACGAATGATCCGGTTCCGAATAATTCGTTCTATGTTAGTGTTGCAAAAAAAGTCGGCAAGAGCAAACTGAAAGTACGTCAACCAGCAGTCCGACCCCAGACTTGTGTCATCACCATGAATATTAGGACTCCAGAGCATTCCGTCATCGTGATTAGCTGTTGACATTTAGTTCTCACAGGATAACAACACTTTCCGACAAGTCATTGACACGTATGTGGATGGACTTAAGACAGTAGCAACACGCTCTGAAAGTCACGTCTACGTTGACCGCCGAAGCGCACCGGCTGCCTTGAGTGTAGCTTCATGGATCGAACTAACAGAAGATAGAATTATCACTATCACTACCAGAAAGCCCACTAAAGCCCACAACGGCATCTCTCCCCAACAACAATTACGCAAGAAACGTGCCGAAGTTCTCGAAGGTGGCAGTAACGATAGGGAAGGTGAAGCGCGTAAAATTCAGTTGAAGAATGCAATTGGGGAGCGAGACCAGGCGGCCCGGGAATTTGAGAAAGCAAAGATACAGATACATAGCTTGACACAAGAGATTGAATCAACGAAGTTCAAGTGTGATAATCAAAAAGTTCAGCTCCAGGACGCTAGGCGAGAAGCAAAGAGAAAAACTTCGGAATTGAAGCGCGCGGAGACCAAACAGGACAAATTTCTCAGGGCACTCAAAGCCTCCCAGCGGGAGCGAGAAGAGGCGATCGTAAACGTCAAGCGCCAATACGACGATCGCGATTCGGAGTATGTCGCTTCAGTCGAAGCTCAGTGGAGGAACGCTATCAGAGAGCTGACGCTCGCTAAGCAAGAACGTGATCAATATCAGAGAACACTTGCGGATTGCGCCGGAGTAATCAAGTCACTCAACTCCAGGCTCAACGGGGAGAGCAGCGGTGATTGAGGCTGGGTGCGATATACACCCCTGCATAATCTCCTTACTATCGTAAGCAAGCATCCCAACATCGAGGCGCCCAGTTCAGTCGAGATTCGTTCTTGGCAAGGAAGCAGGTGTACAATCACAGCATAGGTGGTCAGACATTTGCGAGTCACATTCGTGATTATGCAGAGAGTCTCAGATACGACGGTTTCAGATTCTAGACTAGGCGGGAGCCTATCCTTTGGTACTACTATGTTTGGGCACTTTCGTCTATGACAGACATCAAGATGCTGTATTATGAGGAAGATGCGTTAACTACCTATATGTTGATATCTTCCGAACTCAATTCGATGAACTAAGGTTAATCCAAATAAAATACCAGTACTCGTAAGCATATGTCTGAACTCGTTTGCAGGTAGACATAATGCTAAGCAAGTCAAGATTGGGGCCATAAACACATTATCGTTTCCTTATACTAGTAAATCTCAGGTTTCGCGCTTACATAATCCGCGCGAAACGTCCAAGGTAGTACGGAGTAACACTCGCTATTATCGGACAGTCGACCCGTTTACTAGTAGCAAAACTGTTCGCTGTCATAACATTATAGTATGATACTCTTATTGAAGCTTGAGATTTCCTTCCTTTTCTTAGTTCCTGAGCTCCTGCAGCTATCCACTGAGTTGCTGCAGCTGCCTACCGAGTTTTGGTAGTAAACTACTATAGAGGTGAGACATTTTGAAGCCACCTACTTTGGGTAATCAAATCATGAGATTCTAGTTATATTGTTGTGGCATAACAGTGTAAGCCGCACGATCATTCGAGCAGAGTACAGCAGGAATATGCGAACTTTTAGACATGCAGATGATGACATCGCCAAGCTCAAGGATGGAATTTCGCCTAGAAAAATCAAAAGAATCCCCTCATACGTAGTTTATCAACCGGGATTACTGTTTAGGAAATCTGAGACTCTCGCGCAACGACACATATTGATGATTCACCTATCCCTACCATACCTCAACTTTTGCAGCGAGAATTTGATATGGCAACTTTAATTCCCGCTGATTAGTCTTAGCGAAAGCTGATATACCAAGGTACCATCCCTACAGCATGTGGACATGGTCGAGCATGAAGTCGCCGAGTATTGGCACATATTACGTTGTCTTCCATAATTTGGCCGATTGGTGTACAGCATTCGTCATCACTTCCATATCTAGCTCTGCCTCTGTACAGCAATGGATGACTGCATGCCACGGTGGCACATGCGGAATACATCGTCCAACCATACTACCTTGCATAATCAGTTAATTTAGAGCCTGGATCATCTGAGGTATCATAGTACGCCGAGGGTCATTCCAGCCGCAAAAAAGAATTCGCAAGTCCCCAGCCCAACGTCCGGATGATATTAAACTGCGGTACAGTTGGGCGGGACACAGACCCTGACCAGCCACCTCGGTACCTTTTGTTTTGGCGTTCTCAATCCAGATGAGTAGGGTGGGTGGAAATGTCCCTGCTCCTGTTTCTACATACATAGTAGTCATCTTACAGTAGTGTCGCCCCAGCTGTCGATTTACCCCGTGTTCTGCTAAAGCAGACCTAATGCACCCCTAGTACACTGCACTAGCGCTGCCGAAGCCTTTAGCCAATAAGCGTTGCAGGATGTATCTAACCCCGAATATGATACCTATATTGATTCTCCTTCTTTACAATATAGTAGTATGCAACTGGTACCTACAGGACGGACAGTATAGATATGGAGTATCAAAATGCGACTAGCCGAACAGAACTGACCCCTTCTCCTGTGCATGGCAGCGTGCTACTAAGTAAGTCTCATACTATAGTTAGGCCGCAAGACTTTAGACAAGGTCAACACTCGGGCCCGAGAGTGTGCCCTACCCCGGCGAACCGAGTCTAGTGCAATCGGGATCTGTTCAATGTTGACGACCTTGAACAACAGCTCTCAAATGCACCATGTCAAGCAGGAAGGCCTTTTGCTTATTCTTTTTTGTCTTTGCCGATTTTCCTGAGCACTGTCAGAAGGTTACCGGGTTACCCTATCCTTGGTATCGCGAGATAGCGAACCTATACCCATATAACTGTGAACCAATAGGCCAAGTTGGATATTAGACGGGCTCATTTGATAAAGCGATAAGTAAATAGCTTCCTCCAACATCTTTCTTTTGGAATCATCAAATACATACACGACTAGAAATGTTCAAGTATCTCGCAAAAGATTGGAACCGGGATTTCCATATTGCTGTGGACTATTGAAACTACATCGGCTGTGTCGGCAAAAATGTACTGCTGACGAGGAGGGGTAGCTGTAAGCCTAGCCAGGACTGTCTGTTTTGTTCTTTTTTCTCTCTTTTCTTTTCTTATTGTGATAGCTAGACATGCATAATATATGGTCAGAGTGCGATTCATGAAAAGGTAATTCCCGTATGCTCTTGACTACGCATCCAATAAACCCGATTCAACTCGGAAGCTATATAGTTTGCTTCATTGGGAGATATGCTCTAGAGCTTTCCCATGACTCTGCTGCCAGGGATAAATATCCTCGAGTGACTTAATCAGCTTCTCGTGATGGGCCGACCTTGGCTTGATCGCATTGTTGAAAGGCGAAGGATGGCTCACTACGCCAGCCTGGAACGCAGGCTTGTTCCCCGCATCTGCCCCATCCCCACAAGATTTGCTCATGTTGAATACCGCTAGAGATTGCGCGACCATCAGAAATAAAGTCTTATCAGCAAGGATGCTCCCGGGACAAATACGTCGCCCGAAGCCGAAGACGAATTTGTGCGGATCGGGCTCCGGTTCGTGGCTGTCTGCGGTTAAGAACCGTTCGGGCTTGAAAGCCTCGGGCTCGGGATGAATCTCAGGGTCATGCGTGAAATGCCTTTGCCCGATGAATGTCAGACCTGTCCGTTCCAGAGAATACATATCCCGATGGGCTTTTACTTACCATACATTTGCGAACAGCATAGATCCTTTCGGAATGAAATATCCTTCGCATATATCATCTTCCGTGCTTTCATGAGGGAGGCCCATCGGGGCGACGGGGTGCCAACGAAGAGTTTCTTTCACAATGGCATCGATGTATGGGAGGTTCTCGCGGTCGGCCAATGTGGGTAGCCGGTCTTTCCCCACAACTCGATCGATCTCTTCTTGGCCCCGTTTCTGCACCTCTGGATAGATTGTCATCGCCAAGTAGAATGTTGCAATCGACGAGACAGTCTAGATCTGTTAGAAACAGGCATATATCGGCCAGTTGGAGGACTCACTGTGTCTGCCCCAGCTGAGTATAAAGACATGGCTGACCACTTGTTAATCTCGCTCGCCTCCGGGTCTGAATCTCCCGCTTCAATGAGTCGTGACACGAAAGACGTCTCATGCTGTCCTTGGGCCATTTGGTGCTTGACGAACGTATAAGGTATGTCCGTTACACACATAAGCTCCGACTCCCATTGTCGAGCTGTCTTCTTCCAGGAGGTGCCAGGCACCCAGTCCGGGAGTTCATTCACTATTTCCTAATTAGGCTTTGGTCGCATGGTGGCGATGCCGATGCCGATGCCGATCAGAGGTGTGCTTACAGAATGGGAACAAGTCCACCAGGAAAGCTCCTGGCACTGCGGCACGCGCAAACTTATCCATGGCATCACCAACCAGATTAATCAAGAAATCATCTTGGTGAGCCTCCGCCGTATAGCCGTAGGTGATCTTCAAGACTATTGTGCCAACCGCCCTATGCATGTGTGTTAGCAGCGAGTTCTTACTCTTCCTGGTCGACACGGGCACGAGAAACTCACTTTCTGATATGATCTACAAGGTTTTCTGGGCTCCTTAGAACGTGGAGAAGAAAATGCCCTACTTCTGCCGTTTGTAAATCACCGAATTGTGCAACGGCCGAGTTAGAGCCGATCACACGGGCCAGATTCTTGCGCATAGCCCGGAATCTTTGATTATACGGAGACATCCCGAGCGTGTTCTTCCATCCCACCCTGATATGCCCGTATTAACATAGCGCGAAAACTGATGATAAGTACTAAAGACGTACAATTCACAAGTGAAGAGTTGTTTCGGTCGGGAGGAATACTTCGATGATCTCTTCTCGAATAGCTCAAACGCAAGTCGTGCATCGTTGATAATGATGATTGACTGGCCGAAGACAGTGATAGAGCTTATCGGGCCTGTTGATGACAGCGTCCAGCCACATGGATTAGCCAAAGTTCGTATGCATCAGGCAAGTTCAAACGTGTTGGTAACCGACCGTATAGCTTTTTATGCTCTAACCAGTGATGTGCTTCAAGCGCACCGGGCTTGGGCAAGTCATTCAAGTTGCCGACCAGAGGTAGACCTTTGGGACCGGGTGGCAGTGGCTGACGTGCCCTATTCAATTGGTTTCGGAGCAATGTGGCTGCAAAATATGCAATACCCAAACCAAGCATCAGTGACGAAGAGTTCAACGCCATCTTCGGAGCTAACAATCAGTTCATGTATGAGGGTTCGAAAGACGGCTGCACGAGTCTGTAAATTCTCAACTCCAACTTCGTGTTCTCTAAATGAAGAAGTTGTACAGCGAGCTTCTACATAGTATCTGCCCACAGATTCTCGGGGCCCCTATACACTATCCGTCTCCAGCTCGCTCCCAATCTTCTGAAAACCTGTTCTGCATGGAGTCCCCTGCGAGCGCAACCATGCTCATTTATGAAGCAATGCAATAGCAAAGCATTCCAGCAAGGGATTTTGCATTGCATGCGCACATGAAGCAGACCTGCCTGGCAACGTGGTAAAGTGCAGTAGATAGGTGTTACAGTCGAACACAGAAGCATGATACAGCGGGCCAGCTGCTACACCTGAAGATTTAATACCGAACACACCCTGTAATAGTGCTTGCCGAGACCGTGTCCAAAGCCAGAGAATTATCTATCGTAGGTTACTGGTCTGCAGGAAATATACAGCAAAACTTGGAGTAAGCCTCTCGGTAGGTCCCGCATGAGCTTTTTAAGGGGGATTGTGGTTTAGAGTAAGTAAGTGCCTCGATTGATCAATCATTGAGGGCTGCTGTATGAAGCGCCAAGTGTACGGAAAACACAGTTGGTTTCTCTCCCAAGCAACCTCCGTAGCTTCCTCCCCTGCAGACCAGTTTATAACGTCGTAATCATGTAATCATGCAGTGACACCCCGCATCAATACACAAGTCCCGGGCAGTGTGTGTGAATGCATCTACGGATACATGGGTTCGTTACGAATTTCTACCCTGTGCCAGCTCCAAATGAATTGCCGACAGCTATACTGCAAGGGTGCAGAGTACAGGGACCCGTGCAGCCCATGCTTAGCTAGCTTTCCGAATTCTAGGAAATTCGTCCCGTAGATTATTGTTGACCAGAAGCATTAGAACCCGAGCGACAGCACTCATACACGAGCAGCAGTTCGCGTAACTCATGAAATGGGAAGAAGAAAAAAGAAACGTTTAATATTACTTCACAGATCTGTAGGTGTTTCGCGCTTTGATCTCAAACTCAGCTGTAGAGGTTCTATTTGCCCAGTATGTACTTTCGTCCCACACGCGGTTCTTTATTGTCACTCATGGCTCTTTTCGTTTTCTATATCACTCCGTCGGCCTATAGTACATCCATCGATTTCGACTAATCTTGCTCTCCGTTGAGGAGTATCCTTTAAGCATCATACCAAGAGTGAAATTATTACCGTGTAGGGCACAGGATGCCCCCTATAGCATCTAGCCGAACCTAATATCCCATTGTCTCAACTAGTTTATATCCATCTTCTAGGTCCTCCCTACTCAGTATCGGCATTAGACAGCTAGCAACCCGTCTCTTGTTCGTTATGGGGATTCTTCACGCCTTGTGCGTCTTCGCTATCTTGTTTGGGCTATCCCTGGGTCAAAGTGACCTTCTACGTTCGCTGCCCAGTTGTGCAGTTAGTCCTACTTCCTATACATCTCTTGTGGTCATGTCACTTAACTCAAGCTATTGTGATTCCTATTAGGCCGAATGCTTCGAGGAAACGCTACCGAGCTCATCATGTGCTCCCTCGGATCTCGCATGTCTCTGTGGAGATGCTGCGTTCCTCGGTGCCGTTCAGAGATGTGAAGCTATGAGCTGTACTGTCAAGGAAATTCTAAGTAAGTCTTGATCGGTCTCTGTGGCTTTTACCCCTATGAACCCTACCACAGAGTTCCAAGCTCATCGACTTTTAGCATCTACCAATGCCACTTTATCAGCTTGTGGTGTTCCTAGAGGGGACGTTTCTAATACAGTCCTCGCAATTCCGGCATCATTTGGATCGCTGGCGATTCTTTTGTTCTTGGTTCGCGTATTTGACCGAGTCTATCTTATGAAACTCGCACTGGGATGGGATGACTACTTACTCACAGCCGGAGTGGTAAGAACCAAAGCCTAATTTGCACTCTGTCATGAGGGACAATGCATCACTAACACTCTTCATCACACAGATTCTTGGAGCTGTCTTGAATTTTGTCTGTTATCCTAGTAAGTAATAATAGCTAGTGGTATTGTCGAAACTCGACTAAGTCTTCGGAAAGTGGTTCAACACGGCATGGGGAAAGACTTTTGGAGTCTATCCTTTCCCAACATTGATACCACTCTAGAGGTGAGTGCTGAAACTCGGTTGATAATGAAGACCCTGCCCTGATCTGCACGACTGACTCGCTTGTCCTAGCTGCTCTACGTGGCCGAGATATTCTACTTCCCTTCCGAAATGTTCACTCAGCTTTCGATTCTCGCCTTCTACCGCCGAGTTTTTGCGCAGACATCCACCCTACTACAGCGAGGTTCCATCATATTAATGGCTTTTGTTGTATTATTCGGCACTACCAACACTCTTGTCATTATTTTCCAATGCACACCCATAGAATTCTTTTGGACTGGTTGGGCAGGAGAAACAGCCGGAAGATGTATTGATATCAACCTCTTCTCCTGGGCCCGGGCAGCCATTGAGATTGCTGTTGACATAGCCATTATATCACTCCCTCTTCGTGATATAGCAAGAACTCAACTGAGCTGGAGGATGAAAGCCCAGGTGTTCGTCATGTTCGCCTTGGGCTTTGTGTAAGTGTAACCGTTCCTCTGTCACGTAAATATACCATGGGGTAGTATTGCATACGAGAGGCAAATTATGAACTTTCATTGTCGGTCACTGACATCCTGTAGGGTGACGATTGTGAGCATCTTGCGATTGCAGTCCCTCATTCAGTTTGCACAGACAATGAACCCAACCTGTAAGTCATATCTCATCAGAATATGGAGCGCAAACAACTGACACCCTTATTCCCTTGCCCCGCCAGACGATAATGCGCCTGGCATTTACTGGAGTGTATTAGAGTGTGATATCTTTATCATCAGCGCTTGCTTGCCTAGTATACGCTCAATCACGCTAAAAATGTTTCCACAATTCTTTGGCACAAAGAAGGATACCAACCTCTCAGGGAGATACTATCGTCACAATGATCGTGACTCAAATCATACTTCGTCGTCACATCATCTGAAAAGCCTTTCCAAGTCTGGAAAGATTTTGAAAAGCGTCGATCTACATATATCTCACGAATCACGGGACACCGCCGATGATAAGGAATTGCTGGATCCCCCTCCAGGTCATGTATACGGAGCGTGAGGTAAGTTCATAGTAAGATATACCGACCTAATCCATAATGTATGATGTATATTAGGGGACTAGAAGACTGCAGGAACCTTCATAGTGAAGTGGCATCGCCAGAATCGGGCGCGGAATGGCGGTTTACATGATAACCAGGATGGCAGGGCTTGCTCAGATGAACAGAACAATATCATTTTCATACTTTGTATTATATTCCTTAATAATCCGATTTGGCGCGAATATCATTCTCGTTATGGCACAATAATATTCAACCAACAATTGCACATATACATGTTGTTATAAACTCAGTTATTCCCCTCGTTTGATCCGCTGGACCTTCATAGCGCACCCTCGCAAGAAAAACCGTTAATGTCCACATATCTTGTCACCGCCGTAAGCATTTGGTACTTGGCTACTATCCATCACTCGTTTGCATAACACACCACGTCCATAGTCGAATCTAAACAGAACCGTTGCTCAAAACGATGCAGTTCAATGATGCAATGACAACCGCGGTCCTGACCCTCACGGCTCATAACGTGGAGAACAATAACGCTTTTCATACCATGCGCTGCATGCTACCCCTCCGGCCTACACTAGGTTCAAAGGCTGACATCTTATCTCATCTTCCTGCCAATCCTGCATAGTGATATGGTATGCAGCTAGATGCAGCCACAATCACTAGGGTAGCGCCGTACCGTTGATAAGTCTCGACCCGGACTCTGCATAACTGTTGCATTGGTAGTACATAATAGTACTCGAGGAGATTTAGAAAATCCCTCGTTCAGCACCCAAACTACAGTAGACAACCCCTCTTCTTCGTACCTCAAGACGGGGACTCCGGAGTATTTTGATTTTACCAGACCTCAGGGACTGAGAAAGGTTCCTTTCCCTATGCCACTTCAGTCATTCATTACCAACGATCTAGCAAGTTTGGAAATTGGCAAAGTCGTCGCGCTTACCCCAACTACCAAAAACCCGCATTCCCGGTCAAACCCATGGTGATAAGAAGGGAGCTCCGTCACAGACCAGAGAAAATTCGGTACGATGAATGCTGATGTAATGAATAATCTGTGCCTCTCGGTGATGGAAATTTACAAATACAACATGCATTGCAGCCGTCTCGCAAGCGAAAAAAGGCGACTTGAATTAATCATCCCACCTTAGAGTCAACTAGTCGCCGATTTAAACATTATAGACCTGAACGCAGGGTTCTCCTGGATTACTGTTTCCCTACATAACATCTAATATATAAGAACTTTTGAAAATAGCCAAGACTTTTTCCAACCTAGACAGAGAATAGATTGGGGTGTGGTGGCCAAACATAGGTACCCCTTCCAGCCCTCCAACTAACGTGCCAATATTCCTTGAATTGACCAGCCGCTTACGAATAGCGCGCGTCTTGTATCTTCCCATGAAACGTATTGATATGTTTGAATCGGTGGGGTAGAATTAGATGCCTCTTCCGCCTGAGAGCAGATCATTGGCAGACCAACCATGTTCCTCCGAGTCCCACGCTCTATCTAGAGCTTCGTTCAACATTTGTCGTTCTTCGGTGGTGAAATTTCGGCGTCAATATTGACAAAAGGCGAGGATGCCGTCAATGATTACCAACCTAATTCGCCAGGAGCACGCCATTACCCAAGCTCCGTCGCCCTAGCAGGGGAAGTGAATATAGACATACAGTCCATAGAGCCCACAGCTTGAAGGTCCGCCGATCGGCTGAAACATTCCGAAAGATCAAAATGCGAACTGCAATAGCCATGCCAAGTAAAATAGGGACAGAGTAGCCAACCCAGTCTTCACGAAAGTGCAAGCTGAGACAAAACGGCACTGCGGAACTAAATGCTTAGTGATGTTATAGAACTCTCCGGAGTACCGGTCTTTCACGAGAGGACGAGAATTTGATCGTTCAGGGAGGGCAGGCGACTCTGGATGTAAAAGGAATGCGTTCAAAGAGAAAATCCACTCACTAGCCACGCTCCAAAATAGCACCCCTGCCCCAACGGTCCACCGTGCGACGCCATCGCCCAGCACAAGCGGCGCCGTTGAACGCCCACGTACTGCATCGCCCTGCTGATCATACATGTCCTGGGCATGGATTGTAGTCATCAGCATCCCTCCACACAAGAGCCACCAGCGTGTAGCAGGAACGGTCATGAAGGCGAGATCACCACAGGCGACACGCGTGGCGCCAGCCCCAATCGTAGTGATTCCAAGGGCATTCATCAGATTCCGGAGTAGCCAATGGCTGTTGGCTAGGCCAAGATCATTATACATCCAGTTGAACATGAAGAGCAGGAGTGTCTCAGAAGTAACGCCGAGATAGCTCGACGCCGCCAATGTGATAGCGATACTCGCGATAAGGAGGCGTCGGGCGCCCTCCGCTGTGATGCGATCTGATGTAATAGGGCGCCAGGGCTTATTGATGATATCTTCAGCAATAGAGTCCGGGAGCCGCTGGTTAGCGAGATCGAGCACAAGGAGTTGGAGCCATATCCACAAGACCACTCGAAGCAGCCGAGTAGGTAATGCCATCTGAGGCTCAATTTGCCAATGTGATGCTGTGAATTGCCCTGAAATCATTGAGAATATGGCGAACAGGGTCTGTGGTAATAGAACGGTACTGAAATCACTGGCCGTAAAAAGGTACAAAGTGAATAGAGACTCGTATATCCATACGGCAACACTCATTGCTCCCTAACAAGTTAGGTTTCGTTCACAGCTGGTTCAAAGGAGAAGGGATCATACAATCTTGTCATACTTAATCCTAACACTGACTTTGGTTACTTGATTGGCGTCTACCCGAGGAGAAATGCACTTTTGACCATTCCCATGTGATATCTGTCGAAAAGCTGTTGAGTTGTGTTTTCCTGTTTGTAACAGATCGATAGTCCACATTCTAAACTTTACTTATCAAAGTCGGTAGTACTCGGCGTTTGAATAATATTTGGTTTAGTATTGCGAGTGTCTGTCTGCTATTCTACAGCGACACGGTATAAGGTTAGAATATCCAGTCGGCCGTTTTCAGGTTTTCTTCTTATATTATCATTATCGGCTTTACGGTCAGCGAGTCCTACGCAAACATCCCGGGAAGGAAAACGTCATGGTGAGTTTGCAATCATTGTAACCTAGAATAGCTATTCTTCCATGGAATTCGGTGAAATACGACGCCGGGATGAACATTGATGTTAGACAGTGTACTGTCTCACTCCCGAACCACGACTACATGTATATAGCGTCTAAGGCATGGTACTTCCTAATCGGGGTCTCATTTCTCACCTGTCAGCTCGTTACCCTTCTGGGACGGCTCCTCACCTCCCATAGCAATTGATACCGAGAGGTGAGCCCGAACGCCACACTATGGTTGTCAATAGATATAGCTCGCATATTCGCGCATCTATGGGAATCCACAAGAAACGATTGGTGTCTGAGTCAGGATGTTATGGCGCGTTGGAGAGCCAAGCTACGCCCAAGCCAGAACCCAGAATGTCCGGGTGGTTAAAATATATTTGGCCCGCGCTCTTTGAAGTGAGAGAGGTGGCACACTAACTCGAAACTATGTTTTCATGCAGATCGGTGAGGGGCTCGGCACCATATCTGTGCGGTATTTGCTTTAAATTAACAATCTGTTAATTTGTCCCCATGACCTTAATCTCTCGTCAAGCCAAATTTCCTTCTCACACTTGAACAACTTTGTGCTCTCATTATGGACTGTGAAGCATCTAGCCATGTTTCTTTAGGAGCGGCTCTTCTGGGAGTCCTCTCCCACCTTACCATTTTCATTCGAGGCGAGTGGCATATGCAAGGGCGTGCAATAATCACGACTTACTCATTCCTTACTATTGCGCTGTTGTGTGCTGAGTATTGTCGCGTTAACGACTTCAGCTCCGCCATAAGAGCTGTGTGGCATGTCACTGGCTCATACGCCGCTGGCCTGTTCAGTAGCATCATCATATACCGGAAATACTTTCATCGGCTCGGGCACTTTCCTGGTCCCCGTTGGCTGCTATAACGAAGCTTTGGCATGTCTGGAAAGTGTTGGATGGAAAGAACCACCTTCTTCTCGACGAACTGTTCAAAAATTATGGTTCGGTCATCAGGACAGGGCCGGAGGAGCTCACCATCATCAATGCTGCTATCCCGCATATCATTGACGGTCAGAAAGGCCAGTTCACCAAAGCGACATTTTACGATATTTTCTTGCCCAACTTGACGATAACCGCTGCGCGAAACGTTGATGATCATGATGCCCGGCGGCGAATTTGGGAACGAGGATTTAGTCCCAAATCTCTGACTGTTTATGAGGAACGCATCATACACTATGCAGAATTGCTGTCAACCCAAATAGAGAACCTTGTATACGAGGGAGACTCGACTAATAACTGTAAAGGCGCCATCATTAACATCACTGATTGGATCTCCTGGTTTTCATTCGATGTCATGGGCGATTTTGCCTTTTCGCGATCCTTCCGTATGCTCCAAGATAGAAAGTGGCATTCAAAGATACGCTTATTGGTTGACGGGCTGGGCGCAGTTGGTGCTGTTAGTCCGGTACCCTGGCTTGCCCAGCTCGGAATGAGTATCAGGCCTCGGATGTTTCTTGCTAAGGATTGGTTGTCCTTGTTGCAGTGGTGCAGGGAGTGTATGGATGAGAGGCTACAGGTGAGCATCACCACCCGACGCGACGGGATCTCGGAAGTTTAACAAAGACGTAGATGAAGGGCGAGCGTTCAGATGTTTCGCACTGGCTCGTCGACGCATACATAAAGAACGGCTCTCAACAAGCTGACCGTGCATGGCTGGACGGCGATGCCGCCACCGTTATCGTTGCAGGGAGGTTAGACCACGAACCACCCTTCATGATAATTTGCTTCTCTAACTCAATGAAACCAGTGGCACCGTCTCTGTAGTTCTCACATTCGCTTTCTACCACCTCGCCCGGGATCCCTCGCAACGGGATAGACTATTCAAGGAGATTAAAGATGTAGACATATACGACCGGTCTCAGCTTCAAAATTGCACTAACCTGAATGCATTTATTAATGAGACTTTGCGCCTGTATCCGCCTGTACCTACAGGCGGAAACAGAACAACGCCACCAACAGGCGTAACTATTAACAACGAGTATATCCCCGGGGGTATCACCATTGTAGCACCCAAGTACTCTATTCACCGGCTCGAGTCGTCATACGCAAGCGCCGACCATTTCATCCCCGAGCGATGGACAACTCGGCAGGATATGGTGAAGGATAACAGAGGGTTCGCCCCATTTTCACTAGGGAAGTTTGGCTGCATCGGCAAGTCGCTTGCAATGATTGAAATGCGATTTGTGATTGCTCTATTACTGAAGAAATTCGAGATCGAATTCCAGGGCAGTGACAAGGGTGAAGCGCTGTTTGCCGATCTGAAAGATCAGTTCACCTTTGCACCAGGTGACTTACTCTTAAGGTTTCGTCTAAGGGAATAAATGCAGTCCAGATCACTGTCAGAGCTTTTGTCTCCAGAGTGAAGGTGAGTCACAGGTAGGCCGCTGCTAGGCAGAAATATAGGGGCAAGGACTTAATAGCATTAATCCATAAATATCTTCCCTAACAATTAGGAGGGTTCTAGGTAGTCTTTATATACCCAAGTTATACGCTATAAGTATCCACCTAACTCTGTAGCATCTACCCGCACTTACATTCTGAGCTAAATAGTGAGCTGGGTTTGATTCCTAACAGCGCTATTGGTATTCGCTTTTAGCTCATTTCCCGCTTGCTACAATACCACCTGACAATTACTAGTAAATCATTCCTTGGCCAGGCTCTTTAACCTCTTTCTTGACGACCTCGATGATTTCTAGGGCTGCAGCGCTCGCCTTATAAAAGGCTTCAAGACCTTTAGTAAGTAGGGCGATTTGACTTTCGACGTCGCGTATCATATTGGCGATCCAAAAAACCTTCTCTGATACGCTCTTCTTGGACAGATTCGTGGCAAACTGCTTATTCTTCTCCCTATTCGCCTTCCATTGGCTTCGAGAGCCGATTGTAAAGCGTCCTGTTTCTGTCGAGTGGTGAGAGGATTAGGCGGTATGGCATTCTGAGCGTCATAAAGGTTCTTGTAGGCAGTGGCAAGCTTTCCTTCCCCAGTCCGAAGTGGCCTATCGATCTGATAACCATTGGGACTATCGCCATTTTGGAGTCCATTCGTCTTTTTCTCGCCTCCGTTTGCTTCCCCGATTTAGAAGATAGAGCGAGGATTTAGCAGCTGAAATCAAACCCCATTTCACATAATTGTAGTAGACACCTCCGACTACCAATCTCGAGAAACTCCGGTAGAAAAAGCGGAGTTCTGTCGTAATTGTTTAACCGGCTTTAGGGCGCCTCGGGGGAAGCGGTCGACAAATTGATCTATCAGGCAAAGAGATACCTAGCATAGTTTAGAAGCTTTTCTTAGAATCCTCCATCAACAATGATAAGAATCCTTAATCGATATCAGGCGATACGTAGTCGGCGATCAGATAGTGCCTCTTGTCAAAGATGGTACATGGTAATCCCGTTGATTAACTAGAAGTCTAAGTTCCCTCCGGCGTAACCGGGGGAATGAGCCCTTTATATAATTACATGTCTTCAGTCATATAGCTTGTAGATCGTAAGTATCCCAGCCTCCTGACTTTAACACCTCTGAAAGGCATAGGTACCGACTATTACTAGCACCGAACACGATACAAGTATCAGGATTCTTCCGTATAGGCTTGGAGTGGTATATTCTTAGGTATCTAAATCTTAACCTCAATAACAAGCGACCCCATCATTACCAACTTAGATATACGTCCGCGGCTATATCAGCGGTGTAGTTCTTTTAGAGCTGCGTTTATTGTCAATAGTGGCGAGGTGGCTTTCAGGAGTCAGGACGTCCTGATGGGATCGTCCCCACCCCGCATTAGCCGCCCAGCTAAGCGTTGAATATGCACCCCAGACTTCTGCCCAGATCAGCCTCAGCTTGCCACTGCAGGATGAGCTGAGGCCTAGATCGGCCTCTTCGTACACCGCCGGCAGCGGTAAGGATAGCAGGCTAGGGGGGTCCGTAATCAAGTAGTGGAACATATGTTTCTATTATTAAGAAGCAGTCTCAGACTCTGGTTACTCAAAATAAGAGCTTTCTAGGAGCCCAATGGATACTTGTGATGTTCATATTTTCAATGTTCAGCTAGTAACTCCTAGTAGGTGCTTATGCTATATTAATACCAAGCATTACTGATACGCCTTTCTAGTGAAGGATGATTTCCTTGCTAGGGTCTTGCCTGCATACGTCCTACACCCTACGGCAAACGTCGTGGCTACTGGTGCGGCCGACATTCCTAGAAACTCCAAATCATTTTTCACATTTTTGGCAAGGAAGATCTACCACCAGACCGACTTAACCGTCACTTACAGAGTTTACAACTACACGGTTACTGCCATCAAGCCCGCAAAAGGAGAGATTCTGAAACCATCTTTAAAACAGCAACAAACTCACCAATACGCTACAAAAGTCCACACCTCAAAACAATCTAATGAATCCGCATCAACGCAAGTCTCCTATGCAAGTTCTGGCTTTTGATCATAAAGGATTTCTGGGGTTTGTTACCTTATTCCTAGAAGCCTTGGAAAGGTCAAGGGACCTTTTGGCACCTTAGAAGATCATTCTCAATTCTAGTATATAATCTAAACCCTAGTTCTAGTCCTTATTATATGAAGATACCAAAATGAAATTCCTTGATTCTCTTCATTGGATTGATTATGTTCGACCTTTTTGCTCTGTATAAAAGATCAGTGGGCGAGTATTGTTTCTCATTAAGGGCCTAGGTGGTAGAATCTGTACAAGTCATTACCACTGCTAAATGGTAACAACAATATTCTACAATAAGTCAGGCTGAGTCTAACATTAAGGGAGCCTTCTCTGCATCTGCAGGAAATTGACATTAATTACGTTCATAGTTTTGGGAAGCTGATCAATTAATGCACCACGATTAGTCCCCAATCCTAGCGTATATTTCCAACAGATGCAGCGAGCCCTCTAGCATGGCACTCTCGGATGAAACGGGAAAATTCCAGCTTTCATATCCCTTCCACATCTGCCTCGTCCTTGGAGATTCCGGGTCAGCGTATGGTTGGCTAAATAGGCCACACATTAGCTAAGGCCGTGGCAGCAGGAGCGGGATTAGATACTTAGGCTTGCCAAAGACCCTGGCACTGGTGTTCCTAGCGCAGATAATAGCGACTGGCCTTGCGAGATCCGCGATGATCTGTTTAACTGGTGCAGAAGCGAAAGGCGAGAATACAACAGACTCATCATCTAATTCCGCAAAGCCTCCGGCCCCATGTTCCCCTACAATCTCAAACCCGATTTTCCGTATCATATCCTTCGTCTCGTCCGAGTAACCTGGGTCTTGGGTAAGCAGCCTTACCCCCGTATCCCCAGTTTTAGCACAAGAACGGGTTATATTAGCCATCGTCAACGCAACCGCATGATGTAGCAAGGCCCCTTCTACCTCGATCGTTTCCGGTTGCCGTTCATCTTCTGGCTTAGAGTCATTCTTTATCCTCCACCAATCGGGCGGCTTGAAGTTCATATCGCCCAGCCCGAAACAGACGATTTTAGTCACTTTCTTCGCGTTTCCATTTCCGCCTAAGAGCTTACGAAATTGCAATGCCAAGGCCTCACAAGCCGCACTCGCGTCCCATTGTTGTTGACTGGTTTCAAACAGCAACTGCACGTTCTCGATTGGCCCCTCGTAGTTGCGAACCGACTGGTTGGCCCAGTCAACGAGATACGTGCAATTATATGTCTCGGGTGGTCCGTCAGGTGTGGAATAGACGAGACGCCAGAACTCTTGGAACTCGATATATGGCTTCCTAAAGGTGAAATTTGCAGTTCAGTATAAGACCTTTATCGATGCATATAGGGACTAGGAAGCCCTACCAGATTGGCTTCCGAACCCCAAACATCGGATTCTTGATGTGGGCTATACTGCCATCGATACGGTGGACTGTGAACTTCTCAGCGGTAAGCGATTGCGCGAGTTGCCGTTCAATATCCGCAAGGTCCTCTTTCCGCCATAGCTTGACCCCTGAGTCATACAAATCTGCTGCGTGCTGACTGCTAGTTGTCCAATGGGAACAGCCATATTCAAGCAAAGGCTCTAAGAGCGGGCTGCGTCCATCTCGTGCGGACCCTGACATACTCGGGAGATAGATTCTCTTAGTAATACTAAATATACACTTTAAACTTCTAAAGTACAGGCAAGAGTGGGAAACGGGGCATGCATAGGGTAGACGAAGCAGGACAAGTAAGTAAGGTGTTCTGGGGTTTCGACGGTTCTTTTTTCCTTAATACGGTGCTCTCGTAGAGTCAAGGAGCCGATAACAAATCGGAGAGCCGACGACGACGGCGACGACGACGACGACGAAAGGGCGGTCGGAGAAGGCAGAACCGGGGAGAACGTTACACCACAATAAGTCAGCAGAGCGCTCCGTACTGAGTAGTCTGCGTTATTGATTTTGCACAAAGGGGGAAGTTCTACCTTTGCTAGCACTCGGGTTTGGGGAACACACTCGAATTACAGATAATATTCGAAGGTACCAAAGGTTCTTTGCTTCGATGTTGACCATCTGCAGCTGTTATACGTACGTACGAACTTATTTAACGAAAGAAGCAAGCTTTCGGAAATACTTTGCAGTGTGAGGGGGCAGAATATTTCTATAAAGTCAAGACTCTCTTCCCCCCGCCGAGCAGTTCCGTCCACATCCCACATCTCCTCCCCTAATCTCCCATGATGAACAATGCCGAAAACAGTCTACCTCATAATCTACAAAAGCCCTCTATTCCCCGCTCACTGGGCACTATGGATCCCAAGTGAAGCAGACCCGAACATTGGCAAACGGATCCACGCTGAAGGCGACGCAGCGACGGGCTTCCGGCTCTCCTTCGACAGAAACTATGACATTAGACAGGAATCGCGGAAGCATGAGACTCTTGTCGTGGCGAAAGTCGGGGCGGGTCATCTTATTGATACCCCTGGAAACGGGGTGAACAGTGTGGATACCGAGCCCATGGACGCGGTTGAGACTGTCGCGGCAAAGATCCTGACCCCTGGTACTAGCTTGGTTCCTTCTACTACGAGCGTGAGTTTTGTAGCCTCTCCGTGAGAAGGGGAAAGGAACGGCTTGCTAATGTGGATTAGATATATAGACTCGTGGGACTAGGGTCGAGATTAGGAACTGCCAGACTTGGCTCATGGAGGTTGTGAATGCGTTGCATGAGGAAGGTATATTTGACAGCAACGCGGTTGAGGTTATCAAGACTGCCCCTAAGAACTGACGCTGATGATTCGAATTATCGCCGCTTTCACTATGGTCACAGTCCTCGACGTCTCTGACTTTTCGTTGACATCGCGGCGAGGACTATCTCTCTCTCTCTCTCTCTCTCTCTCTTAGTAGCGGTACAACCACCCTAGACCTCAACCTACACTGGGCGCATCTCCCGCGCAGAGGCGAGGAATCGATGTAGCCAATCCCCTAGTTTGGTTCTGTGGTCATGTCCCGACATAATCGGAGCACCCTAAAACTACCTTGCCTAAAACTACCTGCCGATATAGATGCCCGCTACTACGCAAATAATCCCACTTGCAATCGACGTGAACCGTCTATCTCCCAAGCCTCTGCCACGACACCACTTCCCCAACTCTGGAACAAATAAAGCGTTTCGTATATCATCAGCGAAGGGCGGCCCCGTTACGTAGCTCTGTGATTCTCACTTACTAACACATACTCATCCATACCTTGATTTACATCCTAGAACTTAATAGTCCCCCGCCTTTGCGAGGAAATAAACACCAAGAGGACACAGGAACCTGTGACGTCGACTCAACGACATCTAATGCTAAGATAAGAAGGGGATCACGCACGTAGGGGGGACAAGGGGGAGATGGGGAAGAGGGGCGGGAAAACCACTGTCTCACTCACTTGCTTAGTGTGTCAGAAGACAAGGTATACACGTATACCGCGAATATGCGCGATCGTACGAGAGTTCTCCAATGAAATATGGGTTCTCATAATATATGATAAACGCTTCATTTATTCTAGGAAAACTGTCACATAATAGTGCGATGACACATTCATAGCTAGCTATTAGTTCTTCAGATAGATAGATAGATAGATAGATAGATACTTAGCTATAGACACATCACATTCCGACTAAGGACCGGCGAGGTGGGTGGCATGTAGCTAGGCAGGTTGGTAGGTAGTCAATCTCCGGTACTCTTATTCGCTCCTTTACACATCTGATAAACAGTGATGAGTGCGCCTGTCAATCCCCTATGCTAATCGATCTGGCGGATAGCTGCACTTTTAACATGTGGATATCGGCAGAGCTAACTAGAGTCGCACTGGAACGTCACAAATATAGATGCATCTCTTTCAATCCATCAATCCGTCAGGCCATCTGACCAATGACATGACAGAATCTGGCGGTTTGAGCATGGTTCGTGAGACAACAAAAAAGTGATATAGAATATGACCAAAAGGCAAGAATGACCATTTTGTTGAATTCATATGTAGTATGCAATTGGTTTAGTGGTATCATGTCTTTAGTAGTTGATTAACATGCTGTAATAGACACAACAAAGGGAACAAAAGAAAAAAGGGAAGGAAAAGAGGCAAAAAATATTGACAAAGAATGCCCCCTAGGGCTTTTCAACGGAATGACTTGGACCGCCAACATGCAAAGCTACCCCATATACAGACTACAGTAGGAAGGGGTTGAGCACCGAGACTTAACCTAGTCGGGTTCTCTTGGTTCGTTCGCGTTAGCGTTCCCCCATTTCTATCAATTCCATGTCAAGATTCCAGAACGTGCCCCGGTCCAAAATTCCGCGAGCCATGGGTGTCACCATCAACCACCATATTCTATGTGCATTAGTATCATGTGGACACCATTTTCAGGGGTCCCTCTCTTTCCATCCTTCTACAAATTTCGGCATCGTGGTTGTACTAGTGAAGCTCTTAACTGGACCCCCTCATGCCGGGAGCGGGGGTAGTGCTTTGTCCAAGTCTTCTCGGCTCACACGAGGTTTCGCAGGTTCGATATAGCTTGTCTTTGGTGGTGTTGGGGGGCCTCTTCCGCCAATACCGTGAGGTCCCAGGTCCGTGAAACCGTCCTGCCTCTCCCTTGGCGATGGAGTGAACGGTCTAGATTCGGTGGCGCTCTCGCCCCGGCTCCGTCCTCCTAATGATGCTGCCTCTGCAGATTCCTCGACCACAGGTAGGATAGTGTGAGAATTTGTTCTCCCCGCAGACGGTACCACAGACGTTGTTATCTTCCTATCCGGTACCTGGTCCTCCTCGGCGATATCCTTCTCCCTCTTCGTCGCCAATCTTAAAGCCTTTTCTAATGTGGGGTTAGGCTCGGGTGACGTAGGACTTCTCATTTCTGGCGGTGCGGGTGGCAAATACGTAGGCATCGGTGGGCGGCCCTGACCATCGACCGTCGACGCCATCGTGGTAGCTGCAGCAACCGCTCTATCGTTCCGCTCCCGAGCAGCCTCTTCTGGCGACATGGTGATTCCCGACATAAACTTCATAAATCGATCACCATATTCTTCGGGCGGCAGAGCAGATATTTGGGTACGGTCACTCGACAGGCCCTTCCAAAAGTGCTCAATCTTCTTTATCATGCCGTACTATAGGAACAAGTCAGTACGTCGTTCATCAAGGATGCTATAGTTCCAAAGTAGGCAAGACTTACATGGGTCAGGCAGTCGATAACACCGAGATAATACACCTCCTCGCCGAGAGTATTGTCCTCGTGTGTTGCCCGTAAACCGCCATCGTCGTTGTAGAAAACGCCGCCTCGGACGTGGCCCTCGGCTAATTCATCAGGCATTCTGTCACTGGTCTGGCGCATCGGTACGGGTCTCTCCGCTTTCACCATCTGGCGCAACTCCCTGGCCTTGCGCGCGCTCTCTAGCTTAGATGGCGTTCGCATGAGGACCTGGCTGGGGTCAGGGCCATCCTCTGCCTGGCCTGCGCCACCGGGGTTGAAGACTTGGAGGGTCTTGTCGCGCAAGTTCTCACCATTCCCCTTTTGTAAATCGTGCATACCAATCAAGAGCGAGTAGTCCATAATCTTCAGTTTCTGCATAAGCTTCACGTCGCTCTGGAGCTGTTGTAAAAATAACTGTCTCCTCTGGAGCCCTAGCTCGAGGTGTCGCTTTCGGCGGAGCCAATTGAGATCCTTCAAGGTGGCCCGCGGATTCTTCTCCAAATCGTCCTCCTTGTAGTCTCTGCCGATGGTCGAGCCCTTGAGGTCGAAAGTGGTGTGAATATCTTTGTGAGGTGGAAAGAGGTTGTTCATTACGACGAAGTGAATCTTCTTGCCATAGGGCATCTTGACTCGGTGAAGCCCGTAGAACTGAGAGAGAAGAGTGTTGGGGTTATCTATGACGTGGTTGTAGTAATCTTTTAAGATCTTACGCAGAAACTTGTGCTCGGCGTGATGAATAGTTTTGATGATGTACTTGTAGTCCCGCGAGAAGTAAAAGAAGCTACCACTCTTCCCCGGGGATCCAAGCTCGGATAGAATATACTTGCCCGTGAGCGACATCAGATAATCGGCCGGGTCCAGCCTGAAAAGGGCACGAAGGTGTCGGAAAACCCAGGGCGCATAGTCCTTGAACTTGAAGTCATATTTTGCTGAAGGCACCAGTTCATTCCCAGCGCTAGCTAGTGTTAGTCACACGTAACGAGTGGGCCCATCAGGGTGAGGAAGAGAGGAGCTGACATACATATCAAACGTCGATTTCTGCTTAGCTTCGAAGTCTTCGTCGGTGAGGGGTCGATCCAGCTTTGCATTGGTACGGGAGACGGAAACACGGATGCCGGTCAACATGTTGTAGGCGGTGGTCCAGTTGGCATGATTTTCGTCGACCTTGGTTCCTACCAAAACTCGGTCCTCATCTTCCTCCTCCCGCTTCTTCTTCTTAGCACGCTTCTGGCGATATGCCTCGGCCCATCGCAAAGCATCTTCGTCCGGCACGACCCCGTCGCGGTGTAGTTCGGAGTGCAAGGAGCGTGTATTTCTTCGTCCCAAGCTAAGAGAGCCTCTCCGTACCGAGGGCCCTGCTGGTGAGGGAGAAAAGCGACCACTTGTGTAGGCTGTATCGTTACTATCTCTCGAAGCCCTCCCTGTCTGAGGCTTGGGCACTTCTAGAGTATGGCGCTGTTTCATAGCACTGGACGTCGTTGTGTGTAGTGCCGGTGTTGAGGAGGATGCGGGTGGAGAAAAGCTGGCGGGTGAAGAGAAGCGTTGTGGTTCAGAAGCTTGGGATCTGTCTTGGGCCAGGGCCAGGGCCGACGATGTCGACGCCGAAGGATTTGTGTGGCCATAGGTTCCGTATGCTGTTTCAAAGGAGGGGCGATTCACGGAGCCAGTGTAGGTACGCTCCATCTGGGCACCGTCGCCATTGGTTAGGGACTTCCGACTCAATTCCGTGAACGACTGCTGCATGGATGGCCTGGCGGACGACTCCCACGAGCCTTGTCTGTGGTACGACTCGGCAGTATCCTGGCGAAGAGGACCGTTGGACCGTGGCGTGGCGGCATTTGTTACGGGCTGGCGTGAATCGAAGGGTGGAATCCCCGTGCCCGAGCGCCCTTTCACGACGGAGCCGTGATGGGTGTCGGCGGGACTCGAGCCCATGCCGTTGGGTAGTTGGTGTGGCCTGCCATTGGGCAGCGAGGTCATGGTCGATGGGGGTGGGCCGTCTCCATTCATGCGCGATCGTGGCTCGGAGCTCTGGGTGGACACGGTCGAGGCGTTGTCGTCGAAGGTCTCGCGGGAATGGTCAATTGGCGTGGGCAGCTGCGGCTTCGGGATCGGCTTGTGGTCGTGGGCGTTGACCAGCTTCGAGACGAAGGGGTGGTCTTGGGTTGGGTGGTGGTCGAGACGGACGATGCCAGCGTTAGGGGCGTAGATGGGAGAGTTCTCGTCGTTCACGAAGGAGGGCATCGTCGTCGTGCGTGGGTCCGGTTGGAGAAAAGGGGGTTTGCCGTCGTCATCCGCGCCTCTTTGGTAGTAGCGAAAGGAGAGGGGGTGCTACGAGAGCGTCACGACACGACACGGCCACGACACGACACGGCCACGGCAACGACACGGGCAACGGCTAACCGACCACAGGCGCTATGAGAGACGATGGGGTTCAATGGGATTCAATGGTTTAGGTAAGCATTTAGAGGTATCTTAAATTTGGTCGACACTGCAGGGAAATGGCTACTGATTGTACTGATTGTACAGATTAATTTTTCTATATCGAACTCGTTGTTGTTGATGCTGTTGCGGTTGTTGTTATTGCTGAGTATCACCGACCAGCTAGTGTAGTTGAGCTAAGGTTCGGCGGTACGGTATGAGAAGAGTAGACTAAAAAACAATAGGGGAGACCGAATTGACGACGTGAGTAAAACTTGCAGTGAGAGAGTGAGTGACTGAGAGAGAGAGAACGAGAGAGCGAGATTGAAGAGCCAATCTACACTAGACTACCTAGATGGTAGATAGTGTACTGACTGTAGTGTACTGACTGTAGTGTACTGAGTCTACTGTCTGTAGTGTACTGGCTGTAGTATTGTTTGTGTGGGACTTCAGGAAGTTGGCACGGCTAGGTTAGGCCGAGTGGGCTGGGCTAGGCCAGGCTGGCTGGGCAAGGGTCGACTACCTACATATCTGCCTAGGTTAGGTACTTAACCTACCTACATAAGCAGAGATGATACCTACCTTACCTAAGGTACACTACAGTTCAACGGTTAGGTGGTTAGGAGAGGTAGGTGGTACCTAGGTAGGTAGCGAAACGTGGAAGGCCAGCAGTGCCTTGAACTGCTACCTACAGCCTACAGCACTGCTACAGTACTGCTACAGTGCAGATGTGGGACCCACACAGTAGCCCGTATTGCTGAAATTGAAATTGCAGCGCATAATGCACAGCCCCGAGCGACAGTACATCGTCTGTATCTAGCTGTCTACCTACCTACATACATACCTAGTGTAGGTAAGGTTAAGTACCTATCTCGGTATATGCCAAGTCAGGTCCTCCCTGTTTAGTGCTGTAATAGACTGTACTAGGCTATCAGTCGTAAGTAGTAAGGCTCTGTTCCAGCTCAATCCTTCTACATTGGAATACTAACCTACTTCCATTTACTTGAATTTTTAAACATCCTCCTAACCTAGGTATTCCATCTACCGTGTACTAAGTACCTAGTGTTTTCCTTTGCATCATGTTTTGTTTGTTGCTTGCATTTTTACATGATATTCCCTAATTATAATTCCCGTAACTCCATACACTAATTTCGTCAAATGCCAGTGATCGAGGGCATGTGAAGATAAAAAAGGGACCCTGACCTCCACTAGTAATCATTCACTACCTACATCTATAAGGAGTACCTAGGTAACCTACACTATACTGGCACGTACCTAGTAGTATAGTGTGTACAGCGTACAGGTAGACAGTGCATCACTAACTAACGGCATAATAGCTGCCGACATGTTCCAAAGTTCCAAAGTTCCAAACCACCCAAGCCTGCCCACATCGATGCACTGTACAGAACACACTGTATAATCCCTCCCCAGCTGAAGTCATGTCACCTCCAATCATAGCATCCGAGGCGTGCCAAGCCCAAGCTCCATTAACGGCTCATGGGCATCTTCTTCCAATGCAGCAGACTTACAGTAGTGTATGCCGCATATCCGACCCGGCGGGTCATCTTCCAGGTAGGTACTTACTCTTCCAGTACCAGTGTACACTACCACTCTTCCACCACATCGTGACCTATCCCACCCCATCCCATCCCATCCCATCCCATCCCATCCGCTGTCTCTGTCTTGTCATTTCTGACAGGCCCAAAACGTGATTTGAAAAACCCAATACCTGACTGGCGCCTGGCTGGTCACTGTAGCACAATATATCTTATTAAGTACCTACACCATATGCAAAGAGCTACAAACAAGTCACATGTCCGTATGTATGTATATATTATGGTAGTGGTAACGTATAGTAAACATATCATTACGACAGCTGCGCTGAAGATGAGATCCCTAGCAGACGGTACAGCATTCATTGTACGGTGCCCAGTAATACCAATTAAGGTTAGTAATAGATTTACTCATATTAAAGGGGGGAAGGGAGGATTCCTACCAGGTACTGTAGTGTATCAACGGTTCGTCGGTTTTTAACCTATTCTTAGTATATCGCAATAAGAAAGAATCCAGGGCGCTGGAATTCGAAAAGATTTGCATAGTCGAGACGAGAGGTACATGCCATCGCATGACACATTCATGACACAACAGCAACGCGGCCAATATACTTTCCACACGTGTGTACTATATCTATACTATATGAATATATACATACATACATGTATATATAATATGAGCAGACCAATTGTTTTATTTCCATTCTGATACCTACGTGCCTACCTATTTACCTATTCGATATGCCTTCTATACCGCACAGACACACAACCTACACTACAGTATACAGGAACAAAGGAGCCTCCCGTATAATTTATAAGTGAACGGTGGATGTACAGTACTGTACACTGTACCAATATACAAGTGTACATGTACACTACATATCTACCTATGTAGGTAGGTACTGCAGGACAATCCCCGGCTGTTGCCCCGGCCTGAGAAGCCAGCTTACGCCAAGAGCCAACATCCTCGATCAATACTATGGACTCCATAGTATGGAGTGTACCTCTGCTGACATAATAGCACAACCTCTTCATTCACTCACATCGTACATTACATGCCTAAAAGATTACATGCCTAAAAGGTCCGAAATCGAGGAAACGACCATTACACACGAGTCACAGAGGCAAGGTGTTGGCGACACGGGGCACTTCTCCGTCGGCAGTGTCCGGGGTCGCCGCACACGAGATGATGCACGCGCACCGCTTTGTCGTGTTCCGAGAAATGGGCAACGTTTGCTGTATGCGCGCGGTGAGCCGAGAACTAGACCGTGGAGAGGCCGACTGGCTGGCTTATAGGCAAGGCCATGCCATCGTAGTGCAAGTGGAACGGCTCGCGCTGCGTTCGTTTACGAGCCATTCAATGCCAAGTCGTGCGACCTTGCCGGCGCGGGGAAATATCCCACTTCATGATTCACATGCACGTTGGAGGTCGGCTACTACTGCTGCGTTTAACTAGTAGCATTTGAACCCCTCGCGGTTACCTTGGTGATGGGGTTGTTTGGACAAAGCTGCTAAACGAACGTAGTACGAGAGCTTCAGTCTTCCATAGGCATGACGAGTTCTTGTGACTTTTTATTTATTTGTTTTATGAAGGAGGGGAAGTATTCCGAGCGACACAGCACCGAGGCGTACTCAACTGAGCATATACTGCCTTGTATACAGTTGACTTTCGTACCCGGATTCGATTCCAAACTGTAAACGCCTCGTAGCTCTCGTACTTCAAAGTAGCCTAAAGGCGGAGAAATGTTATGATTCAATATATCGACCATACCATATCTGACATGTCGCCAAAGTGTCCCCAAATCCTCGAGTGCTACCCGAATTGGGCATGTCAGAGTAGCGATAACGCGTGTAGATCATTTCCGCCCAACAAAGAACTCCTTTCCATGGCTATTGGTGACAACAATATACATATGTACAATATACGGTACAAGCGCCGCCATCTTCCGTCGATACCGACACCGCAGACTCGACACGGCGGCCAGAGTAGAGTAGAGTAGAGAAGAGTAGAGAAGAGTAGAGAAGAGTAGAGAAGAGTAGAGAAGAGTAACCTAGGGTAGAATAGAGTTGATAGCAGGTTATGGTTCGAAGCCGAGCTGGTTACCGAACCGTCGAGCCCCCTGGACCGGCCTGCATGCCAACCTTATTCGCACCCTCCTTCTGCAGCCGCTCGATGGTCTTCTTCTTCTGATACTCGGCAACACGGTATTTCTTAAAGTATGTGACCTGACATACGAGATTGGACCCGGTTAGTTCTTGATCCTCTTATAGCTCTCGATCCTCTCATGGCTCATGACGGAAAAACAACAAAAACAGAGAGACAGAGAGACAGAGAGACAGAGAGACAGACTCACCCATGCCGTGGCGCAGTTGTCTTCAAAGGCCTTGTCTTCCTGGGCGCAGTGCTTGTCGGCCGTCTTCTTGCCGTTGCCGGTCTGGGAGTCGATGACGTCGTGCTTGTCCAGGCACCGGTAGAAGTTGTCGCGCGCATCCCAGCACTGCCGCCTCTCGCTGCGGTCTGGTGCCCGAGCTCCTGTGCGCACCTCTTCTTTGCGCTTGTCGTCCTGCGACGAGAAGAGGCCGAATACGCCCATTGCCGGTATTGTGGTGTATTGCGACGAAAGCTGCTTCGGCGGTCGAGTAGGAGATAAGTAACACGATGGTGTGGTCGGGTGGGCTAAGAAGGTTCAAGGTTGTCGAGCTTCAGTCGAGCTTCAGTCGAGTTAACCTCCTGGTATCGATGCCTATAATTCAAGGTTGTTGCATGTGGTGGTGGATGTTCCTGATGACGAAATTGATATGTCGATAGAGCTTATTACAAGGATATGACAGTACCTATCTTAAATACATATGTAGTAAAGCCGCTGTGACATGTCCCCACTAATACCACCTGGGCCGTTGGGCTAGTCCATTATCGGCTAGACCCGTCTCCCAAAATCCAACCTAGCTTTCCGCCCCATCTCCTTTCTGAGGCAGTGACCTGATTTTGAGATGCCGAGATTCATACATTCAACATTTAGACGAACCCTTTAACAACAACGCGACAGCGACAGAACCACAGCACAACACAACACAACACATCTTCATACGACACAAGACATCCAACCAATCGAGCTTGCTTATAAGCCCCCCCACAGCCAATTATATACCTTGTCACTCCACAAGACAGGAAAATCCATATGAATCCGACATGATCACTTTATAGCGGCAGAAGAAGAACATCCAGCCTCTCACGCTCCCTCTCCTTCGAATCGCTTTCCCACTCTTCATCCGACCACTTGTCCCATTTTGTTCGACGGCTATCTCATTCCAAAATAAAAAGTAAACAGTACATAAACGATGCCGAGACGGAGACGTCCGCCACGATCCGGCGCCATCGCCGAACTCCCGCCCCTGCGCATCCTCGCCCAGATCGCCGCCCTACAAGGCATCTACTATGCCGCCGCCCTGGTGCTGATGCTCTTCACATCGCTCGTCATGGGCCTGCAGTTCAGCTTGGATCTGGTCTTCGGCTGGGCCAGTTTGCGCGGTGACATTACCCAGGGTTGGCTGATAGGTTTCGTGTGGTTGTGTTGCGCCGGTGCCGTGTACGTCCTCGCTCCCATCCCGCCCCTATCCCGCCCCCGTATTATGCTTTCCTTTATATAGGATATTATATTTAGCCCTATATATCTATGTGTTAGGCACCTGCTAATCAGATACGACGATAGGGTGGCCGCATTAGTTGTCTTGATATCCCGATCGAAGCTCGTCCTCGACTTCTCCATCACACTCCACTTCTTACATCTCCTCATCGTCAGTTTATATACGGGATACCTACCACGCAATGCTGCCTGGTGGATCACGATGCTAGTGTCGGGTACGATAACCGTCGCAGGGGGGACATATGGGTGTCGCTGGAGAGAGCTACGTCCAATCACATTTGGAGGGGGTGGGCGAAACACCGGGAACAGCGCGAACGGCAATGGCTCCTTAGAAGAGGGGGCCGGTAGTGGCGATCACGGCGACGAAGAGATGGGATTCTCCAGGGGCCGTGGAAGGGGTAGAGGCCGCGACGGCGCAGGAGAATACGAGATGGTCGGCATGAAGGGCGATTCCCAGAAATAGAACCTCTCTCTTCACAGGCATGTTATTTATTATAATGTATGGTTATAACGGACGTATAGGATCTCGCATGGCACGGCGTTATGGGCTTGTATGACTATAGGTATGGAACCCGCATTTCGGCATTCTACCGTTACGACTTAAGATCTATTTAATACAGATGGCAAGGCTAGAAGCCTATAAGCCCCGGTTGGTTACCATTTTGCAGCGCTTCAACGAATGCATTGTTTATATCTACCTTATGGGCTTCTGCGACAGCACCTGATGTGGTGGCGCTCAAGTCAGGACATAGATAAAGTTTGTATGTAATATTCAGAGTGGCCTACATTCCCCTTCTGTTGCTTGCTAAAAACGCATGTAATATAAATATGTATGCATCGAGTTGGGCCGGTCTGTAAGTGAGGCGCTATCTACTCCGGCAACTCATAACTAAGTCTACCACCAACATCATATCCAATGATACCCAGGAATAAACCATAGACCCTCAACTCAACCCCTAATAAAGGGGTCAATCCTAGTACAGGCCAACCTCAGGTGTTCCGCAGAGCGATATGTATGTAGTAACTTGTCGTATCTCCTTAGTTCATTCCTTTTCTAGTATAGGTAGCAGATGGCCGCTGAGTAGGAATGAGTTCGTTAACCTGCATGTTTTCTAAACCACCCAAGAATCCAACAAATGGAATATTGTTTTCTATCGGCCATGATGATCTTGTCCAAGGGTTCAAAAGTACGAATATTGGATATACACTGAATTGTATTCACTATTTCATAACGTTGAAAGAATATCTCTCGACAACCTAACCGACTTGTTCGCTGAAACCCGTACTGTAATACCAGAATAGCAGCCGACAGAATACTAACATACATCATTCGCTAACATGAAGTATTAGAGTGATAGTCGTAAGTGTCCCCGTTTTGAAGTGCGTAATTAGCCTCTGCGCCTAGATGACTGACTCACATCTAAGTATGAAGCAAATTCGTCCTCTGACATAAACATAGCATGTCCCGCCCATGGGCCCATCTATAACCCTGACGAAAACGACACCAAAGACATGAAATCATCCTTCGTGTGGTGGCTGAGCTTGCTTGCGCTAGCCGACTCCGACGTAAACGCCAGCGTCAACACTAACGTCAAGAACACCAACGCTAACGTTAACATGAACGCTAATAACATCCACGAATTAAAAAGCAACACCAACATCGGCAGAACTTTCGGCAGGAGGAAACACACGACTAGATAACGGAAACCCGACGATCCTCGCAGCGGCGCCAAGCACGAGCTCGGTAGGAAATACGGCGAGACGGAGTGTCCACCTATCAATGGGTTTCTGCCAGACGGCTCGTGCGATTGGACTAAGGGGCAGCCGGATCAGACGGGGTGTGCTGTTTATTACCAAGTTCGTATGTTTGTGCCTTTTCTTTGATGTGTATTTATGTTCATGTTTATGCTTTGCGATAACCTAGCTTACACGGTATACGCTGCATGTATAACATATAGTGCATAGAATACCTCCAAAGCACATCCTTGGAAACGGGACACAGGACGAGAGCACCTTGATACCATCAGCTAACATGGGATCCAAGGCACCACATTCCTCCCCACACGCTAGGTTCCGATCCAGAACACCTTCTGCCGGGGTCCCGGGTTCTGCACGGCCCCGCGCAACGGTCCTGCAAGTCGACAGCCGGCGTCTCCGGCGGCTTCGACCCCGGCTTGAGGACCGTCGTTCTCACTACCAGGCCTAACGATGCCGTCCTGCCAGGCGAGGGCGAGTGTAGATATTTCATGTGAATCGGTACGAGGAAGTCCCCTATCTACACAACCCCAGCCAAGACAACAACAAACCTATGCGTCGAGTCCATCGCACAAAACAGCGCAGAAGAAGCCTCAGGCCACACCATCTTCGTGCGAGAACTACTCGTAAGAGTGTGGGGATTCATAAGAGGGATGAAGTTCAGTCTAGCCTTTTCCTTGTTCCCGTTGTTCGGTCGGGGTCTCTTGTTTCTCGTGGGACGGAGGTGACATCGCCCTGATGTATTTGTTTTATCATGATATAAATTGTTAGCACGTGATACCAATAGACTTGTTTGTATTTTATATCCATATTGATACTAAAGCTAAATTGTAATACGAATGCCGTGTATGGAAAGAGTACGTCTTCATCGCCTACTACCAGCCTGTTGGCCACTTGTATCCATCTCCATGCAATCTAGTACCTCTTTTCTTGCGCTCACTTCGTTACATGCAGCTCCCTACCTACTGACGCGATCGTCTCCCCACTCACCCCACAGTAGTAGCGTACCTGGCATGCCGTGGAACATCCAGAAAATCACGGCTCAGACTCGTGGTCGCACCTCTTTGCATAGAGACAATCAGGGGGGCAGAATGGCTCCGAATCTCCGGGTTCGCCCTGGTCTGGAGACCAAGTGTTGGGATGACATGGTTTCGACCCAAACTCCCTCAACTCAGCGTGGTGTTCGGCAAATTTGAGTCGTTCCATCACGTCTGCCAAGAGGGCCGATTCTTGAGCGATAATTTCAGTTCTTTCTATTCCCGCCTCTAGAGGCGGTTGGTAATTTGGTTCACTCTTGGTATAATACATGATGGAAGGTCGCATGGTAGAAGATTTCTGGTGGCGAATATTGCCATCGGCGTGGTCTTCGTCGCTCGAACGAGTCTCGTCACAAAGTGGCTCTGGGGTTCGGCCACTTGAGCATGTCCCTTCTGGCAGTGTAATACCCGGTCTCACAGCTACATCCGGGTGGTCGCTATCATCTAATGGAAATTGCGTCACTGTGGACACCGAAGCAAGTAAAGGGTTCGCAGCTGAAACATCATCTGAAGAGGTCGGTCGCCTGGAAGATAGAGGTCGAGGCATTGAACTCTCACGAGGCTCGGCTTCGAAACCTGGAAATATATCTTGAGTAGGATTGCTGACATCATCCGGCGTGGTCACTTCTGATAAGCGGCTGTGCTGTCTCCGGCCTAACCGTCCCAGCCGCTGAGGCGACCTAGAGATGGGATTCGCCAATCCCGCAGGTGAGAGAAGTGACGATGGCGGGTTTGCCGGTGCGAGAGTCGTGTCAGCGTCCGATGATTCACTTTCACTTCGAGCGCTGTTAGTACCACTCGAAATTCGAGCCAGCTCTAGACTTGATTGGGCGGATCTTGACTGATTGGTAAGCCTGTCTAATTCTACTGCAGCAATCCTTAATCCAGATGCGGCCAATAGAACGGTATTTTGCCCTGCGGCCTGGACGGGCGATATGTTGGACTCTGGCGTATTGAAAATCGGGGACTCTTCAGATGAAGGCCATATCTCGTTTGAGTTGCGGGATCGATATCGACGAACTTTCCCGGCCGGGGGTGGTGGGAACTCTGGCCTAACCGAGAACATCGAAGACGATCTACTGCGGCGAAGCCTATCGCGGAGGGAATGGAATCGTTTAGAAACCGTCTCTTGGATATGGTGGAGATGTTGATGACGACTGCTATCGAACTGGGAGTAGTTTGGTGATTTTAGACCACTGACTTTGTCCGGCTACATAACTATTAGTCTTCGTTATATGAACGGCGAGCAAGACGTCGAACTGTGAGGACCTACAGCAAATCTAGATACATTAGGCCGAAAAGCAGAAAAGGACCGTCGAAAAAGGTCAGGACATGATTTGAGGGCGCTCTCTCGGGCATTACGAATCTGAGACTGATCTTCTTGCCCTTCGAGTTTTGGAGAAGCTATCCTGCTGCTGTGTGCCTCGATTGAGGGGGGGTCTGCGGGCTTGTGAGCTGACGGGTCAGGATCTGAGCTTTCAGACACGTCATGTCTCTTTTGAGGCCTCCGCTTTGGCCAGCTCCTTTCCCAGTCTATGGAGTCTGATGTGTCGAGTTTAAGTCTCCGGGGCTTGCATGGAAGACAGTTACCAAGTGACAAAGATGCTAGCGGTGGACTTGAGATGTCAGTTGGGGAGTGGAGTGGTGGAGTTCCGCTGTTAGAACTCTGGGGTCCATCCAAACCCATGCCCGAGATGATGCATCCGTGTCCTTTGATGTACATATTTTCGGTTGGACATCTTTCCATGCGATAATCTGCCATTGCACCTCAAACATGCCGGGTGAAGCCAGCCCAGGCTCAAGCCCAAGCCTAGGCGAGTGCGCGGGTAGTGCCTCATGTTGCTGTTGCTGTTGCTGCTGCTGCTGTTGCTGTTGCTCAGATGCAAATGAAGATGCTGCACAGCGCCAAGTTGACAGCACGAGATGATGGTGATAGTGTGTTTCTTGGCTCGGAAATCCTTCAATTTGGTCGGGATCTAGTTGAAGGAGGCTGACGGTGGAACCATCGCCAGAACTCTGGGACTTTCCATTGACACGGTGACCTCGGTGATGTCGGGGCGGCCATCGGACAGGCTCGAGCTCGGGAGCCTTGAGAGCGTGGGCTGATTGAGGAAAATACTCGTCCTCGGAGCCTCGAGTGTTCTCTTTCTGATGCTCGCTGATGCACGATAGTCTATAACTCGCGGTTCGATGTCGATCGAAGCTGGGCCTGAGGTCACCATTGATCCCGTCCAGGGAACCCCTGGCAGCGGCAAGGGTTGGATCTTGGTGGTTTAGGGGATACATTAGGTCGTCTTCATGGCTCCTCCGGCTTCGAGGTACAGCCCACGCACTTCAGCTTGGCCAGATTGGTGTTGCACGACTGGACAAGACGGGTGTAGGAATGGCGGAACTGATGAGAGATGGCGGCCAAGATGATTTTGCATTTATGGACACGGAAGAGACGGTACATAGCGGCTGGATAAGATACTTGAGTAGATCTAGGAAGTTACGTAAGGATGGGATACGTGAGGAGAAAAGGTCGCGAGGGAGAAGAAGCAGAGGGATGTTGATGTTTGTGGAGTTGAGCTTGTCAGAGTGATACATGTAAGTTGGAAGACATTCTTGATAAATGTAAGTCCCTTGAAGGTAGCTACGTACTAGTAGGTAAGACTGTAGGTAGTTCGTTCTTTCTTTCTTACACAAGTACCTACATCCATGTGGACAATGTCCAACGAGCCCGTCATTGCTTCCCGTCATTGCTTCCCGTCATTGCTTCCCGTCATTGCTTCCCGTCATTGCTTCCCGCCTCTGCCTGAACCTCTCTGCCCTTCCAATCCTCCATGACATATATCTTCAATACCTACTTACCTGGATATGTAGGAATAAACATGTTTAAATGAAACGCTGAACCGTGAAAGCCATCGTACCGATTGCAGAAAGTATAGTTGTAAACACTAAACATTTAGTAAACACATGATGGTATATTCGACCTGTAGTTGGATGATGGATGGATGTTGGTTGTGGTGTTGATGTGTATACTATAAGTCACCGTACTACAAATGAGCTAAAAGTGCCCAATACCAATAGCGCTGTTAGGAATCGAACCCAACTCACTACCTTTTTATTCAGACGGTACCTAGGTACTACCTACAGCGGGTGGGTGCACAGGTAAGCTATAACAGGTAAGGTCCACTGTAAGTACCTTGCGCATGCTATAACCTGAGCAGTCCCTGAGCAGTCTGCCTGAGGTCCTGCTTCATCTTTGCACCTCGCATCGAATCCTCGATTGATCTTCATGTTTGGCTAACTCAACCTCGCATGAATCCGCAACGGCTAGCAACGGCATGAGCAGTCAATGAGCTCCGACACCCGGTTCTGGTGTCCGCTTTTGAGTGGGGGAGAGGGAGGGATCGGAAAGGGACCAGCCGGCGTGTCCTGGCGAAGGTCGGATCATGATAATTAACGCCCACTAATAATAGCCTCGGCATTCCGACCCGTCATCGAAATCCCCCGGGCATCATCCTATCATAGATAGACTCTCATTGCTTACCTACATAGGTATTCTCCCCTCTCGCTCCTCCCACCTCTGTCCACCTCTGCCCACCCCTCCCGGAATATGTTTCGTCCCATAGTACCAAAGCTTCGAAGCCCCAGGCTTTCACAGGCTGCTCGATTGAAGCTCAGACGGCAACAACAGCCCCAATGCCTGAGAAACTATGCCTCCTCCTCATCTTCCGCGTCCGCCTTCGACTGGAAAGACCCCTTAGCGAGCAAGAATCTATTTACTGAGGAGGAACTGGCCATCGCGGAGACGGCAGAACGGTATTGCCAAGAGCAATTGCTACCACGGGTTCTACGTAAGTCCGTTACCATTTTATACACTAGGTTTTACAAACTAGGTCCTTCGGTGAAGAGCGATTAGTCAGAGGACGGTGCTTCGCTAACCCAACCTGTTCCTGAACACAGAGGCCTACCGCGACGAGAACTATGACCGAGCAATCCTCTCCGAGATGGGCGAATTGGGTCTTCTGGGCGCGAACCTGCAGGGATACGGCTGTGCCGGCACATCTACCGTAGCAGCTGGTCTGATCACCCGGGCCGTCGAGCGCGTAGACAGCGGCTACCGTTCCGGCATGTCTGTTCAATCATCGCTCGTGATGGGCGGCATCCACGAGTTCGGGTCCGCCGAGCAGAAGGACAAGTTCCTCGAGCCCATGGCCCGCGGCAAGCTCCTCGGCGCCTTCGGTCTCACCGAACCCAATCACGGAAGCGACCCGGGATCGATGGAGACGACGGCGCGGCCGCACCCCACCAAGAATGGGTACTATCTCCTCAGCGGCGCCAAGACGTGGATCACCAATTCTCCCATCGCCGACGTGCTGATGGTCTGGGCGAAGCTGGCCGAGACGGGCAAGATCCGCGGCTTCTTGGTCGAGCGCTCGGCTTGCCCGCCCGGCACCCTCGAGACCCCCGCGATCAAGAACAAGAACGGACTACGCGCGAGTATCACGGGTATGATCCAGCTCGATGACTGCCCCGTCCCCGCTGCCAACATGTTCCCCGATGTGGAGGGTCTACGCGGGCCCTTCTCGTGCCTCAACAGTGCGCGGTACGGCATCTCCCTAGGTGTCATGGGCGCGCTGGAAGACTGTATCGAGCGAGCGAGGACGTATGCTCTCGAGCGCCGGCAGTTTAAGAATAACCCCCTCGCAAAGTACCAGCTCGTGCAGAAGAAGCTAGCAGACGCGGCCACGGATGCCGCGTATGGTACTCTGGCCGCGATACAGGTTGGTCGTCTCAAGGACGAGGGCAAGGCCACGCCCGAGATGATTAGCATGATCAAGAGGCAGAACTGCGACCGAGCTCTGCACAATGTTCGTGTCTTGCAGGAGATCTTTGGCGGTAATGCTGCTAGCGACGAGTACCATATCGGTAGACATGTGGCCAATTTGTTCATTACGCAGACCTACGAGGGCCAGAGCGATATTCATAGTATGTTTACGCTGCATTGCGCTACGGGGTATTGATTGGATTGCTAACATATTCATAGGCCTTATCATTGGACGTGCCATAACTGGCGTTCAAGCTTTCGCATGATGGAAGACTCCTATAGTTCTCCATCCGGAGCATAGGCGCTGTTAGACCTGTGCGTCTCGACACACTAGACAGTGACCTTTTCGATGTAGGTTGACTCTGTTCTTGCACTCCCCTCGATGTACAGAGGGCCTGCGCATGTCACACAACTAATCTCAACTGGCACCATAGTAGTGGTCGGTCAGGGTAGCTGAAGAGTACAACAACGGCATTTCCGGAACTAGCATCATTTTACCTCGTTCTAGATGATGCGACACGCCCCTCCATGGTCCTATCTAAAGGCTCATGACGAGTCAGGTAGGTGGAGGGAATAGCATGAATAGAGTAGATACCCTGCCCTGTACCTGAATCTATAACATATGTAGAGATTTAGATCATCCAATGAATGCTATGAGTGTATGAGTAGACACTTATTGTGATAGACTTGAAACATGAGTTCAACGTTCAAGGATCTGGCCCTTCTGCAGCAGCAACAGTAGTAGCAGTAGTAGCAATAGTAGCAACAGCGGCAACAGCAGCAACAGCAGCAACAGCGGCAACAGCAGCAACAGCGGCAACAGCGGCAATCTACTATCGTGTGCTGAGTTGGATTAGTAAACACCAAATAAATTATTGCTTCGAAATAGCGATATTATCCATGTTTTGTCATGGGCGTGGGAATAGAAGTACATTTCAAATGCAAGAAGTCTTTAGTTATTGTAGGTGGCGAAATATGCCTCGCCGACTGTTGTCCGAGTCAGCGGCATGCAGCGACTGAATCAGGCTGCACCGCCACATTACCAGAAGACATGAAAAATTAATAAGCCCAGGTAAGCACGATTGGATGGTCTGGTAGGTTCTTTGTCGGTGTCGGCTGTTGCAGGTTCTGCTGTGGCAGAGAGCAGCGAGGTGGGCTGTGTCTATTCTTAGAATGGTCTAGCGTCCACACAGTCAAGGTAGCAGTCGAGACCCACTCCAGACATTCCGCCACCACCTGAGAGGTGCAATACAGGCACTGTAGTGACCCGAGAGTGGAAAGGGAGACAGAAGACAGCCCAACCAACATACCTATACTTGCCCAAGGGGTACCTAACTGCATACAGCCAGGCCACTACCGCACTACAATACAGCCAGCCAAGCCTAAAACTACCTACCTACCTAGGTACCTAACCAAGGGAGGGTCTCGTCTCATCACCAACCACACACACTCACCATCCTCCCCCAAAACCCCACTACCAGTCTACCGCCCACTCATCACTACTAATCTACTTCTTTTCACACTTTACGCCTTACGCTTCAACGCTCTAACTTTCTACTCTTTACACTCACTCTGCACTCCAGTCTACGGTCTACAACTCGTCGACCTGAACCACCCGTGGCGCCAACCATTAACCCTCCCTCTCTTCCCAAACGAAAACTCTGTCATCACCTTGTTTCCCGCCCGACGAAGTAATCACTCTCTATCTGGACAACCACAACACGACCCGACCCCTCATCGATCCCTCATCTGTCCCGTCTGTTTGGGTTGATCCTCGTGCAAGACTTGGGTAGACTCTAGGTAGTAGACTCTAGTATATTCTCTCGGTTTTTTAGTAAGTACCTGTTTAATAACTTGCCTTATTACATTCATTCATTCATTCATCCATCATTCATCCATCCAACCTTCAAATCAAACAAACATACCATACGAACTTCTTTTACCTTCCCTCGACGCCTTTCTCTCTCTGTGTCTCTTTCTCCCTTCTTCTCCTCCTCTCTTCCTCTTTTCCTCTCTTCTACCCCGCGGCTTTGTTTGCCCACGACCTAACCTACCCGTCCATCACTCACCGCCACGAATCCTCAAATTGTGCCTACATTCCCATAACTAATCGTCAGTAACTCATAGTAGCCCGTCGTTCCCGTAGCGTCGCAACTTGCGAGATACTGCAGCAGACCCTCCGCACATCCGCCTCGGCCATATTCCACAATGGCGCTTAAGCGTATCAACAAGGAACTCACAGACTTGGGCCGGTATGTCAAATAGATTGTTATATCACATCATCCTCTTCCTCGTCGTTCTGTGTTGTAGTAGTCGTTTCCGCTGTCTTGCCTGTCCTGCCGCTACCATGAGCACGCTGCCCAAGGTGGGGATGTTTGCAAAGTACTCCTCTGCGAACCTGGAGCGGGGTCTTGGCATGTTCGCACCTCGCTCCTCAATCAGAGTCTTATGAAAACCATACGCCTCTGTTTATGCCATCAACCCTCACTCCGAACCTTACTCGTCTAGTCGTCTTTTCTGTTCTTCTTTCCATGCACATCTCAAGATACAAATCCATGCTAACGTCTTCTGCTTCTTAGGGACCCTCCCTCTTCCTGCTCTGCGGGTCCCGTTGGTGAAGATCTGGTATGCTATGCTCCTATCAATCTCCCCCACCATCGCCGATGAGGCAGACAAAGGGTCATATCAACAACGTGTGATATCTTGAAAGCGCACACGCTCACAGTCGCCCATTTGTCCAACTTGATTTGGTGGTCATCAACCACTGTGACTAATCTGTATCTGCTTATAGTTCCACTGGCAAGCAACTATCATGGGTCCTGTAAGTTACCTCTCTCTTTGTCTTGTCGCTTTGTTCCAGCCGATACCGTGTACAGCCTCGCTACCGCCCGTAGCGTAGCTTCGAGACTTGGTGATGCGATGAACTCCAAAAAACCCCCCCAGAAGAAACACAGCACTTCCCCACTTATGGCCAAATACTAACCTGAGATCCCATGATATAGGGTGATTCTCCATACTCTGGCGGTGTCTTCTTCTTGGCCATCCACTTCCCGACAGACTACCCCTTCAAGCCCCCCAAAGTCAACTTCACCACACGCATCTACCACCCCAACATCAACTCTAACGGTAGTATTTGCCTCGATATCCTCCGAGACCAATGGAGTCCTGCCTTGACCATCTCCAAGGGTAATAGATATCTCCCCTCCCCTACCATCCCCGGCTACATTCGCGACGCTTGCTGATGATGATACGTACCCAGTTTTGCTATCTATCTGCTCCATGTTGACGGACCCCAATCCCGATGACCCCCTCGTTCCCGAGATTGCACATGTGTACAAAACCGACCGATCTAGATACGAGGCCACAGCTCGTGAATGGACGCGAAAGTATGCCATCTAAGGTTGCGTAGACCGGCTCTCATTTGCTATGACTTCTCGGGTTGTTCGGACAATGATACGTTTATTAGCCTGGTGGACTTTCAACAATAGTTCCCGCCTATCCCGAATACGAGCGAGAAGGGCAGTGAGAGCAGGCGTAGTGCGTTGGGTGGTTGGAGATTCGTAGACAGATGGTTGCGTTGCGGCTTGGGGAGGATTACGCTCACACACACACATATACACACACTCACACATTCTCCTCCCGTTTCGGCAACCTAGGTGAATTTGCCGGCGTTCGTTGTCGATTGGTCATGGTTATGGCAATGGGAGGAGACTTTTTCACACGTTTTCGCACGGCCACTAGCATGTCATGTTGTTGGACGGCTCCAGTCATTGTGGCTCGTCTCTGGCTCTGGTAAATAATGAACTTATGAGAGAAAGAATGCATAGGGAAAAGAATAGTCTGTAAGGCGCCGATTGCCCGTTTCTCGGGACCACTCTCGTGGTCCTCGTAACGGCTCTCGCGCTTGATCTCGTATAATACACCGATTCCCTTCTCCGAAAGTGTGGTATCACGGCCTTGTGACATGACACCAGTCTACCTTGGTATATTGTCGTAGTTGAAGGACCAACATGTCCTCGATAGACCAGATGATGGCGTCTCGGTACGTACTAATTCGCGACGGTCGATAGGACCACCCCGTAACCCGGTGGGTTTTCCTATTGTGAGGTGCGCCAAAAATAGGGGCAGCACTTCAAAACGTCGTTACCTACGTGTGTATGTATGTATGTATGTATGTATATATGTATGTATGGTCCACGGAATGATTGTCTTCATATGTAATGAGTGAGTGATGCGAAGTTTATGACATGACATGAATGGAACTGATATGATGGTTTAGGAGGTATGTTGGACACTTGTTTGATGATTAGGGATCATTGCATAGTCATTGCATAGTCATGGACTCATAAGGCAGGTCGGTGATTAACAATAAGTGTCATTACTAGATAGGGTGAGGGCCGATCTTCCGCGATATATATTGTATAGACTATCTAGATACACGTGCAGAGAAACGGCGCTTGAATTGGCCAATTGTTTACTACCTAGTATGCTAATAGATAAAGGTAAATAGATATATATACAAATGTTTAAATATATTCATGATGTTGGTGTATATACCTGCATGATAGGAGATAGTTGGGATGAAGGTCTACCTACTGTAGTGTACATTAGTACCTACATACTCAGTATGTACATAGGTATAGATAGTTATGTAGTGCAACATAATGGGCAGGGTATCATATTGTACACAAGACTCCATATCTATAGGTAGATACAGCGCTTAGGTACATGCCTACAAGTACCTATACCTATATCATCAGGCTTGGAAGACAGGGCTGTCTACAGGGCTACCAACAGGGGCTCGGTCTCGCCTTTGTCTTGGGTTGTGTCAAAGCACCCCTCAAAGCACCCCTGACGAAACGTGCTGTAACAGATTACCGCCAGCCAGTTCAGGGGCTCTCCACTGGTTTCGACCAATGATGGAGTCAAAGAGCGCCGCTAGCAGGCCATACCCAGGCCGTACACGGTACAGTACCCAGACTGCACCCAGACTGCACCCAGACCCCCCTTAGCGCTCTCCACTCCACTAACAACCTCCAACGTGCTCTGTTTCTTCTGTTCCCCATCGCCATCATTCACCCATCCATTCATCCGTTTACTCCATATCCCATCAGTAACATCTTTCTTGCCGCCCAATTTGGTCACATTGTTTTGAGCCCTGTCTAAGATGGAAGAGCTATGGGAGATTCAAATCGGACATTTTTCTTCTTTCTAACGAAGATACGAGACCGGGACCGTGGCTACATATGTATTGTTTTCTTACGTAGTAGTGTTTCTGTTCTGCTGGTGTTGAGTGTTGAATTTTGATATCGGCATCGCTTAATATCAATACCCCTGACAAGACTACCTTTTAGTGTACACTACGCCCCCTGGTCTAGGTATCTATCAGTATCAGGTATCTATCAGATCTTATAATCTAGGTATCTATCCAACTACTTATACTAGTAGGATCTGAGCGTTCAAATGGAGATGGCACCGAATCCACCTCGGTCCCTTTCCATATGATCCTACTATCTATCGATCCTAGTGTGTAGGTAGTGTACACATTCGCGATGCTCGCCTTTGTGCATTATGAGCAATAGTATGTATCGCTTTGCGAGTGCCGGCCATAATTCCCCAAACATCCGTCCGAACTTATTTGCCGTCTTGGTTACAGTTACAGGTAGCTGTACGCGTATCACCTCTCCAGATTATACGACTTGGCTGTACTCTGGCGGTAACGACGGCGCTTAGCCAATACCGATGCTAGTTACTCAGTAGTACTGTAGTGACGAAGAGGGAATACTGTATTCAATACAGTAAAATCTTGGTCACAAACTATACCGTACCCTGTCTATATTCAGCAGGGACAGCCTCTCGTATCATTTGAGCCTCTCTCCCGCATGCCGAAGTGGGAGACTGGCACGCCCGCCAATGGCTCCACGAGAGGCGCACGAGAGAGAACTGTAACCGACATAAGACCCCGATTGAGACATGTCTGTTTCGGCCTACCTAGTTCAGTCGTCGACTGATGTGATGTTGGCTCGGCTTGGCATCGTTATTTTGCCCTCATCCCAGCGCCTTCCCAGCGCCTTCCCAGTGCCATCCCAGTGCCATCCCAGTGCCATCCCAGTGCCATCCCAGCACCATGAATCCCCCAAACCGTTATGAAAACCCGCGAAACGGCAGTGGGGCCACCGCTGTGATCCTCCGTCGTCGTCAGCCGCCATGGCCCTAGGTCTTCTGTACCTGGGCGTGAAGCTCTCGTCAATGCACACCTCTAGAATTCTAGCCCCCTTTCTAAAGTCACTGCTACCAAGGTGGTATCCACGTAGCCATGCAAAGTAGTTCAACCCCCTACCCTATCCACCATGCAATTCTCCTTCACAGTTCCTCCATAGCTATTCTGAGTGTTTGTTTTCACGAATAGCATCGGCTCATCGCTACACTAGTATGTGCCCGCTATTCCTAGCCACCTGGTGTTGGTTAGTGTTGGCCTTGTAAAGAAGTATGATCTACGGAGGAAATGGCCTGATGTTTCTATGAGTATTGCTTGGCATTTGTCCATAATCTACTACTACCTTTCTCCCGCTCTCCCGCTTTTGCATGAGATCTTCGGATCCCTCTTTCCCTCTCCCACACAACACACTCTTCTTCTCATACTCTCGTAGAGACCGAGCGCTCTTTTTCTCTTACCTTTCATTTCTTGGTTCCCAGGTGATACGTCCGCGGGCCGACCAGTATCTGCCTTTGTTGTCAGTGCAAGCCACCAGTTGGGCTTTACGTTCTTTACCCTCGTTGGGGACATTCGCTCGTCGTGGGCAATAATTGCCGTGTGGCTTCGCTCTCGGTCTCGCCTCACTCGATATCGATTGATTATGTGCCCGTTCAGCAGGATCTGAATCCAATTTATACCTCAAGACGTCGTCCAGGAGACAACAGCTTAAACGATAATAACCGGGAGCGCCGTGCGGAGAGTCTCCATTTCGCCTGTGTAGGCCGCATCATCGATTTGCATTTGGCTTGGGAAGGACGCGGGAGAAGGTGGAAAGAGAGTCATTGAGAGTCGACGACGGGGAATCCCCCACCCATCAGCAGGCAAAATGTCATACTACGGAGATGTCCAATATGGCGAGAAGCCATCAGAACGATCGAGATGGACCCCATTAACGCGGATGCTACTCTCGGGTGAGATGACACAGGAAAGGCAGAAGGATTTGACGATGCGGGAGAAATTCGACAAATGGATGATTAACGAAGGTTACAGGCGCTTGTTCGTCTCCCGCGTAAGCTCCCTCGTCATGAACATATGTGCTAACATGTTTGCCAGCTTCGTCTTCGTCTTCATATTTCTACACACTCTCGTGTTTGCCTTTGGGTTTGTCAATTATGCAGTCAAGGACAGTCTCCAGGTAGCGCGGAATACCTTTGGGCCGACGTACATGATAGCCAGATCAGCGGCTTTAGTCCTTCACGTCGACGTCGCCTTAGTTCTTCTCCCGGTTTGCCGTACTTTCATCTCGATTGCCAGGCAGACGCCTCTCAACGGCATCATCCAGTTCGATAAGAACATCACCTTTCACATGACGACGGCTTGGTCCATTGTGTTTTTTTCCTGGGTTCACACCATCGCTCACTGGAATAACTTTGCCCAGATTGCCGCCAAAAACAATCTCGGTTTCTACGGCTTCTTGGCCGCTAATTTGGCCTCCGGGCCCGGATGGACTGGATATATCATGCTGGTAGCCCTCATGGGCATGGTGTTCACATCGATGGAAAAGCCTCGACGTGCTAACTATGAACGCTTCTGGTACACTCATCACATGTTTATCGTCTTCTTCGTGTTCTGGGCCATCCACGGCGCTTTCTGCATGATCCAGCCAGATACCGCACCGTTTTGCGTCTCTGTCGGCACCACGGCCGTCGGCGTGTTCTGGCAGTACTGGACGTATGGCGGTTTCATCTACCTGGCCGAGAGAATCGCGCGTGAAGTGCGCGGTCGCCACAAGACGTACATCTCGAAAGTCATTCAACACCCTAGCAACGTCTGCGAGATCCAAATCAAGAAGGAGAACACCAAGACACGCGCCGGCCAATACATCTTCTTCTGCTGTCCCGAAGTCTCCCTATGGCAATATCACCCGTTTACGCTGACAAGCGCCCCCGAGGAGGACTACATCTCGATCCATATGCGCGTCGTGGGAGATTTCACGAGAGAGGTCGCCACGGCGTTGGGCTGTGAGTTTGGCAAGAAGGATGGCGCCAAGGACGCATCCAAGGTGGTTGGTGTAGACAAGCAAAACGGCGAGGTCGACCCCGCGCTCCGCCGCGTCCTGCCTCGCGTCTACATCGACGGCCCATTCGGCTCGGCCTCGGAAGATGTCTTCAAGTACGAGGTGTCGGTGCTCTGCGGCGCTGGTATCGGTGTGACGCCCTTCGCGTCCATCCTCAAGTCCATCTGGTACCGCATGAACTACCCGCAGAAGAAGACACGGCTCGCCAAGGTGTACTTCTTTTGGATATGCAGAGACTTCGGCTCGTTCGAGTGGTTCCGCTCCCTGCTCATGGCCATCGAGGCCCAGGATGTCGATGGGCGGATCGAAATTCATACCTACCTGACGGCGAAGATCAAGGCGGATGATGCGACGAATATCATGATCAACGATGCCAATGCCGACAAGGACGCCATCACGGGCCTACGAAGTCCTACCAATTTTGGTCGCCCGAATTGGGATATGATCTTTCGCGGCATTCGCAAGTTACATGCCCCTGCCGAGGCTGGTGTGTTCTTCTGTGGGCCTAAGGGCTTGGGTAGTTCATTGCACGTTTTTTGCAATAAGTATAGCGAGCCTGGGTACGTGTTTTAAGACTTTGACTTTTTCTTATTCTCCTTTATCATGGCCCCCACTATGAGGAGAATGTCTCGCTAACTTGATTGTCTTCAGATTCTCGTTTGTCTGGGGCAAAGAAAACTTTTAGACCTTCCTTGCGGATCTGCGTAATCGATTCCTCGCATTTCAGCCGGTAGCTGGCAAAACAGCACCAGCCATGGCTTATCCTGGCAACACTTCCCTTGCGTCTGACCTTGACAACTCAAGAACTAGCAATTCGCCGCCATGGCTGGTCACTCTAGACGCAGCGGTTGGCGACTTCGGCTTGCTTGCTTGTTGAGAAGAAAACTAGGATCTCGTCTGTCATGTTTGCCGAAGTGTTTGGTGTCGGTGATGATGGATGAGTTAAACACGGTAGCGAGGGAACAGTTGTGTCGCAAATAGAGGATGTAATGGGACTAGCCTTGACTTTATGGGGACCGAGCGATCGATCATAGCCATGAAGAGAAAGGCAGTGGGCTTTGTTATACAGTGAAACAGTGAAACAGGAAGAAGAGGAAGAGGAAGAGGAAGAGGAGGATACTCACCCAGTGCGCTGCAAAGAATCCTACTGCCTGCTTGTTTGCTTGTTGCTGCTCTGTTGATTCCCCTTATAAATTATATACATATTCGTTTCGCATGTTCGATATACCTGATACACTTGATTATATATCTATTTATTTTCTCCGTCTACGTTGGCGAACTCCTACTATTACAGACACTGCTCAGACTATCTGAGACACTATAGCCTATATGACTCTCTTATACTCGTGTACGTACAGTGTTTGTACCGTCATAAACACTGGCACAGCTGTTTTTATCCTAGTCATGTGACCCCCACTCAGGACTCCCTTATTGTACAGGTCAATCAGCGGATCGGATAGGATTCAGCATCTGCATCTTAAAACACTCATTTCACTCACTCATTCAAGTCAGCCAAACGCCCTTCTCAACCTATCCCGCCAGGCCCCTGTGAACCCTACATTGTGAACATGGAAACTGTGTATTATCTAATCCTGGCGTTCCTCGCTTATACTTTTATCAAAGCAGTACGTTGTGTTTTTCCGGTCTCGCTAGAGTTTGCGTAGAGAGATTGATAGGCGTTGTCTATCATCATTCGTTCAGTTCACTGCGTGATGAATCCACTGAGCGACTAAATAATAATTAACTAACTAACACTTGTCGCCCTCCCTAAAAGATCTTTTTCACAGACCGCTCGCCCATCCCCGAAACGTCAGGAAACGTGTACAAGGTCTCCTCTCTCGCAGAGCTGCGTGCCCTACTTGCGTCGACGACATACGTGGCCGTGGACTTCTACGCCGACTGGTGTCCGCCGTGCCGCGCCATCGCGCCGGTGTTCTCCCAGCTAGCCGATTCTCACGCCGTGAAGGGCCAACTCGCATTCGCCAAGGTCAATGTCGATCATGTGAAGGACGTCGCGGGGGAGTATGGCGTTAGCGCTATGCCGACTTTCGTGTTCTTCCGGAAGGGTGAGCCCGGTGTTGATGTTGGAGGTGTGGGGAGTAGGTCGTCTGTTGTGGCTACGAGGGGCGGGCTTGTCGAGAGAGTCAGAGGTGCTGATAAAATTGCCATCGAGACTGTTGTCAAGTCTTTGGCTGCCGAAGTTGGGGGTGCTGTAGCGAAAGAGTGATGTTGGCATCGTGGGGGTGAGGGTAAGTAATAGGTGATGATCCAAAATCTATGCCAGAGCCAGTCTGTATGCGTCCGAGAGGCAAAGGCCCACGGAAGTCGTTTTAGCTTACTGGTAGCTGATTAGCTTACATGGCTGCAATGCGTAGATGAAGCTGGTGCCTTGGTATTAGAGCGTTTTTGACAGATACTAGAACAGCTTCTATTACCGTTGAGCTGTCTTTTCGGTGACTTTATAAACGTGAGACTCCCTATACGTTTCAGACATAAATTGACAAGGTGTATGCGATCGGGGTGTTCTGTTAAGATGACGCCATCCTGGTCTTTTCTCATCAATTTAAGGTTACATGAGAACATGGTTGCGAATTCTAAGATTTTTAGGATGCGTGACTTATTTTATAAGCTATATCGTCTCTCTCTACTAGGAACGAGGTCGTTTCTATTGTTGTTTTCTGAGTATTGGGTAGGAGACCTGGTGTCAGGGGACAATGTAGCAGGGGGTTAGAAGCCACCCACTTAGGTGGTTATAGCGTATCACTTGTGTATATAAAGACCAGAACCCTCCCAGTTATTAGGGAGAGGTTCAGGAATTAATGCCATTAAGCCCTTACCGCCATACTTCTACCTAGTTGCGACCTACCTGTGACCTACCTTCACTCTGGAGACAAAACCCCTGACACCTGGACAACGAGAAATAAAGCACCGGTACCCCTAGAGCACATTAACGGGGGCAAAAGCCAAAACAACCTCCCATAAACCACGTGGGGCTAGGTAGGTAGGTAGTCTTGTGTAGCTACCAACCGCCCAAATACAGGTATTCCAACTTTCCTCCCTGTGTTGAGTGCCAACTCAAGGACCCCCACCTCGACCTCTTCTGTAGGTACTCCGTACTTCATTGGGACGAATGAAAGGCCGCCTTCTATATTGGGTTGAAACTTCATCATGTTCACCGAAATAGTAGCGAAGAGGCAGCGAGTGCCCCTTAGCAACCATCTCTCGAACAAAGTCTATAGTATATTACTGCCTCTAAAATTCAAGTATAAGCTTAGTTAGCTAATGAAACCTTTTTCACCGGAGAATGTCAGTCAATCGGGTAATGAGACACTGATTTATCACCGACTCCATGTCTTTTTATGTTGCTAAGTTAAGCCTTACCACATATATTTTCCATGAATCAAGCATTAAGTCAAATAGTTTATAAGTTGCCTAATTCCTAATTTAACACAGTGGTAGATATCGCGCCTTCTAGAATAAAGAAAGTGTTTATATAGCTAAAGGTTACCTTAGACCTTTCACGCAACAACAAGTATTTATTATACCCTTATATTAGGGTTCTAACAGGAAATACATCTAATTTTCCTTTAGAGTACTACTGGAATAAATAGTAAATGCTTGTGTAGGATTTATATAAGTGCTACCTAAGAGTAAGTAAACTATAAGTAGGTTATGGCTTTATATATAATTTTATTGGTTATATAAATGCGTTAGGATATTTACGACATAGCATAAATTAAACAGCGCCAAAGAAAATATTATCGTGCTTTTATATAGTAGTTGTTCTTGAAAGTTAGCGTTGTTAAGTATTTAGAACTAGAGTTCCGGAATATAAAAGGGCGATAAAGGACTTTATAACTTTATAAACATTTATTGTTTTTGCCTTCCGAGGCAGTAGATGCTAGAACAGCCGATGTGACATGTAGCGGTCTAGTGAGGTAGCTAAACATAACGCATCTTGAAATGCTCGTATATTGTTGTGGACAAAGAGCAGAGATTTAGTGTCGATAAATCAAGATATGTGGTTATTAAGCAATACACCACTGAGAATGATTTCAGGAATAGGAGGCATTATATCCTCATTATTTATTAGGTAAAGATTGTGTTATGAGATCTATATACAAAAATAGCAGTAGCACCCTTAAAGCTAGAAAATATGGCAAAGGAAAGAACTTGAGTTACTATTTGATTATTAGAACGAAGCACAGTGGCCAGCGGCTTTCTCGTAGATATATGTTCTTAAATATCTCAACAAAGAAGAATCATATTCCTTAATTAAATGCCGAAGCTGCCCAGCAAACTAGCTAGCACACTAGTCTTAATTTAATACCTTAAAGTTAAATAATACATACATACATCATAGCTAGAGTCGAGTCTTAAGCTTTGCGTCTTTACTCTAGCATATCTCGCAAGCCTGTGTCCCCTATGAGTGTCCGAGAAGACTAGGCTAAAGTAATAAACTACAATAGAAAGAGACACGCTTAAGATAGTAACTTAAGAAACAACGGTAGAACTATTTCTCTTTGTTTGTGAGATCTCTAATTGCGGTACGCCGAGGGCTAGTATATCTACATCATCTGCTTTAAGTGAATAATATAAAGATTTAGACCTAACCCCCCAAAATACCTTGCCTGTACTGCCGACCTTATCTCGGTGACTAGTGCACTCATCGACGTCGAACTAGCCCTTGACATATGACAAAATCGCGCATATGTTATTGGAATCCTGAAATCTACGGATTTAATGAACTGTACGAGCAGGAGGGCCATTAGCTGTACGTGTCTGGCCTCCTATAGTAGTCAACTTGGTATGTCCCTGCCCTTTCATGCGAGTGTCTCCTGATGTAGGCCAATTTGGGCGAGTGGTTCCAAGATCTCTCGAGCGATTTAGTCTCGATCATCTAGCTCACGAAGCTATGGGTGGTATGCTACACATGGACCGCTGCACCATCAATGAACCGGCATATTGGAGATAAGCCGGGTTGTTTTGGGGCTGATTGTTGTCGTAAGTGGAGTATGTGGGCGGGACACGGGCTGGTACAGTACCGGTATTTAGATACCTCGGGCCCAGATATTGTTTGAGCTGCACTGATGAAGTTACCGAAGATGGCTGCTCTCTTTTTGCTCTGTTGTTGGTGATAACTTATAAGGGAAGAAAGACAAAGATCCCTGGCTCTGGTTACGTGTTCTAGATACTCACTTGGTATGATTAGAAGGACGATCTCGAGCTGCTCCGGGAACCGGACATATTCCGCTTAAGAGTTGTCGTTCTCCAAGAGTATACGAGTAGGTACGAGGAACTCTGCTAGGGAGTGTGGGCTTAATAGAGTGTATCTCTTGATCGCCATAATGTGGTCCTCGTGTCCCAGACTTGTACAGGATACTAGGGTATACGGCGTATAGCGTGAAGCAAAAAGTATCGATGTGTAGTTAATATAGTTTGCTGTACAGTACCGTATGCTCAACCTATTGTACCTACTCTCGCTCTTCATTTTGTACACTAACGATGGAACCTATTACCTCTTGCAAATCGAAGATTAGGCAGACCAAGCTCGCCTTAGGTGGGGGCGAGACACTCATCGGATTCTTCCGGTTGGGTACGATTTCCGGGTGGCTTCTCGGGAACACAGGATTCTAGATACGGAGTAGCTGATGTTAGAAACCTATGTGATCAACAGTGTGACGGTTTGATTATAGCTCACCGCCTAGATTTTATACAAATTCGTTCATTGTGTATACTACGCGTAAAGAATGCATCATAGATGCTATACCGGGCAACCTGGACGGACGAGGCGCCGTGAGAAATAAGACACGCGTTCCGGATAAGATAGAATCTCAAGCACTAGTTAGTAGACTAGTAACCAGCTGTGTTGATTCAGGAACAATAGTTGTGTAGATCCTGCACGCTTGATAGCGGTTGTGGAAGGTTGGCGTGGTAATCTGAGTGATTTGACCCCTGGTCCACGCAGGAGGATGAGACTAGCGCAAGGTTCCCGTGCTCAGTACCGTGCTGAATCTACGGTGGTAAATATACTGTATAAGCCTATGTAGTGTAGATATATGAATAGTCGGCATATTTGTTCCACTTGGCCAGAATCGGTGAAACGGAGTCGGGCACTTTCTTCTCCGCTTACCAGGATTATGCCTTGGCAATCGATGACAGCGCATCTACCCGCCATATGTACTGTGATTAATCTTGACAGCAATATCATGATCAACAAAATCAGGTATAGTGTAGGTAGACGAAAGTGTAGCAGCGTCTAATTTGGTAGGTTGCAATCTAGGAACGATAATGCATGTGAGTTTAAGACTACCTCACTGAATTAAATTGTCTTAAGCAGATTTCTTTATGTAAAGGATCAAATGAAAATATTGAAACCCAAAAAGATTGAAGAAAGAATGAAACAATAATTAGTTAAATCCGCTCATGCTAATAATGGTTAACCTAGAGTACGAGCTCAAAAACTAGCTAGCACACGCCTTTCTCTCCCGTTTTCGGCACGGCTCGTCTCTTGGACCAAGTGCTGTGGGATAGGGTACAGTATACCGGTTTCTTGTGCCCACGCTAAACTTAGCCACAACCTTTAAGCTGACATGGGTTCGGTTCAGGTACCTACATGACGCCAATATGTACCTGCAGTGACGAACTGACTTACACTAGGTGTACCGTGGTAACAATTAACGATTCTTTCGCTCGAGACCATAACTTGAGGGCGACTGTTAGAACATACAGAGGACGAATTGACGGCACAAGGCTATTGACCGTTTCTTATTCGTTGATAGTATAATAGATACCTAAATTGGTCCCATTAAATGATAATAAAGAAGACCGCGGGTTGATAGATTGTTGAGAATAGTTGATTAGATATTGCAGGGAAGCAAGATTACACTATCTAGTGTATATCCAGCACTTCTAAGGCCATCTCCATCTTCTGCTTAAGCTAGACCAAAAACTGGAGCATAGGAACACAGTCTTTAACGTCATCATATACCGGGGTTATGACTTCTTTTTAGCGCAGGCAGACTGCGAGATATACCTACATGTGTAGTAGGTTTGTGGGTGACATTAATTGTGATCTCTGTGCACGGATAATTCTTCAATATACTCAAACTCTTACTGTAGAACAGAAACGTTCAATTTTATTGAGTGGTGTTGTCTTAATGGGGTTCCGATAAGAGTCATGCCAGGATACCGATGATCACTTCTATTCTCGACTCCTATTAGCAAATGTTCCTGGAGTAGAACCAACAATCTTGCATCGGCAGGTGTGAAATTAGAATAGCTCGAGCACGAATAGAGTTAACCTTGTCGAAGATCGATTCCCATTTCGAGTCATCAACTGGTTTCATCGGCCAGCAGGAACTAGTTAGTAGGTGTAAAATATTTGCTACCTTGAACTTTTGTCTTACTAGCGAGCCTGTTCCGCGAATCCGTCGTAACATCGGCGATACGGATTTTCCTCGCATCATGCGAGGCGACGTGGGCAGTGGGCAGATCGAAAGACTTGCATTGCGCTCCGCATTGCACAGGGATCTGTTTGATTGTGATAATCGGTATGCCGATGATATGAATGGAAATCAACTCTGGACTGCTAGTATAAAGTACCTGTGTAGCCCTCTGGCAAGCTGAGTTTAGTTACTCTTCTCATCCCGCAGCCAGTCCAACTTCAAGCTTCTGCATCATCACTCCTGATTCTTTGCCCGTTTTCTAAACCAAAGAACATTCAAAGTGCCAATTCGGGGTTATAGCAGTCAAAATGCAGTTCTCTGTCTTCTTCGCTGCCGTTTTCGCTACCGCCGTCACGGCTAGCCCCCTCGACTTGCCCGCTCCCCCGAAGCGCGGTTACAGTAGTACTCCTGGTCCTACCAGCACGCTGCCTCCTTATCCTTATCCCACTGGCAGTGTCTACGAAGCCTGTCCTGAGGGCCTCTATAGCGTCCCTCAGTGCTGCGCTACAGATATTCTAGGCGTTGCTGACCTCAACTGCGGAGCTAGTAAGAGTTGTCCCTTCTTGACTTTCCCCTAACTAGTGAGGAACAAGTTTTCATTCTGACTGTGATTGTGTGAATAGCCCCCGCTATAGCGTCTAGCGCAGAGGAGTTCCGATATATCTGCGCGGCTGGTGGTCAGAGAGCCCGATGCTGCGTCGTCCCTGTTGTACGTATATCCTATCCGAGAGGCAAGTTTTCAATAGTATTATCACGGTACTAACCTATGACTTCAGGCTGGCCAAGCGCTCCTCTGCGATACCCCTGTTGGCGTCTAAGTGATAGGAACTCGAGTATCGATGCCTGGGAGCGCCAAGGGATACACCGAGATGGAGGAACACACCTGCTGGTAGTTATCGAACAATTACTCCCGAAGCGCATCGGATTAGACAACTACATGGAAGCTTGGTTAGGATCGTGTTAAAGTGATGGCACTGGGTGCTCAACTCTTGTTAGATGTTGGCTATCGGGCTTGAATACACAATTAGAGGCATACAAGATAATATTTAATGTCAATATTCACTTCATAGAACGTCCGACTCTCCCAATTCTTAATTTTCCAGTTTGGCTGCCAAGTTAAAATTCGAGATAGTTATCTCAAACTATATTCAATCCCTTTACTATCAATGGAGCTGGTCTGAACTCTATATGAAAGATGGTTTATCAGGAATTCATGCCACAGCTATAAAAATGTGTAGGATTATAAACTTATGATACACAACCCTATACGTTACCGCCTGCTTGGAAGCCCTGGTACATGCTAATGCAATATTATAGGCGTAGTCCAAGAGTAATGTACCATATGTGCAAGGGCCCCGGTCAAGTGTGACTCCTCAGCTTGGGAGGTAGTAAATTAATTGATTATGTGGCGCTGCATGTTACCATTACAGAAACGGCTGATTGGTAGACACGATAGAATTTGTGTGAAAATTGAAATTAACCCTTCTACGACGAGATGAGGTGAGATCATCTTTTCAAGTGATATAAAATTTAATTGTGTCGACAGGTTGATGCGACTATCTGAGATTGTTCTTGATTTTCCTTTGGTTTCCATTTGAGAAAGATGAATGAGTACCAGCAGACTGGAATCAGTGTGGGCACTGCCTATAACGCGTGGCGTAATTAAAGATGTATGGCGCACAGGTGGCGCTTCGGTAATGTATGTATGAACATGGAGCTATATTAAGCAGATTAAGGTGCGGTGCAGCATATGTATAGTATATGAACGTACTTATTACATGACGTATCGCCAAGCCGAGAGGCTCAAGGCGAGACACATTTAGCTCGTCCCGATCTCGCGGATACCGAACACATGGAGAAAGCTATGCCGAGGTCCCCGGATGTCAGACTCGGGACAATACCACGTGGATTATAAAGAATCTCCGCATCATCCCCGAGAACTGTGTAGATGAAACTGTTACAAATAAGTATCTAAGCAAGCAGAGAGAGTCAGTCATTCGTGGAGAAAAAGGTTACCCCATGCACTAGATAGTTTTGCCCCGCAACATTATGAAATAGATTGCGGCGGGACCGAGTACGCGTCCCGCAGATTTTTGGAGTCGTGAAATACATAGTAGCCATGCCCGCATGATATTAGAGTGCAGGTGTGAGAATACCACAAAACTAAGAACAAAGAAAGGAAACGAATTGAGAGAGCATTGGCGAAATATAGTGTCAAAAATGGGCAATTGGACGCATCTCATCCGCTTCATTGCGAAAGAAGACCAGCAAGTACATCTGGGACAGCTCGTGGACACGGCCCGCGATGTCGGAAAGGATTCGGTGGATGGCGTCGAGATCAAGGCGTATCTGATCCGGGGATCGATTTTCGATGGGAGAATTATCTCTGGCGTTGTGTACACGGTCGAACGGGTATGTTTACGTTGGAGGTTACGATTCCCCATTGATCTTAGATAACTGGGAATTTGAACGAGGGACTGACGAATGCGATACACAGCTTCTATCCCCAATCTCGCCTTCTGACTGTAGTTATATCCGGTGCCTGGGCTTGAACTACAAGGACCATGCGCAGGAAGGAGGCTTCGCACTACCCGCGGTCCCTGTGCTTTTCACGAAGCCGCGGACAGCGCTAGCCGACCCGTACCCAGCAGCCGTGACGATCCCCAAGGTCGCGCAAGACGGCACGAGCGACTATGAGGCCGAGTTATGCGCTGTGATCGGGCGGGCAGGCCGTGACATCTCCGAGGATGAAGCGCTGGATTACGTCCTGGGATACACGGCGTCGAATGATGTATCGGCGCGTAAGCTGCAGTTGCTCACGACGCAGTGGTGCTTTGCTAAGGGGTTGGATGGGAGTTGCCCTCTCGGTACGTAAAATCATCCGTGAATGGCTAATCGTATATTGTTCACCGATCGCGAATACCGAAGGAGAGCATTACTAGTGATGAAAATCTCACACAACTCCTTCACAATACAGACACGAAAGAAATCAAGCTAACATGAAGCGCTGCGCGTGATCTAGGTCCTGTCCTCGTAGCGCCGAGTGCAATTCCCGACCCCCAAAAGCTGTCCATCAAGACGATATACAACGGCGATGTAGTGCAAGATGGCCACACGAGCGACATGATCTTCAGCCTGCGCCAGCAGATCGCCTATCTATCGCAGGGAACCACGTTAGAGGCGGGATCTATCATCTTAACCGGCACACCAGCCGGCATCGGCTTCTTTAGAAAGCCGCCTGTGGTGCTTGAGGATGGCGGCGATGTCCGCGTTGAGATCGAAGGAATCGGGACCCTTGTCAACCGCGTTCGGTATGATGCCGATTGAATTGATATCTACGAAGGCTGTGATGGGTAGTTTGCACCTAGTTAGGTTAACACGTAATGAATACCTGACAAAGTTTTGTGCTTATGAAACGTGTGAGTTCGTGGTTGATGTGTGATTTTACTCGTTTATTCTGTTTTGAAATGGATTCCAGATTGCGTACGGAAATATGGCATAGTATGGCAGACTTGTCAAGATGTCCTATTATTTTAAATTCTGGCTCTTTAGATTCCTCTTGTGAGGGATATCCAGAACTGTCGCTATCGTGTCCCGCCCGGTAACATATTGTATACACCTTACTTAACTCAAAGAATTCTTGTCATAATTCGTAACATGAAGACACACACTGAGATACCCATTTAGCATTAGTGGCAGGTTATTTGGCTAGCAATGCCAACCTACCCCTGTGGCCAACAAGATTCGTTATCCGTTAGCTAAGTTAAACCACTGCTAATGCAAGAACCACGATGGCACTTCTGGGCCCCAGACGGCCAGCGACTCATCCCCAGCCGGACTATAGCCGATAGGAGTTTTGCGATTGACCACATCGCCGTCGATGTAGTGCTCGATCATGTTGTGAGCGGTATCCCACCAATAGTCGAAGATCTGCGATCCGAGGATATGTCGACCAACACCCCAGACGGACTCGTAGCCCTTCCCATCCAGCCACTGGTGCCCGAGCATCTGGGTGTCGTAGTCGTGCACTTCGAAGGAGCAATGGTGCACGTGGCTAGTCTTGTTCGTGCTCATGAAGAACGTGTGGTGGTCGACGTAGTCGTTACCGCGGTCGATGTGGGCGAATATGGCGACGTCTTTCTTCGTGCCGTCGGGTTCGTCAACGTACAGGAAGTCGGTCGGCACGAGGTTGAAGTTCTTCAAGTAGAAATTGAGCTCGCTGGAAAAGTCTTGAACACACAAACCGTAGTGGCCCAGCTAAGAGATCGCTATCGTCAGCTTTCGACTTGCTTCACTTAGACAGATATCGTCGACGAACCTTATGCACCGCGGCTGGGCCGGGCTTGAATCTGAGGAATTCCCGGACGCGCGGCTTTTCGTTCTCGAAGTTGTATGCGAGCTTTTTCGGCTGTTCGTCTACTGATTCCTCTCTCTTCTTGTCCGTACATCAGATTTATTGGGAACCCCTCTGGATCGTGAACTGTGACGAGGAACCCTCCACCTGGTGCGTCGACTAGCTTTTGAATTTCGCCACTACCTGGTAATTTGATTGCACGCTCGAGGTCTTCGTAGGACTCCACGAGAAATGTTCCGCCTAGAAACTTCTTGGGTCCCTTCAGCGCGTGATCTGTGGGCAAAGTGAATGAGCAAACGAGTCGTTGATGACAGGCGCTATAGCTTACAGACGTATTGGTCTGGACCGTATCCCCGAAACCATACCTCGTCATCGGTTTTATTGGCGACGGTCATACCGAAGTCTGGTAATGTATTAGTCGTGTGTTTGTGGGATTACGTCTATCTCATACCTCCAAGGAATTGACCAATCTCCTCTAGGTCGGGATGCTGATAACGCATGTGGGCTATCTTGACCAGTTTGATTTGATTTGCGAAGTCAATGTTGTTGCGAGCCCTCCAAACCTCCACATCTTCCTGCTGGTGGCCGACTGCAATCAAGTCCGGGACGGCAGCCCCTTGATTCCGTGTCTGGATGGCCATGATTATCCCAGGTGATGACACCACTATAGAACCAGCTGTGATTAGTCCGAGATCTGGTTTGGCGGATTACTCCAAGGTCGTTGATTTAGAAGTCGTGTGAATTAGTTTCGGTTTACCAGGGCTGAATGATGGGTACTACATCGATGGCGACTTTCTCCACGTGCATCATTATTAAATACCAGCCCTTACTCCGCGCTATTGTCCCCGGCCAATCCTCTTCTCATCTTTCCTTTGCTTGAACCGGCATGAACACGCGAAGCGTGACCGTCCCGCTAACATGTGGTGATGTCCTCCCCACACCGACGCTGTCCCGCAAGCTTGGTGTCCCACATACCTACACATCTTCGATCCGTGTCCCACATTTTGCAAGGGTTTGCCTCCACATCTTCCCGTGCGCTGGAGAATCGAATGCCGATTATCAATTCTTATTCTCGCTCCAAAATTCAGAAAAGCGCACGGAACTTCCCCAGCGAATAACGGTGTCCGAGCGGGCTGCCCGTCTCAGAAGAGAAGCATTGGAGTGCGAGATACAACAACACTCAGGGCTTTTAAAACCCATTGCTCTCCAAGTGCTGCGTGCTGCAAAGGAGGTCTGAGTGCTTGGCTCCCGGCTGTATAACTCTCGTCGACCACTACACTGAAGATTTGTGCCATGGGAAGATTAACGTTGTAACAATGACAGCTGGCCAAGATGACGCCTTGACCTTTGTCTGATCAAGTAACTCTTGGCGTTTCGAAAGAGGAATGTAGGGGAAACGTAATAAGGCCATCGGAAAGACACCCGCCTGCCTTGGTGAACGCTCTCCTCACTGTCACAGGAACGATACAGCTGGCACACTAGAGCTTGGATTGATTGGAACTCTAGGGTTTTGTCAAATCATCTAGTAGGATCTGCAGGATGGAAGCAAACTTGCGCGATATCTCCCAATGACCAATACGTCGGAGAAGGTCAATCGCATTGCACAGTATGCTGGGTTCTGCAGGGGAGGAAATGGCCGTCGATTCTTTGTCACTATTTAGGTGTAGGGTGCCAGTCGAGCCCGGGATTTGAAGTTCAGGTATGTTCACCTCGTCTTGCGGAGGCGCATACGGGTCAACCGATGGTTTGAACTTGATGTAACTATACACGACCAGGGCTGAGTAGAAGGCAGCTTTGGGCACATGTATCGCTGGTTCGAGCCCGATTGGCAACATTTCCAGATGTTTCAGCACTAATAGAGCGTGTAGCATGCCGCGTCGGGCTTCGGGAGAGGCGGCCCAACTATCGATGTCTTCCCGCGCTCCCTGCGCAACCTGTCTACCGTCGCGACCGATTGAACGTTCCAGGAGGTCGGAGTCAGCATAAAGGGCCATAAACGCCGTGTGCCAGAATATTAAGAGGTTAATGTGGTTCTTCCTAGGTCCTTGAATGTGCTTGTAATGTTCATTGTGCCACGAGAGAAGCAGGTTTCGGAAGTAGTGCTTTGATGTATCGTCGAGAAAGGAAGACCTCTTTTCCTGAATCGAAGCTACTATACCCGCAAGCGAAGCATATGCGAACATTTGTGCCTTCTGCGTCATTGAAACGGACGGCGCCGCCAGTGAACTGTGTGTATGAACATGCGCGTTCTCGGAGCTGATGACCCGATCCTTTTCCACTATACTATACCAGTCGGCCGCAGTAGGCGCGAAGAATAGTTCATCCGAGTTACAGGCTGGTAGTTTATCGAGGGTGTGGCGGAGGAGTGGCTCATGGTGAAATGTTGTTGCGAATTCTGAATCGTGAACATAGAGCGCCAGGACCAGGCGGACTGATTCTTCGGCGTCTACCCAACGTCTCCAGATGTCTTCCTTGTTGATTTCAGGTTCATCAGTGCTTGGCAGCGGAGCGTCTTTGATCTTAAAGAAGCCTCCTTGGCGAGCCCAGGCAATAGCTGTACCATGAAAACTCTCCGTCATGCAAACGTTATCTGGTTGACCGGAAAGCATCCCAAAGGTCTGTCCGATGATCGATGCTTGGACGAGAGAACGCCATTCTCTAGCATCACGACGAATGTAGGTGTCCCACTATGTTCGGCTTGAGCATCCGCCTCCTTAAACAGAATGTGGAAAATATATTCCCGGATAGGTTACTTACCGATGATAGATTCGCTTTGTTGAGTGTTTGGAATATCTTTCTGCCCTGTGCGGCAGCGGTTGCCGAACCCATAAAAAGAGCACCCACAGAGCACACAGATAGGAGGAGGATGGCGTTTTCCGACGAAGGACGGAAGGATGGTGCATGTACAATTGGGAATACTGGGTTGAACCGTACGAAGTATAACTTGATGCAAAGGTTCTGTTTACTGTTAGGTGATCCTGAGCCGTACAGCTAGCGGCTGTTACTCACCAGAAAGTCGGCGGAAGGCAGCGCGGTATTGCTAGGGCATGGCTGTAGTTTATACCTGAGACCTTCCCTGTACGCTTCATCTACCTGGTCCTGCCCCTGAAACTGATCTGGAGAGTCATAGCAGACGACATCACGGGTCAATGTCGTATACCAATTGTACTGGACTGCGGGTACCAAGTCAGAGAGTGACATGTGTCCCTTACAACGACCTAACGCATTAGAAGCATCGTATGTCTCTTGGTGGGAAGGTAGATCTTCTTGATTCGGATAGCCCCATTCTGACATGACAGTTGAGATTGGGAAATCGAGAGCGTTGAGGTCAAAGTCGCTACCCAGTAGCCAGGCTGGTTCATGTGCATTCAGGCCAATATCCAACAGTTCCAAGTCAGTGGGTGTGTTGAAAACGCTCGTTGGTACGCCAGGGAAAACCGCTCCGACGTATCGCTCGGTCGAGACAGAACCAACGTCTGGTTGTAGAGCAGGGTGTTGTAAAGAGCCATTGGTTAATGTTTGGCCCGGCCGTTCGGGTTGAGCGCCCCAGCCAGTCGTAGCTGACGCCGCTGAGGCATGAGAGAACCCAGATCCAAGGCTATTCTGAGATACCGCATCATAATCGCCACGCGGGGTTATATCAGTTTGAATGCTTTCTCCCGCTAGTGAAAATTGCGGTGAAGATGAAGGTGAAACGCTCCTTGGCGACCTATTGGTCTGACCTCGAGCATGAGCTCGGGAATGACGAAGAAGAGAATCTCTGGCTCATGTTAGTCGTCAATGAGGTTTGAGATAATGAGCGCGAGTAGAGGGTTCGGGTGGGGCGCAATACTGACTGTCGACTATACGACTTCCCGCACTCACGACAAGAAAATGGCTTTTCTTTAGTATGGCTGCGGATGTGACGGGCTAGATGCTCCGTTTTGGAGAAGCAGACTCCGCATTCGGGACATTTCTTGGGCTGTTTCGCTGCGCGTCTCGTCCTGGGTGCGCTCGCAACAGTGGCATCAAGCCCCGGGGAACATAGCATAATGCGCTGGAAGGGACACGAAATTACAGTAAGCAAGCAGTACCAACGATAGATATTTCGGGGGTAGTCTCTTCTTTTGGCACTCTTGATGTCCGAGTGAAGCGTTCGATGGAGAATGGAGAACGGGTCTACCGGGCCAGGTTCCCCTCTAAAGCTATTTTAGGTCACCCTAGGCTAGGTATCTAGTGTAAATAGGTCACTGATTGAACGGAAGCAGTGAAATTCCGGCTGGGGACCACGGGTTGTGGGGGCTGTACATTGTCACCTTGGCATGCGTGCGCTTGGTCCTATCTATCGAAGATATGATGAAATGTCTACGGCAAATGGGGTTTATCATTAGGTATCTGTTAAGAAGACTTATAGATATGAATACGCAGTTAGAATAAGCAGTAGGGTATATGTGAGAAAATAAGGACGCATCATTCGTTATTCTTCATTAAGCGAATCGGAAGCTATACTTTATCTAATAAATAAATTAAGTAAGTAAGTAGGTTCCTGCTTATGAAATCCCGATTTGAACAATATATAAAATCTCATTGGCTAGTTCAGTCAATTCGCCTTCAAGTAAGATCTGTTGAAGGCTTTTCTTTATTTTCTTTATTTTTTCTGTGAGTCAAAAGCAACGATGGGAGAGCAGAGATGAGGGCAACTAATTGCTCTACGATGTGGTCTTAGGGTCTAGTATACATCTACCTAGTGTCTTTTCACCCCCTACATGTCCTGAATCTGGTCTACTCAGATAAATACTGTAAAAGACAAAGCAACTCCAAAACCCCACAGATGCGGCACTCGACCGCACACAGCAATCTATGCAGTTCTTGGCCCTTCACTTTCTAACAAAGTCAATGACCCCTCATCATTTCTTTCATCATGATCATATGACAAACATTCAAAGTCTGTTTCGATCGGCATTTATTCCTTATGAGTTTCCTTATTATCATCATCATACGTTTAGCATACAAGGTCTATTTATGCTTGATAATGCAGTATCGTCGTTTACTCAGTAGGGCCTAGGCCGGGGTTTGCTTATATGATTCTTGGGTAACAACGGCACTGCATAAATAGCTTATGCAAGTTGCCTCCTCCAACTACGAAGCTTCGAATGGCCAGGTCCATTAAATACTTACCACTGCCATGATCGTAGCTGATTGGCTACATACTTGTCGTAGGATTCCCACCGTAATAGGCACGAAGTTGATGGTATAGTGGAGGGACCGCAAGGGATCGTGCGGGACCATTTGAGCTTCCCCGCAGGCTCCCACACGCTTTCAATCGTTAGCGATGAAAGATGATCCATCTCTTGTTAGTAATAAGGAAGCTTTGAAGACAGTGGTAGAAAGTGATACTGTTATTTTAGTATTCCGCCAATTTCTCTAGCTAGATCAAAACACTCTTTGTTGTCATTTTAGCGAAATATTTGAGCTTAGTGGTAATGACGCGGGTTTCGGGCATGACAGGGACTAGAAGACTTCGACAAGCTCAAGTTACAGACCCTGTGCGCTGCCAGTGGACGTTCTATCTATCTTATGTATTCCTGCACAATCGGGGTGTTCAGGCGATGATCAGTTCAGTAATGGAATTTTAACTTGTATAGAACTCGTGAGAGTCCAATACAGCTCAACGGCTGGTGCTTGTGAGGAGAACGCATATACCGCCAATGGAATGGTACTCGTTCAATAAATGATGCGCAAACATCTCCCGACTCGCAGTTTTCACTCCTTCGGATTTCTTACGGGTTATCGAACGAGCGATCAACTTTTCTTCCCTAGCGCGCCGACTTTCGTCCGGATTGTACCTACTAGTATGGTGGCCGACTTCACAAAGAGCCTGCCCACGCCGCCTCGCTGCGCGAAGAGGTGATAGTAGCATGGCCAGAACACATTCTATTTACCATGATAAGCAATCAAGGTGGCTGATACTTGCCTGACGATTGTCGGTAAGTTTGGCGCTAGCTCGGGGTTCAATTTCAAGTGAGTTCGTATAGACTGTGATATCTAAAGCGCATGTCTCTCGGCTTCGGAGATGCTCGGCTCCATGGCGCGCGAGGGTAGCATCTAGGATCGGGATTGCCGACGCGGCCATTGGCAAATCGCGCGAAGCACGAGGGAAGTACCGGGTCGGGGAAGATGCCATTATGTACGCAACCCTAGGAGAGGGAGACTCGTTGGGATAAGCCTGCCGAGGAACTCCTGCAGTGAAGTCGCCACACACGCATGGCATCAATCATACGTTGTAGCAAAAAATACTTTATGCAAATGTTCTTGAGCCATATCATAAACACTCTTGATACCACAACGGGCGTCCTGTCCAGGTGTAAAATCAATTGGCATTGATAAGCCAAGCAGCAGCTAGACACTATCCAGAATGGTTAGGTGATCCGCCAGAGAGTTATGATTGCTTACATACATGCATAAAGAGGAATTGTAAGGCGACCAGTAATTGGTGATCATCAGCACTACTCCGTCTGGTTGCTTACTCAGTATATGAGTATGAATCTAACACCAGGCAACCTCATGTGAAAAGAGGGGTTAAGCTGGGTATCGCTTCTTGTTCCAAATACACTCTAAATGTAACTAAGTTTCATGGCAGCTTACGCATGATCGATGCTGGCGACATTAAGTTATCGTATTGGAGGTTAGAGGAGAAAATCGCCAATCAATGAGGAGATTCATAAGACCACAACGCTTCAATGAGACTACTGCAGGTCCTTACTAAGCTCTCACATCGCCGCCACACTAAACTAGCTTTATAGAATCCGAACAGCTGGCCAGAGCCGAGTCCATGACCACATGTCAAAGTGTGGTCCGCCAAGAGTAACTATAGTGAGGGGGTAGAAAAGCCGAAAGCTAGATATCTACTAGACAACAGGGGTGCCGGGATGTTTTGGCCTACAAGGTCCTTGGAAGCCCTCCACTCTACCCTCATCGTCCGATTTACACTCACCTAGTTGAGCAAACGTGACCGCAGTCTGTGGTGGCAGGTTCGCATTTCGTATAACCTTCACTTCTCACATCGAACATAAACAAGCCAAACTAACTCAAGTGTATCGTCTAGTAGTTCTAGGTGAACTAATCTTTGTAAGTTGTGGGCGCTTTGTCATGGCCACATAAGATGACATCACCGAAAATGCAGCTGGGGATACCTTCTATCCACTTACATCCACATTCCCATCCACTATACGTCTCATAAGCCCGTAGAATACCGAAGACGGACGCGCGAGAGCCTCTGACGGCATGGGCTGAGCAGGTCGGAAAGACCGCCGCGGCCATGGCTAGCTGCTAGTTATAAAGTAGACACTGGCCCAGCTGCCCTCTAAAACCTTCTTGGTCTATCCATCCCATCCCCTTTCTCTCACACACTCGTCTCCCATCTTCTTCGATAAACCGCTACAGCTTAGAATTATTTTTCCCACTGCCTCCTTAGTCAAGCCCCCCGCCGTCGAAATGCCTCAACTAATCCCCACAGCCAGCAAGCTCCTCGACCTGCTCAGCTTCAAGGGCAAGGTCATCATCGTAACCGGAGCATCGGGTGCTCGAGGCATGGGCATTGAGGCCGCGCGCGGTGTTGCAGAAATGGGCGCCGACGTAGCCATCACCTACTCTTCCCGCAAGGAGGGCGCCGACAAGAACGTGGAGGAGCTGATTAAGGAATACGGCGTCAAGGCCAAGGCATACAAGTGTAACGTCGGAGACTTCGCGTCGTGCGAGCAGCTCGTCAAGGACGTGCTCAATGACTTCGGCGGACGCATCGACGGCTTCGTCGCTAACGCCGGTGCCACGGCGGACCACGGCGTGCTCGATGGTAGCATTGAGGAGTGGAACAAAGTCATCCACACCGACTTGACAGGCACAGCATACTGCGCCAAGGCCGTCGGCCCCGTGTTCAAGAAGCAAGGCAAGGGATCCTTCGTTATCACGGCATCCATGTCCGGCCACGTCGCCAACTTCCCCCAAGAGCAAACTTCCTACAACGTCGCCAAGGCCGGGTGTATTCACCTGGCCCGCTCGCTCGCCAACGAGTGGCGCGACTTCGCCCGTGTCAACAGCATCTCCCCCGGTTACATCGATACCGGCCTTTCAGACTTTATCGACGAGAAGACCCAGAACATCTGGCGAAGCATGATCCCTATGGACCGAAACGGCGATGCCAAGGAGCTCAAGGGCGCTTACGTCTACCTCCTCTCCGACGCCAGCACGTATACAACTGGTGCCGACTTGGTCATAGACGGTGGATATACCTGCAGATAAAGAAAACGCGCTACGATGTAATGAAACTAGATGATTATGTGGTTGGTTCATGGCCGAAAGGCGTTTGGAAATAAAATATTTTTAGTTAATAGACAACTGCATGCATGGCATAGCTCACGGGTTGAGTGAGCTGGGTTTAGATGTTGAATTGGAATGGAAATTAATTACACCGAGTCACGACTGTCTCGCTATCTCTCCGACGCATGTTTACCTGCGAGATATCGCACTTTTCTTCTGCTTGCTGACTTGCAATCACTGTCACACCTTCTAGAACAAAGAAGCTGTCTATATATAGAAAGGACCGTAAGATAGATAGTTCAGGCTCTTCGTGCAACAACAAGTATTCGTCATACCACCATACTAGGGTTCTAACAATTGCCTACTTGCCTTGTCCAATTACCCCTATTTTGTGATCAATGCCATGACGCTGTATTCTCTAGAACAAAGAGGGGATTTTGTACATTGTTAGATTTGTTTATCAAGAGCCCCTGCCAAGATTTTCGCGCAACAACAAGTCTTCATAGCATTCTCATGGCTTACCCTCCAAGGTCGTAACATCGATCCTATACACGGCCTTATAAACACATCGGCGTGTTAGTACTTACCGATTGACGTATCACTGTAATTTAGAGTAGCCCGGGCATACCGGGTAAGCTATTTAGTGAGTTGAGTTTAATTCCTCACAGCGCTAATGGCTTCTCAAGTTTGCTCATCTCCCGGTTGAGTTTCGACTGCCACTATCTAGAGGGGCGATCCGGACCATGATGCAATGGGTGGGCCATAGTTAAACTACGGGCCGAAAGCGTCGCGTCTCCGCTAAAGCATCGCCATCAACATTACATAGAAGGTGGTAAAGCTCCGAGACTGGGGATTGATGGGCTACTAAACACTAGCTTGACTTTTTGGGGTGGACTTAGTTAATTGGGCCCTCGGAGGTGAGAGACCTGCCTCATCCCCGTGGCATACACCTTAGCAAATAGCGCAAATAGCGGTCTTAAATGTCTTCTGTATCTAGTGCGAAGCTAAGCAAAGTAAGAAGACGCGGAGGGTTTCTCAAAAAATATTTTTCTAATCTATAATTCTAATATGCAGTTACATGTGGTAGCACATTGGAGAGCTAGGTATGACCCTTGGGAGTTGGTAGGAGCATCTAGCTCCGTATTCATATTATCAATATATACATATCTAGATGTTATGAACTCGAACACTTGACAATTGGTAACACCGCATAACTTCAAACTATGAGAGCTCTTTTCACAAATTCTATAATAAAGATAGTATTTATATTTAGCAGAGACCGCGAGTTGGTGTAGGCTCTTTGCGCACAATAACAAGTTGTTAGAGGTTTTGTCTCCAGAGTGAAGGTAGGTCACAGGTAGGTCGCAAGTTCGCAACTAGGTAGAAGTATGGGGGTAAGGGCTTAATGGCATTAATTCCTAAACCTCTCCCTAATAACTGGGAGGGTTCTGGTCTTTATATACACAAGTGATACAGTATAACCACCTAAGTGGGTAGCTTCTAACCCCCCATTACATTGTCCCCTGACACAAGTATTCATGATACCCTCATCATGAGGTCGTGATAGTTCTCATAATAATAACTCACACAACTAAACACTTTTTTATAGCAAGTAGGAAGAAATTAAGTAACATGTTAGGCCTGCTATATTTAGCTTGTCTCAGCTTAGACATGCGTTCATATGTAGGTATAAGAGCCCAGCGACGATTCACCAAGAGTCTGGCGGTATTCATTTACTTTCTGGGTAGGTATGCATCAGAGGTACCTAACATGCTACCTAGGAAGTACAAGCAGGGCGTACTTTTCGCGTAGTGTCTCGAAAGCCTGCAGGTGACTACCTGGGTACATACATATTATAGGCGTCTGCACATCGCTGTCTCACAGGAAACACTATACGCAACTTTCCTGGGGAAGGATGATTTTTGTTTGTAACATCAAGGATTTATTTTTTAACCAAAGTTAATACACACCTTTCCTCTCCTCTCTTCCTATTTCCCCCTAATCCTCAGGCAATATCGTACTCAGTCTGTTGGTCTCGCATTAACACTCGCCAGTCACTCAGCCCTCGATTTGTGTATCGTAATTTATTGTAACTAAAACGAGGACTCAAATACAAGGCAAGGAAAGTGACCTGTTTACTCTCCATAACGGACGTCTTCTAGGAGAAGTACAGGATCCAACGACAGTTCTCATCCACCATTGGGCATCTAGGTTAGTATCACTTTCCCAAATCTCCTCACTACTACTTCTGAAGCACATTTTATAACAAATCTTTCGACCTGTTTCGTTAGGCACTTTTCCAGCCTTGAGTTTCTAACTTCTTCTTTATTTACAAGGCTACTATCTAAGATGCCGCACCCTATTGCATATCGCTGCAGCCTCCAAGACAACGCCATCGTTGTCAATCACACATCGCCGAATCATATTTCACACAATCTCGTCGTCAGCTTTATGCGCACAGTCCGCGTTCCGGACAATGTAGACGACGCAAACCTCCCCCCTGGCCTTGGAAAATTCCCTCTGTTCAAGGCCCGCGATTTCGCCTTGACATTACCCGCTGATATGGCTGCGAAACGAGGAGTCTTCTTTCCCATGTATCAGCGAGAGGCTATGTGGATCGACTTTACTGCCAACCGTCCTTTCATGATCAAGATTTATGCTGGCGGCGTCAACGTCGTGTCTGGAGAGCACAACTTAGAGACCATGGAGACAAAAAATAGGAGACGTGCCCTTGCTTCTGACGGAAAGAACATCCAGGACTACGTTGTGGCCCCCCATCAGCCCTGGCTTGACGGCTTTGCCGTCTCCCCGGGCTTGGTCAGACAATTCGTGGCTATGCCCTTGGGCCAAGGATATACTGTGGAGGCACAGTTGACAGGACAGGAGGCTGTTGGCGGCCTGCAGATTGAAATTACTCCATCGCTGCCCAGGGAGAAAGTCATTTATCCACTGTATCCAAAGCCTGGAAATGAATACTCCGGGGGCGGAGGGTCCTTTAACAATATTCCTTCTTGCACCCCTTCAGGAGGTTTCTCGATTGTTGTCAAGACACTCACTGGCCAGACAATTCCCATCAAGTGCTCTAGCTCGGACATGATTGATAATGTCAAGAGATCAATTCAAGACAAAACAGGAATACCCCCAGACCAGCAGCGATTAGTATTTGACAACAAACAGCTGGAAGATGGTAGGTCTTATTATTCCCTTGGCACAAAACATAGCGTTAATTATTTAGGTCGAACCCTAAGCGACTATGACGTGCGAAATGTGAGTATCTGTGTTCAATTGTATAAGTAGGTACGAATACTAATTGAGTGACGACTCAGCATAGTATTATATATCTAGTGCTGAGACTACGTGGCGGCAGCACAAAGGCACCCATGGGCGTGGCGGCGGGAGGGAAAATCAACCAAGTGATTCATCAAGACAACAACAACCCCAATATTTGGATGCCGGCCTCAACCATCACGATCCCCGTGCATATCCTGACGACCAGATTATTCCGTGACGTCACGGGACAGAATCCCCTTCCGTGTCCCATCTCAGCGTCGACCTATGCAAGGGCCGACCTTCCGTTCTTCGACCTTCCGGAGGAGCCTAGTGGTATATCGGGCGCTTTCGACGGAGTCAAGAGTGTGAACGAGATGAATGTGGATCGCGGCATAGCTAGTGGCGATGAGCCTAATGTGAAGCCACGAGTCGTCACGATCCGCCGGAACCAGCGCGATGCTGCGAAGACTTGGGTAAATATGGAGACGATTGATGATCCCGATGGTCTTGTCAGCCCTGATGGGCCGCTCCAGACCTTTCGCACCTTGGAAATCCTCCGCGGCGAGTTAGAGAGGAACGAAGGCTAGCAGTGGTGAGTCAAAGATGGGCGAGTCAAATGAACGTCTTATGACGGAATCGATGGGAGGTACTGTGACGTTCGCGAGATTGATTTGGATTGGGTAATCATATGAGAACCTGACCATAATGGTATTGGGGATATTGGATTGACTGGATCTTTTTTTCTCATCCGAGCTACTACCGTGGATTTGAGAATACAGCTGGGGTCGGTGATCACGGAGAAAGGGGAAAAAAGAAAAAGAAGGGGGGGTCAGTCAGTGATGAACACAGGGTACTTCCTGATGTTCTCGATGACTCAATTAGCTAGGCTACCATGATATATTCTCATTAGACGGAAAATGCACCCGATTCCACGCACGTATAGACTTTCTAACCGCAAAATGATTTCCTCATTCACTGATATGATTTATATACCCTACATAACCGGAAAAGTCAAGCCTTGCTTGTCTACTTAGTAAGTACGTCTGCTGTGACAGATGCTTCACTCCGCGGGAAATTTATTGTTATCAATATTAAATATCAAGACTAAATATCACAACACGGAATATTGGAAACAGTCAAGGGAGTAAAGTGCGCATAACGAAAGTTTATTAACTAAATGAGTTGCATCTTAGTTTAGTGCTAACCTTTTTGTTCCTTTCGTCTTTTTCTTTCGTTTTCTTTTAAATAAAAGAAAAATCAAATCCTTTTCAAGTACTATGCTCCAAAGTTGATTGTTAGCAATTACTCTTAAAATCATGAACTACTTGGCTAGCATTTGGTATTGTTTGATTATTGCTGTCGAGATTATGGAGGAAGTAACATAGCAGTGTTTATCCGCATTTTATTATTTGTATAACTACTAAATCCTGATTAAAAGTATTAAAAGGCAAGCTCAGGCAACCTACAAAATCTCCCGGAACACCCACAAGGCGCAGTCAGAGGGTACTCCAAATGGCTGCATTCATTCATATTCTAGAACCCTCCGAGGACGTAATCGCCATGCTAGAGAACGCTAGGAATAGGATAGTATTGGAATCAACTGGTGGCACTTCACTGGGGGGAAAAAAAACTATTTTAAATCGGTTCAGCTTCCCACTTGTGGCAATATTCAATGTTTTTGATGATCTTCGCTAGCTAACACGATAGTCGCTATCTGCGCACCAAGAGCGGCGACCGTGATGGCCTGCTTCCCAAAGCTGATAATATTATTTATCTGGATCGCGTTCGGCGAGAACGGCGCGCTTTTGAGATCCTTGCACCGCGGGAAAACGAAGTGCTCGACCTCAATGAAACAACATACAGGATCAAATGGATTGCAAAGTCCTCGAGGGGTACTTGCAAGACGGACTTGCTCACCGGCTCGACTTCAGATCCTATGACATTACAGTATGATACTCTCATTGAAGCTTGAGATTTCCTTCCTTTTCTTAGTTCCTGAGCTCCTGCAGCTATCCACTGAGTTGCTGCAGCTGCCCACTGAGTTTTGGTAGTGAACTACTATAAAGGTGAGACATTTCGAAGCCACCTACTTTGGGTAATCAAATCATGAGATTCTAGTTATATTGTTGTGGCATAACAGAGCTTTCGGAATATCATGTGAAATAAACCTCTGGTTGTCTAGACCTTTGAGCTCTAATAATAACTTAATGTTAACCTCTAGCTAACATAGCGGGCTTAAGTGGAAGCTTCGTTTGGCGAGTTGAGTTATCGCCATTGATCCCAGAGCTACAGTTGTTTTACGGCATCAGAATTACGTTAGACAGCAATACAGGAGTATCCGATGTATCCGCACTATTCAAGATTACGGACGGAGATGATGTCTCTGTTGAGAATATATGTGAATTTGGATCACCTGCGAACACTCCATTTTATGTATTCATGGAACTGGTATCTAGAGTAATTAGATAGGCATTTTTCCATGCCATGTTTAGGGAGGTTGTGGGGGTTTCGGCATTAACGATCGGCGTTGGGGGAGTTGTGTACCATCGACAATAAGAAACGGGTATGGATTACCGTGGTGGTGGTTCTTGGGCAAAGATTTACATGACTGTATATTACCTACCAATATTATTAGCCTAGTAGTATATCTATCTATTGTCCACCCGTGCAGGCACCAATCGTTAACGAAGTTTCTGTATCCATACTGGCATGTGTTATCCTTGCAGGGGGGGTTGACTGATATTGGGGTCTTCTAGCATCCACTTTGTCTGTTATCATCTCTGACTTGAATTAGGCAGAGCTGAATTCAGTTGAGTTGAACTGAGTCAAGCCTAGTCCATATACTGTTGTGATTTGCATTGCTAATTATATAATGCGGAAGTACCAAGCCATCCACAGCGGTGGACGAAGTCCGTCTGACAATTACGCTGCTCCGAGGCCGGGCCAGTAAACGGCTTGCATAGGAAGTACCTAAGATATCTATCCAGGGTAGATATTTATCACTTGTTACTACATGATTAGTCTAGACCTGATATCAGCCACTTACTTTATGATGCCTAACATTTGCTTCGGCCGGTATTGAATTAATAGCAATCTTCTTATATCGCGATATGAATAGAGGCAACAATGACGTATGAATTTCAATACCAAGACATTGTCTTAGTGTGGAGTTAGTAAAGCGGTCTTTTAGTACCGCGATTTAAGCTTATCTATCCTCTGGTCTCTCAAGTCATAATTAGACTACCTAGGCTAACTGTATCTAGCATAACCCGACCTAGCTTGGTTTGACTCCAGCCAGCCTTTGAATAATGTAGGGGTAACTCCTATAGACTATTCCATGTCTCACTATTTGTAGGCTATCCGGAGCACCTATTCATCCATCTGTCTATTACCTAACCCATTTATCTATCGGTACATTATCTAGATACACTGTCGACATCTAACCGTCTGACCTACCCTCTACCCTACAGACCCACTTTGATAATGGATTCGGTGCATCATCACTCGAACCACTCAGATACCCCCAGTTCTTGGTGTTTGCGGGGTGAGGGGATACACTAGGTACATAACTGAACGAGCCCGCAGGTCAAGACCCGCTACTAGGTATGTTTTGTTCCCCAACTTAGACTACTTATTGGAGTATTTCCCGTGAAGGAACTGCCCATTGATTAGCCATAACGACTAGATAGTCTGGAGTTTTAACTCATTTACTTACGAAAACGTCTTGCACGTATGCTTACATTTGGTATTTGCAAAACACCCATCCATCCTTCCCCGAGTAGTGACCTTGGAAACAAGGGAGAGGAAGCACAAGTGAGAAAGGCGGCGGAGCCATGACCACTACTATCCCGAAGTCGCGGGACTTAGACCCCAAGGTCCTGCAGGAAACCGGGGGCGGCGTTACCTATGATGAGAGTACGAGTTTCGGGGTTGACGAGAGGAAACTGGTGCGCAAGCTTGATTGGCATCTCATTCCCCTTGTTATGCTACTTTGTGAGTTCACGCTAGCTCTGTTTTCTCTACTAGCAGGCGCGTTCGCTGGCTGACTTGTAAACCCTATAACAGACACATTTAGCTTCTTGGATAGGTTCGTCCCGTAGAGAGCTGTGCGGGTTATGTGCGTGAGCGCTGACTAGTTTGCAGAGTGAATATCGGTAATGCACGACTCTATGGTCTAGAGGAAGACCTTGGTCTTACTCCTGATCAGTTCCAAATCGCCGTTTCTATCCTCTTCGTCACTTGTAAGTCAATATTCCGACTGGCTAGCCTATATTCCGATGTTCGGATGGGAGCTTCATAACATCAAACGCTTTGGCGAGGCTGCGATGAAAGACGTAATGCGGAACTGATACCAAGTCCACAGACATCATATTCGAGCTGCCCTCCAACCTTGTTCTGAAGCCCATCGGACCGCAGCGTTGGATAGCCTTCATCGTGTTTGTTTGGGGGGTAATAGCGCTGGGTACGGGCTTTGTGCATAATTTCGGAAGTCTGGTGGCTTTGCGCGTGCTGCTGGGTGCATTCGAAGCTGGGCTGTTCCCGGCTCTCAACATATACCTTACCTTTTTCTACACGAAACGCGAGCTCGCGCTGCGCGTCGGCTATCTCTTCGTCAGTGCGGCCATCGCCGGTGCGCTCGGGGTCTCCTTGCCTACGGAATTGGGCATCTGGACGGTGTGCAGGGCTACAGGGGATGGCGATGGATCATGATTCTGGAGGGACTTCCTACCATCGTGCTGGGTGTCGTGGTTCTCTTCTTCTTGCCGAACGATCCGGAACATGCATATTTCTTGAACGCCGAGGAGAAGAGGCTCATGGCTGTGAGACAGCAGCGCCAGTATGGGTATACGGAGAGCGCGCAGAAGTTCAGCAAAAGGATATGATGAAAGCATTCAAAGATTGGAGGATATGGGTGTTTTGTGTCGGGCAGTTTGGGGTGACACGATGCTTTATAGTAAGCGCTACCACGGCCGCAATGGCGGGTTGGGGTGGTAGAGATGAAGCTAACGCGAAGAACACAGGCTTCTCAGTCTTTCTCCCATCCATCATCCAGGGCTTGGGCTCTTGGTCAACGGCGGAGATTCAGCTGCTCACAATCCCATGTTACGCACTCGGGGCTATCTCGTACATGACGATTGCGTATATTTCCGATCGCAAGCAGATGCGAGGCATCTTTTGCGTCATCTGGGGCATGATCAGCGTGGTGGGCTATGGGCTCTTGATATCTAACACGTCGGCAGGTGTGCACTACTTTGCGTAAGATGAAGCATAGCTGTGCCACGGCGGGGATCATGGCTAACGTCTAATGTGTTCCAGATGTTTCTTGATTGCTACGGGACTTTACGTCTTGGTTGGGCTGCCTCTGGCTTGGGTAAGTCTTGGATATTGTCACGTTTGGCGTCGGCGGTTCGGTTCACGCATAAGCTGACTCTCTTGGACACAGCTCCCGAACAACAGCCCGCGGTATGGCAAGCGCACGACTGCCACTGGGTTGCAGCTCACGATAGGGAATACCAGTGGAATCATGGCGTCTTTTATCTAGTAGGTTGATCTCATACCTCATACCTCATACCTCGTGTCTCATGGCTTCATGGCTTCATGGTCATGAGTTCATGGTCGTGCGTGACTTGTCACTGACAGATGGCCCTACAGTCCGAGCAGCGACAAGCCAAGATACATCAAGGGCGACGCCATAGCGTTGTCGTTGGTGGGCGTAGCGGCGTTGGCATTTGGGACTCTGTGGTTCTCGTACGCACGAGAGAACAGGAGGCGTGACGCGGGGCTGGTCAAGCCAGAGCATGCTGACCTGTCTGAAGAGGAAATGGCCGAGCTCGGAGACGAGAGTCCGAGGTTCCGGTATACCATCTAGAGAGACACCATCTAGAGAGACACCATCTAGAGAGACACCATCTAGAGACACCATCTGGATACACCTCGAGATAATCATTTATACTGCTTATACATGGCCGAGTACACATCATGCTCGTGATACTCGCTGGTTAGGCGAAGACAGGAAATATGAGAAACGTGATGATACCTGAATATCAGATCTGTATGCATTAGACAGGTTAGGTAGTATAGAAAGGGGACAAATAAAACGTGACAGCCGAACACTATCTACATATTAATTCGATATATATACTATGCAGGACAATTGGAGGACTATGGCGAACTGAATGTGGCCTGAGAGGAGTACTGCTGAGAGGAGTACTGCTGAGAGGGCGAGGTAAGGAATAGGTACGGGACATACAGGGTAGATGCGCTATCGATGTACCTATATTACAGCACTACATAGCGCTACGTTTGTACCTGAATACTGCCCGAAGGCCCTCTGCACCCTGCTTCTGCACCTCCCTATAGTACCTACCTAGGTAAGTACTTTTGTAAGAGGTAGCACCTATAAGCACAGACCATCATTTATAGGTATTCCCCACTTGTCGCGCGACACGTCCATTACAGCCTGCCGGTACGTACCCCAGGCATGTGAGAAGAGTTCCTCGGCGCGTCTCTTCTCTAATTGATTTTTCTTTGGCGTCGTGACATCACCCTCCCTCCATCCCTCCATCCCTCCATCTCTCCATCTCTCCATCTCTCCATCTCATCGCATCATCACCTTTGGGGGGCACAACCACACAACACAATCACTCGTCTCTTCACACTTGCGCACCTCATACACCCTTCAACCTATACCGCCAATATGGGTATTAAAAGTCTTTTCTCCGTCATCAAGGAGGAGGCGCCGGCCGCCATTAAGGAAAGTGACATCAAGGCTCATTTCGGTCGCAAGGTTGCCATTGTAGGTCAAATACGTCCTGCTATCTTCAGTGAGAATCTAACATTGGCCGTGTAGGATGCGTATGTCTGCCGAATCCATGTTTCGTTCTTGGTCGTCACACACTAACGCGCACTTCCTCCCCCAGCTCCATGAGCATCTACAGTTTCCTCATCGCCGTCCGGTCTGATGGCCAGCAGCTGATGAACGAGTCGGGCGATACCACCTCCCACCTCATGGGCATGTTCTACCGCACCCTCCGCATGGTCGACAACGGCATCAAACCCCTCTACGTCTTCGACGGTGCGCCCCCGAAGCTCAAGTCCGGAGAGCTCGCCAAGCGCTTTCAACGCAAGGCCGAAGCGACCGAAGACCTCGAGGAGGCAAAAGAGACCGGTACTGCCGAAGATGTCGAGAAGTTCTCGCGACGGACGGTCCGAGTCACCCGAGAGCACAATGCCGAGTGTCAGCAGCTCCTGAAGCTGATGGGCATCCCCTACATCGTCGCCCCCACCGAGGCCGAGGCCCAGTGCGCCGTACTCGCCAGAGCCGGCAAGGTCTATGCCGCCGCCAGCGAGGACATGGACACTCTCTGTTTCGACAGCCCTATTCTTCTGCGACACTTGACCTTCAGCGAGCAGCGAAAGGAGCCCATTCAGGAAATCTCGGTAGACAAAGCCCTTGAGGGTATGCAGATGGATCGCAAACAAGTACGCTAACTCGCACATTGAAATCACTCATGTCACACCTGCTAACAGCCATGGTAGTTTGTGGATCTCTGCATTCTCCTCGGATGCGATTACCTCGACCCCATTCCCAAGGTCGGCCCCTCCACCGCCCTCAAGCTGATCCGCGAACACGGCACCCTCGAAAAAGTGGTCGAATTCATCCAGAACGACCCCAAGCACAAGTACACCGTACCCGACGACTGGCCCTTCGCCGATGCGCGAGCCCTATTCTTCGAGCCCGACGTCCGAAAGGCAGACGACCCGCTATGCGACTTCAAGTGGGAGAAGCCCGACACGGACGGCCTCGTCAAATACCTGTGCACCGATAAGGGCTTCAACGAGGACCGCGTCCGCGCAGGCGCCGCCAGACTGGAGAAAGGCACCAAGAGCTCCCAGCAAGCCCGGCTCGAGGGCTTCTTCAAGCCCGTTCCGAAGACGGATGCGGAGAAGGCCTCGCTGAAGAGGAAGCACGATGAGCAGAATGAGGCCAAGAAGAAGAAGATCAAGGAGGAGAAGAAAGAGAAGGCCAAGGCCAAGGGCCGACCCAGAGGTACGGCGTAGATGTACCATGTCGTGTTGCAAAGGTCGAGCTGCGGCTTGCCGATAGGGTTCTGTGTCTGTGTGTCTTTCATGGCGTTGGCGGTTAGCCGGTGAATGGCGTTCTGGAATGTCCATGGTGGTGGTTTGATACCATGGGTGACGAGGGCTTCGGGTCGGTCGCGAATACTATGTTCGCTGGGTATTTTATTATTCGCCATATAAACCCTGCTATTCAGCTACAACAAGCAGCCGCACAGGCGCGTAAATACCAAGATGATTAACCAATTAACCTCTATCGAGTCTTCAGGTGACGTGATTTTGTGGGTTTGTGGGTTTGGTGTCATATTCACATTCCTACTCTTGGTGCCCTACATCCTTCACCTTTTTGCACAATTCCTTGATGTTTGTCCTCTTCCCTCATGGCTGTTTGCTTTGGTTGTATGACTGGACTGGCTACGACAGCTGAACATCGTGTAAGTGCAATGCATTGTGTTGTGTTGCTAAGCCATGTCGACTCCTAGGCCTAGGTAGTAGTCTTAGAGGGAGATGAAGCGGGCGTCACGTCACGTACAATCATTCTAGCCAAAAAAACTCAGATCCCATCGCAGCGCCGGAGGATTCGATAGAAAGTCAGCCGCGCGCTCCGCTGCTCTTTCGTATTTGTAGCGGAGATGGAGATGAGATAGTCGGTCACTATATGTATCGGAACATATTGTCCTTCACACTCCGCTTCATGGCCACCGGCTTGCCGTCCTCGTACTCGACGCCCGACTCGCCACCATCGCCTGCTATGCCCGACATCTTCAATCGTAATTCCTCGTCCAGCTGTTCCATTGTCTTCTTCTCGGGTTTGGTTTGGTGTGTTTCGGGGGGTGGTGTGACGTCATGACCCTTTGCTGGGCTTTGGTTTTGCGACTTGCCTCGGGTGCTAGTGAGTCGTCGGGGGAGAGTCGTGATGAAGGCTTTAATTCTCACGGAACAGGCTATATGAGATGACGATAGCACTGGTCGTGGCATTTTGGGGTCGAATGGGGCCTGTTTGAAGATAAATATAAAGTTTTTGTGTGAAGATATGAAGATGAGAAGAAAGGAGATGATGAATGGAATAAAAGGGAAGGCCTTGGCCAGCCCCACAGCAACACCTTAACAGGAATCATCTAATGGGCTAGGTATTCCTACCATATAAAAACAGCGTCCTACATAACTTATAAGTCATGATCAGTCACGAGTTATGTATGACATGCCTATGTTTCCAATTTAGTTTCATCCAGCTTGTCGAGACATTGGATTTTTGTCAATACTTAATTTCAAGATTATTGAGTATTTTCATGTACTCAACCTATTCACTATTACACTTTCTATCCTCAATGGGTAGGAACTTCAATATACCATCCTCATCTTCCTTGAACTCTACTCGTATATCTTTCGCAAGATCTTGTAGCTTGCTGACGCCGTTGCCTTGCCTCTCATGCACAAACCTCTTCTCTTTGTATCCCTCGAGTGGGTGAAACAGGAGAGCGAGAGGCGAAGATTTGAACAATGGCTGTTTCCTGGAAAATATGATTGTAGCGCCAAGTAATATTATCGTTATGACCGCCTCCGCAATCGGTAAAATGACCCACGGCCAATGAACGTGCCAGTATGTTTCTTGGTAGAATGCTTGACCGGGCCACATTTCGCCGTCCAAGTTGTCGCCGGGTGAAGAGTTGCGTATCTGATTCGTCAACGTTTCTTCGAGGTTTGCAGTGAGGTTGCTGAGGTCTGTGTAGTATAAGAACTCGCTAAGGCCAGAGTTCAGCCCAGGATTTTGTGCATCATGATTATTGAGTTCGCGCACAAAGAGTCCATTGACGTAAGACAACAGAAATAAACTCCTGAAAGTCATGTTAAAATACTGCGCTGACGCGTTGGAGTAAAATTCGTGGTAAGCAGCAATGATATTTGAAGGGTCGGTGTCTGGAAATGCGATAGACCGATTCGAATAGACGAGAGGGCTGGAGGTGTAGTTTAGTGTTTGGATCCCGGCCGGCGATGCAGTGACGCTGTGATAGGTTCGGATGCACCAGTTCAAAGTTATCGTGAACGCCTCATAACTAAACATCTCGTAATCATCGACCTGCCCCCAATCGGTCACTCTTACTCCATTCAGAAAGTTTGGACTGATTCCACAGCCAAGATAGGCTCCCTCCAATGCACAAGATTGCGAGGTGCCTAACCATTGTAATTGTGTATTGTTTGCATAGCGTAGCACGATCAAGTCTGCAGGCTTTCCTTCTGGGAATGTGAACGTACAGGTTGTGTTATCGTAAGTGTCATGCCTCGTGGTCTGACAATCCTCTTCCACCGTGTTAGTAGTGTTGGTATAGCTTGCGCAGGCGGCTATCGTATCAAACTCGTCCCACGTGCACTTAACGGCAGGCTCAGGGCAAGAAAAGGTAGGACCTTGAATGGAGCCCACAGCGCCGCTTGAAACCATCGTCTGGAGTCGCAGGAGATTCGTTGCGCCTAGTGTGTTATGGTCACTCAATCTATTAGCTCTCCATAGAGATCGGAAATTGAGACATACCTCCAATTGGATCCACCATTAGATTAACAAGGTTGAAAGCCTTTGTACTGTAATTTCCAGCTTTACTTATCTGTGCCGTGGCATTTCTTAAGAGTGCTTGTCTGGTCAGCGGTTCCATTGTTTGTTGGATGCTTGGCTCGATGCCCAATACAGCCAATGTCAACAGAGCCAATGCCCAAGCTGAGAGAGCTCTAAGGTGCCCTGTAGAGACCATGTAGAAGCAACCCCATGGGCCCCTACTTGCATCGTCATAGAGTTGGAGATGGTAAAGGGCGTTTGATCGATTTTGAAAGTGATCCCATTTTAGCTGACTAAGGCATGAGGCAATTGGAACCATCATAGACGCCTTAGTGACTGTGGTAATAACCGCTATCAACGAGTTGGGTCGAATGGAATATAGCCACGAGTCAATAGGTTGGTCGTCAACTCGCTTCAGTATAAAGATGATGAGGCCAAGTCCAATCAGACTCACCATAGAGCCCCCAATTTCCCACCACCACCACCAAGAGCCGAACATGCTCGTGCAGCCATCTCTCGGTTGTATATGTGCATTTCCTGATCCCCCAATACTTTCATTATCAATAACGATGCTAGTCTGCGACCCGAGCACATAAGATGGAAGGTTATGGATGATTGTGCTTTGCCCTGGGGTGGGAGACGGAGAGACCGTTAATGGGGATCCCTCAGTGTTCAACTCGGTCTCTGTTGACAGACTAGAGATTTGGCTTGGAGTACTGCCATTAGAGCGCTGAAGTCTTTTTCCAAGTGTATATGATGAATTGCTCGTAGTATGAGTTGACATGGTGGAAGGGTATTGGTCGTGTAGCTCTACTTGACAAAATCAATTGCGTTGTCAGGGGCGTTCTTGGGTAGAAACATGACTACCCAACCCTGTTGTTAAACAAAGAACAATGTAATTTTACGAGCCTCCGATCGTAAATGTCTCAACAAAATAGCCTTGTGGGTAGGACTAGAAAATCACTATTTCTCATTCGGGGTTATTTCTACCCAATCGGAACCCCCCTTGCTATTATTAGCATTTGAAGAAACGCGTGCCTGCATGTGGCCGTGAGAGAGTCCTTGTGCATACATACTGAAGGTATAGGACTATTCAAATAGCCGCCGAGTTTCCGACGGCTGCAAGCTGCCCTATGAACCTAATAGCCCTTAACAACGCAATTGGGGGCGGCAATTCGGAAAGGGGATGGGAGATTTACGATACAGGAGCACAGCAATCAACCCATATGTGACTCCCCGATCATATTGTAGCGCTAGTCCTTTGCGATGATCTTAGTCAGACGACATGGATAAGGTGGGGTGGGATAAAGGAGTCGGTGACAGTAAGCTTATCTAGTGCCTGAGGCATATATAAAAAGGGTGACATAATTTATTAATGTTAAGCTGATTTAGGCTCCCATCTACTATTTATTATCGTCGATCTAATGAAGATGTTAAAAAATTGTCTGTAGATCAAATCATCTTACATGAGGTAGTTTTGAATTGTGACTACGCTTATACAGCCAGTAATGGGACCAGAATGGATACAATATCAGCCATTAGTTTGGAGAGGACCTAGATCGAATTATGGAGTATCTGGGTGAATTCTAAACTCAGCCCGAATTTGAACTAGCTAGTAGACCTATTTATTTCTCACTATATGTTTAGGGCAGAGAACATGTTTGGGCTGTAGCACTAGTTGCCACCGCGAGAAGAACTACATCGAACAACCCTATGCTCTGTCTGTCTATCTTACAAAGCTTAATTTTGGCGGTTCCTTCTTAGAGAAGAAACCTAAGGCTTAAGGACCAGAAGATTCAAACCAAATTGCCTATGTAATCACGACTGGGTTTGAATATCTTAAAATTTGGGTTGACATGGCCTTTTCAAATTGAGGAATGAAGCTGAGATAGTCGATCTCCGGCAAAACTTAGTTTCCATGGTATGACAACGGTATATGAAAATGAACGCCTGGCATGAATTGAACCGCGTAGTGAGTCCTTCAGATTTCCTACGCTCGGGCGATGAACGCGAATTGGCAGATGTAGCTCTGGCTACTAGCCAACCGTGCTGCCCGTCTGTTCTCTGTGGCATACAAGGCAGAATGGGGATAACTGTATCACTTTCCACTATGATTGATTTAATTAATTGATTATTTTTCACTATAGAAGCCATATATTCTTATGCGAAACCATACCTCTCAAGGACATGTATTACAGAGGCCAGGCATTTTATGTGGCTTGGGCGTCCATTCCCATTGTTGCGGTACCTATTTTACAATGGCGCAGCTTTATTATGATATTATCTAGGGCAGAGCCTATGTGTCAGAACCTTAATATAGGGATGTGATGAATACTTGTTGCTGCGCAAAGAGCCTACAATAACTATCTATCGGTCCTTGCCATATACAGACACCTCCTTTGTTCTAGAAGATGTGACACTATGGAAATGACATTGCTTCCCTACCAATTGAGCCAATCCCACGCTGCCCTCTCTTGCAAATTTTGGAAAAGAAGGAGCTCTGCGGTCTGTATAGGCAGCGGCTTATGTTTCTGTAGTTGACTGTACAAGAGTATTTGCTGGCGTAAAAAGATTGTGGAAGCCGTTTAATATTATGCTGTTACAAGTAATTAGTGCGTATGATATATAGGCCACTTAATAAACCTGTTAACCTAGAGCTCACCCCGCCAATTACTGTTAAGCTTAGCAGAGCCCCAAATCGAGAAGGGAGCTATTCAGACAGGGCAGTGCAGCACAAGCCTACGATTATGATTCGTTTATTAATCCAGTGGCTGAACAGCTGCCCTGATAATGTATGCTAATTTCTAGGATTATATATACACAGCCTTTCCTTTACCTATTTAGTAGTGCCACACCAACTCCATTGACGTCTCCGCACCTCCACCAAGCACTGCCACGCGCAGCCATGCTCACAGTTGAAGTCACTGGCTGGCGCATTCCGTTGAAATTCACTCTTTTCATGTCTAACAGAAGAATTAGCTTCTGGGTTGAAGCAGGATAGCCAAAAACTAAAATAAATAAAGGCAACGAGAATTTGCCCATTATCATATAGGTATTTATATTCGATTAACAATTTACAAGCAGTGGTACAAACACGCTCCCCTTCCGTGAAAAGCCAACATAATAAATAACAGTCTGACGAAAATAAAAAGGGTGCCGAGAGATTATCCTATGATGTGCGTAGTGTGCCCCGTGACGTAATCCTATAACTCCATGCGCCTATCCGCCACCCCGGTGAAGCAGTGAGATCATCCTCATGTTCAACTGATATACCCTGCCCAGTCTATATTACCAAACCGTTCAAATATTGCATATCATTCAACTGCTTATCGCCACCCGATGGCTCTTTTCTCAGGGTATTCCAGCAGACGGCGATTGTCCACTGTAACAACCTCATGGCGTCGGGGCGTATCCAGGCGCAGCGTGGCGCACCCGGAGCAGTACCCGCCGTACAATCGGTCGCGGCGGCGGAAGCAGCCGCGACACTCAGTAGTGCCGGACTTGCTCTCGATCCACATGGTTGAACCAGGCGCGTTGTAGATGACGGTATTGGACCTGCTGCTGCTGCTACGGTCACGGTCGTCGAACGATCTTTCGTCGATGATGAGTTTTCCCTCGTTAACGATGAATCGTGTTGGCCGGTGACTGTGCCGCAGGTCGCGCCTGATATGGTGTGCAAGCTCGTAACCATCTTTGTGGTGATGGTCGTAATGGTGAGAAGGCATGGTGATGGTCAAGCGGGCGTGGTTTTCTGTGAAGGGGTTGGATGAGGGGATCGAATAAGACCCAGGTATGGTTAAGTATCAACAACGATCAAGTTGCCTTTGTTGTTACGCTCCTAGGCAATCTTGATATGTTACTGTGATTATTTTTGAGGTGTTCTTGATGTTTCTTAGCGTATTCTGTGTTGCACGAGATTGAAGAAGAGCAGAAAAGAACTTCCAGAGTGCCAAAAGGATTGGGGTACACCCTTTTATGGAACATTCTATTCCTTCTAACAGGAACCCTATATATGCGGGCGAAGTCTCGGCTCACAAAACGCCAACGAACATGCGTTATCTGCATGAGGCCTTCACTTGGCGTCAAGCTGACTGTGAAGGGTGATGTCATGCATCCTTCATAGTGATCGGGCGAGAAGGCGTTTTGCCAGCTAGCCTTCCTCCAAGCCACCGGCGTGCGTTCAAGGCATGCAAGGCATGCATAGTGAGGCTCAGCCGTCAGACGCGGGAGGTAAGCCGCTCCTATAGATTAATGATGTCGGCCATCTTGCCACAGCATATCGCTTGTGACTGTTTGGTAGCCAATGAGGACGAGGCTTGGCGGGTGGAAGCCTAACAATGTCATACCGAGATCAAATCATCTCGATGACCCCTCACTTTGATTAACACGTGGTCACGGCCTAGATGAAGACTCATCGACCCCTAAAATACCTAAGACGGCCATCAGGCTGCAGCCTGCATATGTTGATCACTAGCTGTTTCCTTTCTTTATATTCCCTTTCATCCGTTATATAGGAGTCAATAATCTCTAGTGGTGCGACTACATGAATAATTACTATACTTAATCAAGTTCCAGATGTTACCGATTTGTTGTTAGTTATCGTCGTTGCGCGTTGTGTATATAACATTTAATAAAGCCCCCTCTCCTAAGCATTAGATGCCCCATATGTAAATATGCTCAGCGTTATATAATTCATTATGACTAATTAAGTATTATTTAGTGCAATATTCTTGTCTAGGATTGTTTATGGTGGGCAAATCAACACCGCATTTGTATTAAAAACACCAGAGACGGCGTGTAAAGGAGCATATATAGACCTTCCTGAATTGAATTTATTTGAAAACCACAGTCTTGAAATGGTTCTGTAGTGACGATGCTTACCTTTGCTAAAATGATTATTAATAATTGTGGCCAAGTGAATGCAGTGCCCCCAAGGCTGTTAAGGGAAAGATCGGAGGACGGGTGACGCAGGCTTATCCGCCAAGATTAGTGTACCAAGAGTCATAGAGGCATAATTTACAGTCAGATATGGGCGTCAAAAGTGAGGAGTAGTAGGGACTATGTAGAACTAACTGTGAGATGTGTTTCTAAGTTTAAGGTATGCTGGAATCTACACATTGCAAGCGGGAGGACAGGTCTTAATCATGAGCAGGCAGCTTTGATTTACTACGGATGTTTAACGTAATATTTACAACATAAACAATTTATTTTATCTATTATCTCCTAACTATCTTTACATTATCAGCGGTGCAACATAAAACAATAGTAAGGACTTAACTTTATAGCAAGTTAAGCACTAAAAGAGTTATAGCTATAATTTTAGTATAGCTTTTAAGCAATAAGCTATTAAATACCTGCAATATTTTCTTAAGACTTTATTTTCTTATATATATATATTTATATTGTTAAAAATGCTATATACTTTATAAATAAAAAAGTAAAAATCTAGTTTTAATATTAAAATAAATAAAGTAAAAAAAAAAAAAAAAAAAAAAGTGTTTTTTTAATTTTATAATGCTTTATTAGGTTAAGCGGGCTATATAAGCTGACTAGATAGATTTTGCTATCATATGTAGCACTTACTCCTTTGTATAATAACATGCAAGTTGACGTTAAGAAGGTATAGTGATTCCATACCTGCAGCAATACTTAAAACTACCTGTCACATGTTCTTGCCTTTCTGTTACGGAATCTTATAGGGTCTGGTAGGTAGCTATATAGAGGAATTTCTGTCTATCTGTAAATATAGGACCTTGCCTACATATAATAGGACCTCATTACTCTATATTGCTTACTGAAGGAAGCAGTATCTCAATCAGCACGCTAATTCCCATATAATGTTCGAGACTGCAAAGGCTTCATGAGTATACACAAAAAGGACCAACTATTATAGGTACAATATATGTCTGTTTTGCATCTAACTTACAATTCATTGCCCCTATCTTGCCTAGAGACAATAATAGCCTTTGACTTTGTTGCCAGATTGTTTATGAAAGTAGTCCCCCATCCCGCCATGTTTCATTGTTAATATAGGGGAAACAGTTCTTTCGGCAATGATTTATAAAAGGAAGTCTCCTAAACGAACAAGGCTAGTACTCGAACAATGGCTTTGTTATGACCTCAACATTAAATGTGCGCTTGGACTGAAATAAATAGTGTTTACCATTAGAACACCTGTTAGACGGATGAATCACCTTATAAATAAGCGGAATATTCGACTTACATTAAGAAATCATCAATATCCGACCAACTAGGTTAGAATAATAGACATGGCGCCCTTCAAACCAAGTATCGGCGTGGAGCTCGACTTCCTTCTCTGCTTTCGAAGATCTGACCTACCTATGAGAACAGACCTTAGGCCCACGCCAGGCTCACGGGTCATTTTCCCACCTTCAGTCCTTGGCATGATGGAGGCAAGAATTAGGAGAACAATTGATGACGCTCTTGCTCGGCCTCATTCGCTTGGTGATCGCGTCATCAAATCCAATTGGGAGGCCGCTGCGCCCGATGCATTACATCTACGCGGGTATCAACACTGGACGATCAAAGCAGCTGAAACTTACAACTTTCCAGATCAGATGCGGGATGAGGCGTTTGTGCGTACGTTCCGGTGGTATCCATTTAAGATTGCCTCGCCGGCTCTTTGGGTAACAGAAAACTCGTGGGCGGAAATCCGGACCGTAGTCCAGGCTATGACCGACGATTTAATTATTATTATTCCACCCGGCGCTGCCATGAATTTTCATTACGGCCACGGCAAGGAGTATATACCTTTTAGGAAACTCCGGCGGATAGCCGCGTTGCTAGTAGCAGTCGACCCCCTGATGACACAACTCCATCCGGAGTATAGACGAAGGGATAATACGGCTCTAAGCAATAGGCTTTATTCCCGCATCGCTCACGGCAGGCCCGCCGAGTTGACGGCTCGTATTTTAGGTGCTGATTACGTTGAAGCAGAGCCTGAGGTCCCAGTCCGCCGGCGCAGACCAATACCCATCCCGCGCCCGTTTCGTAGGCGCACGCCTAATTTCATCGCTCCGTTCAGGCGGGGGCAGCTTACAGGATATCCCTTTAGCACAGAGGTCTTTAGGGGCTCTGGTTATGCTGAAGATAACACTGATGACTTTGGTCCCGTCGAGATTCCTCCAGCCGTGAGGGAGATTCTGCAATGCCGAAACGCTCCCACGGTTGCCGAACTGATGCGGTACAGCCCGCAACCCGACGACCGACCAGCCTACAGCTTCCAGGCGTACACCTTTGACCGCTATCAACGAGCGGCACAAAACAAGCGCACTATAGAGTTTAGGCAGATGGCGTCTACGTTCGAGCCCAGAGAGGTTGTTGCGCACGGGGAGGTCATAGTTCGCCTATGTGAATTCGCCGCTGAAGCACCCCTTGAGGAGCTCTGGAAGATAGTACTGGACTGTGCAGTTGGAGAGAATCATGGTACCTGGTTCGATATCTTTGATTTACTCGCCGATCTCGAACTCATATCCGAGGCCAGAATTTTGCAGCACTCCGTGGCTCGGTTCCGGGGTGAGACGGTCCCCAAAGAACTCAAATCAGACACTAACTTCAGCGACTGGCACCGAGTATTTGATTGGGTCTCTTTGCTTATCGGAGCGAACGAGGAGGGAGTTTCGTGGTTTGATGAGAGGCCCGCTTTCGTTTTGGCTCAAATTTATGTCGCGTTCTTTGTGTTATATATTCTCTTTCTTCGCGGCCGCTGACTTGATTTTGTCGTTTAAGATATTCACTATTATGGGCAATTTCGTTATTGTTTTGTTATTGTTTTGTTAGCATGCTTAATATATATCTTTTGACCATGAAATCATCTTGGAATAGTATACGCGTGCGTTGAAGTAGAGTATTTGACCTGTTTGAAATTGATACAAGATGCTAGTCTTAGGTGACAGGGGGCTTCAAGATCTGGAAGCCGCCCAACATACCTGGATAGTTCGCGTCACCCTAGGCGGGCAGCTTGATCCCTTGTAGGTCGCGAACTGCAAAGCTTAGAAGTGGCGTTGCTCTTTTGTAACGACAACATCATGACACCACTTCTATAGAATATAGTATATTGTATAAGGGCTAACCGGTATCACTAACTGGGGAATCCGGGGATATTGTGTTGTTGGATCTATTCGATACAACACCTACCTACCCTACTTATGAGGGCTAATGTATGTAGTAGGGCCCAGCGACCCGGTTGATCTTAGTATATATACACTGGGCCTGGTGTGATGCAAGTCAGTTGTTTGTAGGGTATGTAATAGATACGTGCATATACCATATGGGTGAATTATAGATTGGAGACAGATGAAAAACTACATAACCAATTCAATTCGTGGGATCATGGTTAATGATATCAATGCATTGTATAACTGTTCTATCTATCTAGTGTAGCTTCATTAGAGCTAGGCCAATTATGGAATCATCCCTGACACAGATCTTCTACACTATGCTGTAGCCACCTATTGATCAACTTTCGTCTTATCGCATTTATACAGGGGACTCTACTGCGCCTATGCGCCTTGACTTAGCCCATGTAAATGGCGCACGTTTCATCGTGCTAAGTTACACTACAGGCTTGACGGATACTATGCGCCAGCTTGCGCCAGCTTGTGCCAGCCCCCAACCCAATGCAATACAGTTCCACTACTGATCATGATGGTCGTAAAGATAACAGATTAAAAAAAGGAATATATTCTGAGAGTGTATCTGGTGTATCTAGTGTATCTAGTGTATCTAGTGTATCTAGTGTATCTAGTGTATCGTTACTGACACGGGGAATGTCTGGCTCGTGGGCTTCATGCTAAGCCTCCCATTTGTTGCCGAGTTGACGGTTAGGCGCGTGGCACCCTCGGCGTGTGCGCGAACGACAGTGCCATCTTTCTGACTGCAAAGAAACTCATGGTAGACGAGGACTTCGTGGTCGTGTGTCATGACGTACGAGGCGTTCCAGCCAGGTATCCGGGTCGAACACCACTGCAGGCCATTGTCGTCGGCCCCCTTGCTGATCGATCCGCTGCATCCGCTGTGGTAATCGTTGTAGGTGCTGTTGAGGTAGAATGCGAATGACTCGCCGCCTGTGTATCTGCTGATTCCGCCCGTGAAATCCGAGATCATGAAGGTCGGCTTGTTTGTTGCGGAGCATGGCATTATGGCTAACCCAGCATCTGCGAATCGCGTGAATGACATCACGATGGCCGTGACGGCAGGTAATATGGCGGCGAAGAACATGGTGACGGAAGTTGTGGTTTGATGGTTTGATGGTTTGATGGTTTGTGGCAGCAGCAGTGGCAGCAGCAGTGGCAGCAGCAGTGGCGGAGATATGGAGGCAACAAGATGGGGGAAACGCGGTGATTTTAAGATTTAGACTAGACTACCTAGCTCAGATAGCTCAGATTGGAGGAGGATTGGCAAAGGATTAGATCAGTCAGCTCGCGGTGGAGTTTGTGGCTGCTGAGTTGTAAACTTGTACTGTACTGTAGTGTACAGTAATATGAATTGGAGATTAATCGGGGGATTTCTCTAGAATGGTTGTTTGGTTGTTTGGTTGTTTGGTTGTTGACAATGCCTTTGGGAATGATGGTAGAGTTCTCAGACTGAGACAATGTTGGAGATGGCTTTGAATGTGTTATATATACCCAAGTACAATTGCTTGTGCCAATGATTTGTCGAATATGAATTATATGATGCAGCCTGGTAGTCAAAGGGTCGACGAACAGAACACGCAAGCAAAGATGAAATCTATTTGCAAATCGTGGCGTTGTCCAATGAAGACCAGCTTGGCCCTGGGGCTTCTCACTACCTAGCTTTCACCACCTCGAATTCCAAATACATGGCACCTTCGGTCGTGTCGGATCTACATTATATTATAATTTGTATAGTACCTACAGTAGGCAGCCCTTCTTTTCCCTCTCTCATTGCAAACCCCTACTACAGTAAGTACCCAAAGTATGTACTAGGTAATACTATGATGTATGACAGAGTCACGACAGATGTGTGTCCCGGAGACTGCCCCGGTACATGATATGCACGCTACCCGGTTCTGGTAGTGTTCTGGGCCGGCTCCGTTCAGATGCATAGGACACTGGGGCGTGTGGTTTTAGCCTATTGGAGAGATACTATACAGCACTATACACAACCTCAGCACCCGGGCGCTTTACACCCAAGATAGGCAATGTTGGACGCAATGTTGGACAGAATGGGCGCATTCTGAATTCACGAGGAGGCCTAGAACAGAGTAACATGGGCGCATGAGTGCATGAGCGCAGACCGCCAATTGTCTGTCAATATGGTCAATATGGTCAATAATCACTTCTATCGGTTGCTTATTTACCGAGACATCGTGATGAGACTGCACAGATACTGGCCGAGAGATTAGGGTGAGGGCAGGTCGGTTAATTGCACATGAAGAAATACTATCCAGACATAAGTCTAAACCCAATTTAGTATAAACTCGGAAGATATCTCAAACTAACCTGATTTATATGAGAAATAAGGCCTTTTTTAACAACCCTTATATAAACATAAAATAATAATTAGTTGGTTAAATAAAAGGCAAAGGTAATATAGCTTAAAATATTTAAATATTTATAGGTATATTAAATTAGTAGTTAACTTTATTAAAATAAAAGTATTACTAGGTTTAACTAAAATTAACTTTTTTAATAAAATAATAATATAAGTATTATGGTTAAAAAATTACTAAGTTAGCTAATTTTTTAAGTTTAAACGTTAAATAAAAGGTGTTTTACTACTAAATTTACTAGCAAATTAATTTTTAGCTTAATAATTAACTTAAATTGCTTTTTATTTTCTTTAAGAAAAGTAATATGCTTGTAGATCTTAACGAGAAACACACCTAAATGTTACCTATTTAACGGTTTTAAAAAACGTCCCTTAGGTGTTTGTTAGGGTGGATTAAAGGGGTTTTTGCCTTTGTTTAACTGATTTGCTTGCGTTATTACTAGCAGCTATATTATTGCTGGCAACAGCGCTGGTAATAGCGCTAGAGGTACTACAATATGCGACTAAGTCTTATAAAGTTGCTAATACTACTTTATTTCCGTTGGATTAACTGATTTAGGCAACGGAGGTGGTTATAATAGCCTTTATTGCCGTATAAAGTTAGCAGCACCTTTTTAAAAGGCAGTTTCTTACTAGTATAAAATCTATTAACCGCTAAAAAGCTAATAATATAATGAAAAAACGCCTAGTGTTTTTATTTAGCGTGGCACAACGGTAATAAGGCGGTTTTAAGGCTTTTAAAGCTTTTTTTTAGTTATTTTAAAGTTGTTTACTAATAACAAAGGGTTAAGTTTAATTAAATCTATTTATAACCACTAGTAACAATTAAAATCGGTTAGTTTTAAAGCTTTACTTAGTTATATATAAATATCGCACTAATTATTACTTTTTAAAACAGCTATTATACGCTTATAATAGCTATAGCAACAAAGCATACTTATTTAACAACTAAAACAACTAGTGTAATAAAGTAACTTTTTTTTTAAGCAATAAGCTTTATAAGCAACTTTATATTACTTATAAGCTATTTTTAAAGCAAACTAAAAAACCTTAAGCTTTACCGCTTTATTAGCAAATATTAATGCTTTATAAATAATAAAGGTATAATAAAATTAGTATTATTACTACTATTTAAACCTAGCCTTTTTTATGTTAATAAAGGCTATAATAGCCTTATATAGCTAAAAACTACTAGTTTAAGCGTTATATAAATAGTTTTTTAGCTTGCTATAAAGGCTTTTAACTTATAAAGTACTTTAAATGCTATAATTATAATACTTTTATATATAATAATAAGCTTATTGCTTTTAATGCTATTAGTAAATATTGCTTAAGTAAGCTAATATATATAGCTAGTTTATAAATTTATTATAAAGGTTATTTTAGTGTTAAAAAACCTTTAGTTTAATTTTATAGTAAGCTAAATACCTTTATAAAGTTAATATACTATTAATATTATAGTTAATTTATAACAAGCTTAATTGTATATAATTTTAGTAACGCTATTACTTTAAAGTGATTTTATATAATAAAGGCAGTGAAAGAGGTTTTATTGCCTTAAACCTTTTATTGCTTATATAGTTAAGCTTTTGCTACCGCTTAAATAATAGCTATTAAATATTTAAAAAAAAATAATCTTTTAAAATAAAGCCTTTTTAACGCTTTTTAATAGCTTTATATATATTAGTTATAATATATTATATATAAAGTTATATTTATACTTTTAGTTAAACTATTAAAACAGCGTTATAAGTACCTTTTGCTTTATTAATAGCAACAACTAAAAGGGGTAGTATATATAAAGTGCAATAAAAGTCTTTAAATTATTAGAAAGCTTAAGTATAAGCAGGCTTTTTATTATTAAGTAGTATAACAAAAGTAATATTAAAAGTAATATTTAATAAAGTGTTATTAGTAGCTTTAAAAAAAGGTTTATTAAAAGTATTAATTTATTATAATAAATACTTATTAATATAATATAAAATATAAAAAAACTAAAAGTATTTTATATATAACATTAAGTATTATTATTTTAAAAGACTTTTATTATATAAATTAATATTATTAAAAGAACTAAATAAGCTAAAATATATAGCTATTACTATATTTTACTTAATACTATACGTTATTTTGCTATAGTTAACTAATAATTTAAATATAATTTATATAAAAACCTCTTTTTTATTATTTATATAATTAAATATAATTATTAATATTTTGTTTAGTAATTATAATGCTAAGGTTTATACTTTAAAAAGTTTTATAAATTTTATAACAAAGCATAAAGTTATTAAAGCTATAAGTAATAATATTAATTATAGTTATATTTATTTTTTAACGTTAATAAACAAATATAATAAAGTTAAAAAAGTGGTTATAATAAAGGTGCTTAACTAAAAATTGCTAAGAATTAGCGTTTTTATACAACTTTATTAAGCTTTTAAATTAATAATGCTATTAACCTATTAAAGTCTTTTTTTTTTTAGCAACAAAAGGTTTATTTACGCCGTTAGCAATATAACAAATAATATACTTAGTATATTAGCCATTTTATTTATTTATAAGATTAACTATTTTAATAAAATAGCTTTTATTAAGTGCGTAAAATTACCAAGCTATAAAGCCGTTAGTAAAAGCAGCAAAGTAGGCAGCAATTAAAGGTTTTAAAGGTATTATAAAGTTAGCACCTTAGCTAAAAACCCGCATTTTAAAAAAAACAAGTAAAAAAATAACTAATTAATAGCTAACAATATAAAAAGTTTAAAAATAATAATATTTTAATAAATATTATAATATATAGTAATATTATTAATAATTAAAAGTTAGTATTAATAATAAAAGTAAGTAGTTATTATAATAAAAGTAAAGTTAAAAAGGTAGATTATAGCAAAAGTATTAAAAGGTATAATTAGCTGCAAAAAAAAGTAGGTAATATTAATACTAATAGCTTAACACGTTTATAACACTTACACTATTATAATATAGTAATATATACGCTATAAAAAATATAGCAGTATATATGCTATAAGTAAATATAGTAATATATACGCTATAAATAAATATAATAGTATATACGCTATAAATGCGCTATAAATATAGTAGTTTTAAAAGTAAGTAGTAAGTAGAGTTAGGTTAGTATCGCAAGCTTAATAGCGCAACCGTTTTTTTAAGGCCTATATAATAAGTACTTAGACTTATTTTGCAACTTATATAAATTAGGTTAGAATAAGTAGGCTTTTAGTAAATTGCAAAGCAATTGTCAGCATATTCAGAGCTTATACTATATTAGGTTTAGACTTATATCCAGATAGTATTTCTTTATGTATAATTAACCGACCTGGGTGAGGGCGGCTCAGACGCAGTTTGCCTGTCTGTAACCGTGGAACAATCGAGTCGAGATGCCTGATGCCTGATCTCATAGCTGACAAGACAAGAAAATCGTCAAAGAGGGAAGAGGGAAGAGGGAAGAGAAACTTCGGAACGAGACTTCATTCGAGGCTTGGCTGCAATATGTATGATAAAACTCATCCGATGCCTGCAGCCGCCCATGAAGATCAGTTAATAAGATCAGTTAATAAGATCAGTTAATAAGATCAGTTAATAAGATCAGTTAATATGGCCTTGACAGATTAAAGTCTCTACTAGATAGTGACTGTCCGTCAAGCAACAACACAAAAGTTACCACCTCCTTAGATCTAAGTCTTGACGAATGATTACCAGGTCATACATACCAAGTTAGGTACTCTCTACATCCTCACGAGAATTACAGATAGGTAACCTACATTGTCAGCCTATAGGCAGACGTGATTCATCAATCTACTATCTAACCAACAGGTAACCAACAGGTAACCAACAGGTAACCAACAGGTAACCAACAGGTAACCAACAGGTAACCAACAGGTAACCAACTAACCTAACCTAGTTGTGCATGCCTTACTAAGTACTAAGTAGTCTAGCGGCAACATAGGTAGCCTTCGACCTGCGTCCACTAGGTATCTAGGTTATGAACTTATGTAGGTTAGATACTCCGCATCGGCACTCAATTATGTCTCCGCCTGTGATCTGTCCCCGACATGCACTTGTATAACCTGCAGCCTGCAGCGGCAGTAACCAGAGCTTCCCCGTATCTAGAGCTACCTAAGGTTAAACAGGCACACGTACATAAATCCAACAATTCCAAATCATTCATCTCTGTTCCCATGGTTGTCCTCTCGTCTTGTCCTCTCGTCTTGTCCTCTCGTCTTGTCCTCTCGTCTTGTCCTCTCGTCTTGTCCTGCTTGCTTGCACTCCCAACAGACCCGTTCGGATTATGCGCGACCGAGCCAATATAACGAAATATTTTGCCGTACTAACCCGACTGTAATTCTGTCGCGAAGGAATACGAGTGGGAACAGCATTAGCCTTACACTAGACGCCCAAAGAATATGCATCTGATAACCTGGCGCCCAACCTAACTCTCTCGTTCTGCGCTTTACCCGAGTCACAAGTATATTGATTATATCACCCTGGTGAGACAAGGACATATGAGTCGCCATGCCACGGTTGATGAAGAACTGACACGGCGGTGAAGCCCGATCACAAGAGTAATACCAGCCTCCGCATGCTCCCTCTTTCGACTCCTACATGCACTATGGACTACAACCTCCCACTATTGATACACATATCGGGAATGCGGATGGGAGCACACAAAATATCAGAGAACATGGCTAAAGCCGATTAGTTACCACCTCTGCTTTACTTATATATCTATATATGGAAACATGATGCATACAGCTAACTACAGTGCGTACTGGTATTGGTGATGGCCAATTGGTCTCGTTTAGTTGCGTGGAGAATGAGGAGCACCTGCGGTAGGCAGCAAGACATGCCTTACCTAACGTCTGTCGATTGGTGACCTGAGATGGCTAACATCGGTGACGTTATCGATATGGTATTATACTGATGAGAATATCCGTGGAGCTTAGACAGCGTCGGCAGCATTGAGATAACACAAGCTCATAGAGCATGAATTAGTAGATACTCTACCTAATAGTCATGATATCTGTCTTCCACACCAGGTTCCATGTGAATCGTCAACCTAGATGGTTCGCGCCGAGCCCGCAGCGTGTTGTTTCCGAGCGTCAGAAGCATGACTTCAGTTTCGCAAAGATACAGTCGTACACAACCCGAGCCGAACCAACAGTTGACCGTTCATAGATATCAGGGCTTCTCATCTAACTAACCCCGGACACATAAGTTCGATGGGTATCGGCGTGACCTACTAGGGAGGGTTCCAGTGCGGCTAATTCCTCGAAAGATAGTTGGAACCGACAAGACACTCGTATGTACCGAAACATCGCCAGTGAGTGGATGTCAGGTGTCCACGACTTTCCAGTAGAATGTTGCTCTAGGATTGAGGGCCTTCAACCTCATAGAAGCAGAAAAAGGGCCAATGAAATGATCCAATCCAACAGCTTACCAACGGCTTCCATTTTCGCGGCCCGGGACGCCCTTCCGACACACGGAATACTTCACATGAGAAAGAGATAAGGCATATCAAAGCAATCGTCCCAACCTTTCTTTCCAGAGCCCCAGAACGTCATCAGCACCTTGCGCGCAAAAAGGGGCATGGAGCTGCCCATATGCGGGACCGAATCCCTGAGCAGATCAGCGACGAACGCGCGCTCGAAGGCGGACCCGTGCACCGCCGCCGCCCCGGCGACAACCAGCGGCCAGAAGAAGCAGTTCTTGAATTCCCGCTGCTGGTACCCTTCCTTCAGATCCAGGAGCAGGCGGTCGTAGTGCGTGCGCGTCGCCCTCGAGATGGACTCCGTCTCGGGCAGCAGGAGGATGCTCTGTAGCGATAACATGCAGTACAGCGCTACAGCGGATTGGTGCACGCGTCCAACGAGTAGCCATCTCGATTGTGTGGACGTGTTACCGCTTGCTGAGGCATAGGTTTCTGGGGAGAAGTTCAGGATTCGGTCTAAGAGGGTTTGCGCGTCGGTGTAGACTGGCATGTCATCTTCGGAGCAGTAGGGTGGAGAAGATGACGAGGAGAGTGTAAATTGGGATGATGATAAAAAGGAGGAGGCCGATGAATAGGATATATCCCGTGCCGCGAGAGCGCGCAGGTGGTTAATCCGGATCACGTCCGAGAATAGCGAGGGCGGACATATCGAGCCGATGTACACGGACTGCATAGTGTCCCCCCATGCAGACCGTAGGAAGTCGAGGTTTTTGGGGTGCGTGAGTTGGACCAGCTGGTCGTGGCTTGGGCTTGTCGTGTTGGCGAACACCTCTCCTCTATGTATATACAACGGGAGATCAGCAAGCGATTCGAAGCGTCAGGTCATGAATAAGGAATTAATTGTTTTATCTCGGCTCATGAGAGCATGATGCCGAGAAAAAGGTGTAGCTCGAGTCTCGGACGGACTTACACCACCATAGTCAAAATCCCACTGTGCATGTGAGGACGATCGTTCCAGATTTTCTCAATGCCACCGCGGAGCTGGACCATCTGCATCAGTCCGCTGTGATGAAATCGCCAGCGACTAGAAGGCTGCAATTGCTGCTGCATTCATGGCGTTCGTATTAGCATCTACCCTATCGGCACGACTTGAACCCCTCTCCCCCTTTTCTTTCACTCAAATGATCAAATCCACATAAGACGAACAGAGATGGTGAATAGATGTCACTTACATCAGACATCATCAGCATCAGAACACCCGTAATCGTATTGTCGCTAACCTCCGTCTTCTCCCGCGCAATATCCTCGTTGAGCAGGCGGACTACCTGATAAGTCCAGAACGCGACGGCAGTCTGCGCTTTCGCACGCACGTTCTCGTCCACATCACGCGGCAATTGGAGGATCTGGTAGCCCAGCGTAAAGAGGATGAACAGCCCTCTGATCGGCGCCGGGAGATATTGCGCGATCTTCGCCAGGGGCAGCTTGAACCGATCTTCTTCGACGAGTAGTAGGCTGAGCGGCGAGCAGCGCTCGTATATCTCGCAGTTGTCTAGTCGCCGGCGTCACGCGTTAGAAATGAATGTCCTCTCTCTCTCTCTCTCTCGCCGTCGTTAGGCTCGCATCATGCAGTCTTGCAAAGAAACTTCGAAAAAGGGGAAAGGCTTAGTGAGTAGGGTCAACTTGCATATATACGACGCCTGGACGCCGGCGAAGTTCTCGCATGAAATGTCATATCGCATGATAGCATCCAGAGTCCCGGGCTGCATGATGCCGAGGACGGACAGCGCGCTGAACATGACCTGAAGCTCATCGTCGGAGCAATCACTGCTAGTTGAGGGGTTCCGATCTTCGATATTGGCTTGCGTAACGTCGGCGTCAACCTCGGCATCGTCTTGACTCTTTTTATTTTTATTCTTATTCTTATCGGCACGAACACCAACCTTTGGTCGCCGCCGAGCGCGTGCCGTCACCCGCCCCGGCTTGACCCAGCGAAGCGGCTGCTTCTCTTCGTAGCCTGGACATACTAGCCCGCTCGTGCGGCACCGGTTGCACACGGGTTGCACGGAATCGCAGACGAGTCGGCGTCGGAGACACTCCCAGCAATGCTTCCGAGGCGTTTCGACTTGAGTCGTCGCCACCACTGTCTCCTCTGTCGATTGGGTCATCCCAATGCTATGTATTCACTTGATCACATCTATCTCTATTCCGAGGTTATCCTGACTTGACTTGCCAAGTAGTCTTGGTAATACTTCCAATTGGATTGATGATTGTCGGAAGTGCTTCGCAGCAAAAACAGGACTTGGCGATTTCGAGAATTATATTCTAAAATATCGGTTTCTAGAAGTGAATTGTTCCATGAGGTGAATCGGCCGTTGTGACCTTTTAGATGAACCATCCTCTCACTGGTTCCCTACCGAAGCACTTATTGACGGGGGTTGTGATCACGCCAAGCGTAGGACCAATTTCAGGGATATTCTACAGCCACGTTTGGAGGCTTAGGGTTGCCTCTTTTCGGCTGTGTAGTGGAGAGGCGAACCCACGTTGCTGATCACCTTATTTGAGATGACCTGAGATGACCTGAGATGACCACATACTACATACTACACACGGTACCATATTCATGTCTTCGATGTCATTGGTAGCCCTACGACCCTCGGATTGACCATTGGTTTTTACTCGTTCTTGATACCTATAACCGACTATTAATCGGATCTCTGAATGCCGATATATCCAAACCAGTCAAAGATGATCGCTTCAAATATCACGAGTGATTGGTACCGTATTTCAGTGACATTGAAAAACTGCTACATAGCCATCTACGAAACATACGACGCCGTTCTTGTAAAACCTGTTCGTGCGCTCTCATGTTATGCGCAACCTAGACGTGTGCTTGCCCTAACTCCGGGGTATTATCGCGGCAGAGCCCTGGTCCGCTGCGTGTGCTGGACCGTTATCTCATAAATCCATGACCCATGGCTCATCAACAGTACAAAAGATCACCCTCCCATTCTCCTCCACCCGTGCGCATCTCTCTAAAAAGGAGAGTCCACGATATCATCCCTGCCTAGCTTGTAACGCCCGCTCTGTTGCGTACCTACGCGGCCTGAACTGCGTCTCGGTGTGCTGAGCCGTTGAAAGTTACCCGCGATGCTCTCTCGCGTCGGTCGGCTCATCTTGTTCTTTCCAATCATATTGACTTCGTTAGGAAGAGCAACGATGACGTTCTCGTCCGACCCGAACTTGAAGTCATCGGCCTTGACGTTCTCCGAGTATCGTTTGATGATGTACGGGGCTTTCGCACCGCGCAGTACCTTCTTCAAGTTCCAGTCTATAATATAAGGGCCCGTGGCCGTGATAATAGACGACTCGTCGCTCGTCCGACTCGTGTTGAATCGAGCCGGTGTGAACGAAACACCTTGGCCAGTCTCGTGGTGGAACTGTGCTACGTGCTCGGGGGTAAGCGCAAGACGACGTGGTTGGGGCTTTGCGTCTGCCGCGAATGATTTCTCGAAGCCGAGCTTGCCCTCGTTCTTCCCCGCCTTCTGCATCGCATCGATGAGGAGCAGATACGTGCGGCACGTCGCCAAAACCCAGCGGCCATCGGCAGACACGTCGAGACCGATGATGGGTTCGCCGAGTGCCGGGATGTGAGTCTTCGCGTTGATGCCGAGGCGGTCGAACAAGCGAATGTCTCCCTTGTTTGACGCCACCGCGATGTAGCCCTTCTCTGTAGTGGATAGAGCAGAGAAGTCGTTCTTGGAAGCATATTGCTTGAGCTGGGAGTCGACAAGTTTGGTGCCGGATAGACGAGGATCAACTCGGAATAAGGCGTTCTTGGAGACACCTAGGAAGGTGGGTTCGTGCGTCATTTGCGCGAACTTATTCTCGGGGGCAAACTCGAGAACGGGAATGTCTTCGTGTACGTTCCACTCGTCAACAACCTTGCCGTATTCGAGGTCCATGCGGTATAGCTTGTTCGGGTCGTTATCTTTCTGTAAGATCATGTTGCGATCCTCATTGTGCAGCATGACCTTCTTGGGGCTGAACAGCTCGCCTCCAGGGGTCTCTACTTTCGAGATGTTGGTAGAGAATTCTAGATGATTGTTGGGGTGGTGTTTGAAGACGCCAATCTTGGAACCGCGGACGACGAAGGACCGGTCGTGCTTGTATCCCACGGCCAATCCGGTATTGATTTCGTCATCGTTGGGCTGTGTCTCCAAATCGTCGTCTTCCTCATCGCTGTCGTAGCGTTCGCTTCTAGGTCTATCATCATCTGCCTCGTCGGGCTCAGACTCCTCTTCCTCCTCTTCGATGGGAGCGTCGTCCATCTTCAAGTCCTCAAAAGCGTCTAGAACATATTGGCGCTCCCGCTCTTTGACCTTGGCCCATTTCTGCTCGTTGAGTTGCTCCCATAGTGCCTGCATGAGCCCCTCCTGGAACCTCGCGAGGGTGTCTTGATCCCTGAACCTCAGTAGCCAGGAGTAGGCGGACCCGTCTGCGGTGAACTGGTTGAAGATGAAGGACAGAAACTCAAAGTTGAATACGGGGTTCATGTCGGCGATGACGGGAATGCCGAGCCATTCGTGGTCTTTGCTGGCGACATGTAGCCAGTAGTTCCACTTTCCTATGTCGGAGACTTGTGCGGCAATGGAAGCATCTCGCAGAACGAAAGATCCGGAAGGAAAATCGAAGAAATGCAATTCGGCGAGTTCGTGAGAGAGAACCTCCAGAGGCTCGGGCTGGGGCGGGGCGCTCGGCGGGGCCTTCGGGTGAGACGGCGTATGGACTGATGATGATGTGTTGGCTTCCCTAGGCTCTTCGGACTCCTGTCTAGCGGGGACGTGAGCAGAATCAGCATCAACACCGACAGGACCAACGACGCGTTCGGTGGCGTCCCTCTTCACACCCACGTTGGCCTCGTTCCTCAGCTGGAACATGGCGTCGGCCGACTCGATAGACCGCGCGAGTGTCGGGCTGTGGATGGGGCTGGCCTGTGGGATGGGCTGCTCGTCGTCAAACTCGAACTGGCGCAGATCGGCGTCGGACGCGGTGGTGTGCGGCTTGCGGTACTTGCGCTCGTACTGGCACTGCTTGGCGATGCGTTCGAAGGCTTCGACTTGGGCGGACTGGGCGGACGGGTCGCAGACAAACTCGTAAAGATCGCCGACGTCGCCACTCAGGTCCTTCCACGCCAGCACCTTTTCGGAGCGGGTTCGATTCTCGACACGGAAGTGGATGGCCTCATCGAGCAGGAAGGTTTTCTCGTCTCGCTCGGCAGCAAGTGCGTCGATCTCGGCGTCCTCGCCCTCTTCTTCGGCCAGCAATTCGGCCTCGCCTTCTTCGAAGACTCGCTGGACGACGAGCTGGTATTGGAAGTCTTGGCCGGTCCGGCGGATGCGAATGGCGGCGTCCTTGAATATGAGTTCGGAGTAGCCTTTGGGAGACAGAGGTCGGACAAGGTAGAGTTGGCCTTGGGGCAGTTCGATCATGGACTCTTGGCTGTTGCTGCCGAAGAGTAGTTTGCCGACTGTGATGACGATGACGTTGTTGTTGTTAGCAGAGAAGATCACATGTAATCGGGTGGGGAGGTGTGTGTGTGTGTGTGTGTGTGTGTGTGTTCAAGTGATGGCGACAGGACATTCATGATACAGGGCATGGAAGTGGTATGTATACATAATACATGCAGCATAGCATCATGGAGATGGGGAGAACACAGATAGATGGAAGACGTAATATTCTCCCCCACGCTGACTCCGGAGAAAGAGGGGCAAAACCTTACCATTCTTGAGGACAAACATCGTATTGGTTTGCCAAGTCGAGTGCCGACAACTAGTTGATGTGTTGAGTAAAGTAGGTAACCTGATGGGTTATTCGATAGATCATGTAGAAATTGAGGCTGTTCATACACAGTCGCAACGCGATCGGGGCGACTGCGGTATCGTCGTCGTTGTTATCGTGATGTGTGTGAACATGTATGTATGTGTATGTGTACGTACGTGTATGGGTATGGGTATGGGTATGGGTATGGGTATGGGTATGTGTATGGGTAAAGTAGCAGTCTGGGTATTTATTTGGTGGTTGTTTTTTTGGGATGGGCTACAGTAAAAGTTGTCCTCCAGACCCGGATGGTATCATCCTTTACCAGGGCAACCCTCCTGTCCAACATCCAATATGGAACCTTCACCTGCGTCATTTGCGGCTTGCTCACTTTCTATTGGTTATCTTACTGCATTGGAGGGGTAGTATGTACCTAGGTACCGGAGGAAGACTTGTGGCGGTGCACAGCCACTGTTCGTTACAGGCAGCAAGGCCCACTTTTGATTACTATGTAGGGCAGTATACTAGTACAATGGAAGGCGGGGTTGATTATGCCCCGATCATTGCATATGTAGTTAATTCAATCAAATAACACCTTTTAGTTGTACCTACAGTTTAAGGGAATCCTAATCCTAACCCCTTTTTAGATAATCAAGAAGATACCAATATATATCACCAACCTGCAGTTACATATTTTATAAATACCTGAATAAGCGTAAATACATGTGCCGAGGTAATGTCCCGCATGTGACCAACCAAAGCGTGTGTGGGTGTTACCTTGAAATGGAACCATTGATCATGATTGATAACATGTGAAGCAACGTAACTACTATTCCATTCACTCCATCAGATACTGCTTCGAGGACGAAAAGACAAGCCATCCATCTCCGAACCTAAGGAACAGCCTCAACACCGGATTCAGAAGACATAATGGAATACTTGCTCCACGGCCGCACCCGCAGCACCAGCGCCAACGACAGTCCAGAGCCACTGATTAGTCAACACGTCAGCCTTGGGCCAGAACGAATTATGCGTCTCCTTGCGGCGTTGGAAGTCGGCGAATTTCTCCGGATTCGACTCTGAATACCGTCTCGCCTGGTGGCGTTCCGTCTGCTTGTCCCCGCCGACATAGCGGAGGAACAGGTAGTTCGCGATGCCCCTAGAACCTCGACAGGCGCGAGCATATCGGATCCGTACAACAGCAGTGGGAACGACAGATGCACGAGAGCATCCCCGAGGTAGCTATCATGTATCAACAACATCTCGGCTAAAAGTAGCACGAAGGTTAGAAGGTTACAGTGCTTACTTGGGGTGGCGAACTAAGCTCCATACGCCCTCCTTGCAAACAGACGTGGAGTCTTGCGCCGAGTCTTTGAACTTCTCCAGTTGCGCATCCGCCAGCACCTCCAGCGTAAATCCAGCACAGAACAGACCTACCGCTAGCGCCTGGACCGCTGGATGGTATCCGGTCAAGACAGCACCCTGATGATGGAAAGGCGCCGTGACGGGAAGGGAGATGACAGTCTGGATAAGGGCTTCGGGAAGGAATAGCGTGAAGAGAGCCTTATTCCAGTATCCCTCTTGAAGCTTCTCAACTTCGTACCTGGGGTCATCGTTGCCTTTTCCCTGACGTCGTCGTTTGATACTCCTGCTCGCGATCCGGTAGAAGAGCCGTCCACCCCAGAGAGTGACGCCCGTCAATAGCAGTCTCTCGGGCCGCGACAGCGTGCCAAACGCCTGGCTGAGTGTTAAACCGCGTCGATACACCTTTCTCCCGACCGCGCTCCACCATCCATTCACCATCGGCGCGATCGGCCACAGCCAATCCTTGGCCTCGACGCTATTCGTCGCCCTGCCGACGCCATATGCCACGATGGCTAGCGGCGCATGCAGCTGCAAACTAGGTAGAATGGTGTCTTTGAAGATCCCGACGTCGAGCAGCTCGCGCTGGATGGGCACATGATATGAGACGGTTGATGGAACGGGTGAGGGATGCAGTGCGCTGCCCGACGTGTTGTACCCTCTGCCGTCGTACTGGTTTGAGGTCCCTGGATATGACATAATGGCCACTTTCATGTATTCAGACCCCGGTGTCTAGTGATTTCTCATGGGGGGCGTCTGGACGATGCCCGCGCTCGGTACGTGCACGATATGTGATATGTAAGACAGGAGGAGAAGACGCCCCTTCAAGGTTGTTGTGCGGGGTGTCGCACGACTTAGACATGACATCATGCATGTTATATATACATGTACATATCCAGACAAGTACCTACATGGAGGTGGCTCGACTGCCGTCAATTACCCTACCCCACACTAAGTACACAGTAGAGGTACGTACTATGTACCTGGTTAATGCGTTATGTCTTCCTTGCCGACTTACCTCGGGATGTGCTATATTCCTCTGTGGCCTGGGGACTTGAATGATTGCCACACGACGACAAGGTGTGCGATTATATTTATCCGACAATTCGGTGCGATGCCTAGACTGGATAATTGGTAGTTCGGTCTCCATGCGTAGTTGGCGAAATGCAGCTTATCACGTCTCTGTTGGCATCGAGTTGCTGAGATGGTCGTCTAACGCCGGGCTGGGGAAAAGCGTATGCCCTTGAGATGAATGACTATGGCCTGGTAAGGTAAGTATCGCATAAGCAAGCAACGGGATTGGCGCTAATCTGATATGACAAAAAAAAGAAATGTGAGCCGGAATCTAGTGTTACTCTGATGGACTGCAAGAGAAAAAGGTTGTGAGCTGCCATATGGAGGAGTCCGACGTCGATGAAGTTGAATATGGAAAACTTCACTGGCATTGTCAAAATACATCGACTTTGATTCATATTTACATGAAACTAGCCTGCGAAGGTGGTGTCGGACCATCTATGTCCCTCGAATCCTCGTCTATGCCGTCAAGATCATGCAGTACTGTACAGTCTGTACATCTTAATCATACATACAAATGAAAATAATGCTAGGTCCGCAGCAAGTCATTGGCACTCATACATATACAGAGACTCCTCTGTAGCACTCCGTCTGTCCAGGTCTCCGGATCTTGATCACTTCTTATCGTCATGGCCTTCCTCCTCTTCCTTCTGCTTCAATGTCACTTCAAGCTTGCCACTCCTGTCCGGAGCCCGAGAGATCTCGTATGTCCCTCCAAGTACGAGATCTTTGGCTACCAGTTCTCGGGTACGGCCCAAACTCTCGATATCTGCGATTCGTTGTAATGTGTCCTCGAGGAACTGTCGGAAGCCGGGCTCAGCACAGATCTCTTTGAATGCTCGGTGCATCGGCACAGAGCTTGCGCGGACCTGGGCCGTGCTCGTGATGGTGAAGAGGTTTAACCGGTCAAGTTCTCGGATGAAATCCGCCCTCGTCATGACTTGCTGGGCTTTATGCATTGCAAAGCTCGGGAGCACGTGTCCCGTTTCCGCATCGTATGTCTGGTCCATCTCCTCTTCCTTGTCTACAAGGGCTTGTGCGAGCACCATTGCCGCCGACTGTGTTCGGTGGGTTAGCAGGATTCTTTATATTTCCCGGGTCGATCTGGTGCGACTCACAGCCCATTTCTGCTGATCCATCACATCATCGTCCATTTCGGAGCCGAGGATCCAACATTGATTCAATAACCAGGTTTTCTCGATTTCCATGATACTATCGCACGTGGCCAGCATATCGTTGGACTTGGCAACCCGGTTCAAAAAGGAGAGCCGCCCACCAACACGATCGTAAATCTCTTCTAGCGTCTGCTTATCAAGCATCTCCTTGTAGTAACGGAATCGATACCGCTGTAGCGCTGACAGGGCTTGCTGCTTCGGCAAGTCCGTCACGGGGATTATTTCCATCCTCGTAGCCAGCTGCTTGAAGCGCTCCAAGACCCAGTAGTCATCGCTGTTGAAGATCATCGTTACCAAGTTCGCAGCAGCCCATTGCTCCGCCCTCTGCTGGAGGAGCTCGAGGAGGTCACGCCCGTCGTGGTCGTCTCGAATCAGCTGGGTTTGATTAATGATGACAATTAGAGGCTTCCTCTTCTTCTCGCGATGCCGCAGTGCAACCTTTTCCAGTTTGTTCAATGCCCTCTCGATGTCCAGAAGCGCGGTGGTATCTCGAGGGCCTCGTTCACTAAAGTAGCTGCCAATGTAGTCTTCGTGGAATTCGTAGTCAAGAGCTTTGCCGAGTCGTATCCGAAACAACTCGAGGTCGGAATGAGCTTCAAACATGGCGCAACCTTCACCATCAACCTTCCGCATAGCTTCCAGCAGCATACTGCTCTTGCCACAGCCCTTGTCGCCCATCATGAGATAGTAGTGGCCTTTTTCGGAACCGTCAATGATGGCATCTATCTTGCTTTGCTCCTCGCGCTGCACCCAATGCTGGGGCATAGGAGGAGATGGTATCTCCTTGCCAAAGGCGGCCAGCTCCAACACAGGATCACCGGGCTCAAAGGCATTTTCGATCTTCTTGAGCTGCATATGTTTGTAGAACTTGTGATAGGCATAGCCGGTGAGAGCGAACCCCACGCCGAGTACCAGAACAGATGCAAACGTGGTAAGGGCGGATTCTACCGCCCTATTAAGAAGAGATTGTGGAGCATCTTCACGCTTTGGGGTCCGTTCAGAGTCAGATATGGGTGCCGAATCCCGGGACGCCCGCGTGGAAGAGAAGCCCTGCCGAAGTGGGGGCCGAACAGAGCGCGTCTGGGGTAATATTCTACGTTGATGATTTGACACGGTGGATATTCTGAAGCGAACCCCGTTTCTAGAAAACATGGTTATTGGCACTAATGCCCGACAGCGAACGGTGGCTCGGGTATCAAATCTTCACATGTCCTCCTGGTATAAGGTGGTGTTGTGATGTAACATCAGGTGGACTGGACAGCCATTCAGAGTAAACAGAATGAAAACAAATAAATCCGCGAGGGCTGTGTACCCACTGTACAACGCCACGCCAAGACTACAATGCGTGGCTTTGTTCCAGGGATTCAAGGTACCTACTTAGTACCGTACTGCAACTACTACTAAGTAAGTACTCAGTAAGCCCCTGTTGGCTGGGAAGTGGCTGAGGTTAGTTCCAGGGCCATGGAAATCACAAGGTACCTACATCATCATGCATGATGACCCTTGTTGCTTGGCATATACTGATTACTTAGTACAGTGGCTCGGAAAGTAAGTGGAGATAGTGGGCTAGATGCGGCTCTTATATGCGTTTGACGGTCGACAAAGTCGACATAAAATTATTGTCGTAATTCGCAACTAGATTCCGGACAACTAGTTGAGTCTAAACATACCATATGCCACTAAGTGGATTAGTTTTGGGCACCACACTATGTCATTGAAAGAATAGAATCGGTATTGGTATTGTGCAGCGATCTTGGTCCAATAAATAGTAGAGCTTCCCATCGCCGTAAAAACAGTAAATATCACGTAATTCAATGAACTAGGTGTGCTAGAGAATGTGGAATAAAGGGCCCAGGGGGCTATAAAGCTACCTATGTAATTGTTATCACGGTCATTTCCTATGCAGTGAAACCCTGCAGAGCTTCTGTTCATTTTTAAACCCTTTTTACACTTTAGGCACACAGATTAAAATAGAGAGGGAGGCATAGTGATACTCTTTAAAGACAATGGGAAATTTGTCAAAGGTAGCCTATTCACTATTTCAAGAAAGTTCAGGTGTATCTGTAACTCATAATGCTGTATTCAATTAATGACTTCAATAAGAATAATAGCTAGGACCAGCCTCTCACACGGCACTTAGCGAGTAATAAAGTTCTAACTGCATTCACTCAAATTGATAGCCATTCATAAATCTGTTCTATTTAATTAGAATTACTGCGCTTTATTATGCTATCTAAATGTGATTTTTATAACTACCCCATCTTTCCTTGAACACTATGTCGTTCAGTCTAAAGCCATATCTGGTGGCTGACTGAAATACAGCTGCAGAGCTCTCTTCACTTTTGGCGACCTGCACCTCAACCACACATTGCACACTAACGATTGCTGTGTCTCTTGTGCCTCACTGCTCTATCAAGGTTACATGAAATGAGCTTCATCAGACTCAAAATCAATGCAATCAATTGAATCGTGATTCTGTGTTTGGAGAATCTCATCATTTCGAGATGACAGAATCCAGTAGCAGCACTGATAGTGACAGGACCTTCGAGAAATACCACCAACATCCGCTTTTCTTTCACCTTCCGCTTAAGGAAGCTATTCGGCAAGGGCTTGCTGTACCCATTGGGCTGAATTGCGATCATGGGAAACTGAGAAGAGATGATAACCAGTGGGGAGGATTGCGACCGGCACAATCAATAGACAATTTCAGACGACATTCCTCCATGCCAGCTTCGGCTCTAGATCATAGACTGGACGTAAGTCATCTAGTACGGTGTTAACTCTCAAAGCAACTACTTACATGTGGATGTGTAGGATGTGTGTCCACCTGTAGCGGCAGCCATTCCCGAGCAACTAGATGAATTAGAGGGGAAACCACCAAATAGGATGCTTCAATTCCCAAGCACAGCCGTAAAAACTCTGAGGAGGTCTCTTTTCTTCAAGCCACTAGAAGCTCGGGTAAATCTCCCTTACGAAATCCGGAGGATACTGAGGCAATCAAGGACGTCAAGGACGTCAAGAAAAAGATACATGATAAAGCTCGAGAGTCTATGGAGGAGTTGAGGGTAAGTAAAAATATTATACCAGGGACTCCTTGTGAACATGCATTTTCGGGCAAAGTGATATAATTGACACTGCTATTCCTTGAAATTAACATTAATCATATAGAATCGCCTTGACCTTTACGAAGATGTTCCAATTTCTGCATCTTTGAAAATTCAAAAAAAGAATTCTGCGTCCCTTCTCCTACCGATAGACGAGAGCAACGGCTGCAATGTGGAGAGACGAGATTTGGATGCAGGACAAACAGTATTTCCAGCCATGTTGTCGACGTTGTCCTCAACCAGTACCGAGGTACAGTCCGCGGGGCAACCACAAGAGACGCAACCTGTTAAGCATTGTGAGCCACATTCCCAGTTACAAGGAAATTTCCAGGTCAACCTGCATCCCATACAAAATTCCCAGGCAGAAAAGCGGGAAGATAATTTCATAACACCACCACGGCGCACCTCTTCTCTCAGTCCTCCAACCTACTCACCCTTTCCATATCCCTCCACCCCGACAAGAATCCGCCCCAGAACTCAACAGCTACCACGCCGGGGCTTAAGCCATACTTCCTTTCTTGGTTCAGTCAATAAATCGCTACCACAGTCAGCCTCTCTACCACTTTTATCACCGTTGCCACCGCTACCGCTCTACCTTCGACAGGAGAACCAATACAGCCCGAGGCCCTCTCTAGTCGCCAACCGACGCATCTCATTTGCCGCCACTGCAACGCTATATAACGACAAGACTGGAATTACCGTCGAGATACCACTCAAGATGTCAGGAGCATACAAAATCTCCCACAAGGCAAATAAGGATCAAGGTATATTTCATCTTAGCCCTCGGAGCACCCACAACTCCGTCTACTCGTTAGCAGCCACATTGAGATATCAGAAACTGACATTATTGCCTTCTTAGAAAAGTTCCTCAGTGTCGCAAATCACTTCCCTCCTCCGCCTTGCCCACCACCCAACTACCCGCCTCCTCCACCACCACCGCCGAAGCATCTTCAGCAACCCGCGGAGGAAACCTCCAGTTCCACGACCTCTGCCTTTTTGGGTGGTCGGGTGCTCGGGGTTTCGAAACGATACTCTGGACTCGTAGTCCGAGACTTCTCCTTGCCGTCGTCGATGGTGTCTCCGAACGCCCTAGTCAATCCGTACGACGTGGAGTTCAGCACTATGAATGTCGACAGGAACAGCAACACCAATACCAATGTCACCGAGACTGATACCGCTACCGCCAATAGCACCACCGATGACGACACAGGAGGGTGGCTCGCTAACCACAAGAGAGCGCATCAACGTGCCATCGCGCAATACCTCACCGCCACCGCCGCCGCCGCCGAAAAGTATCCGAGTCATCACTCCGGTGCAAAAGGGGAGCACGTAGAGTTAGCGCGCATGGCAACTGAGACTGGAACTTGTGGTGGTGATTCTGCTGTGGCTGTAGTAAGCGTTGCTAGCGGTGTTGCTTGTTCCGACGGCCCCGTCGCCCCCCCTGACAGCGAGTGTCTGCCTAAGGCCTCCTTCCTGGAGCGCTGTGGGAAGGCGCTTAATAAAAAGCGTAGCTTTTGGAGGAAAGGGGGGGACGAAGAGAAGTAGGGAGAATTAGGGTGCTTGTGTTCTGGATGTGCCTTGGTGGGGGACATTGGAGGGTGAATGAGAAGAGAGGGTTGTCCTTAAGGGGTTTGAGCAGTGCCTAAGCTGTTTTGATGAAACAGTGGTTAATAAAACTAGTGTGATAATAGTTGTGCAGATCTCAAGTCCGAGTGCGTATTGATGGGTAACCCTGATCGGTCGTGTGCTTCCATACTCTTAGATACGTACCCGTAAGTTGTTGGCTCTGCATCAATAATAATGGTAAGATCTTTATCCCCTGCTTATGAAGCCAAAGAGCTCTCAACACCTTTTAGCGCCGTCGGGGCTGTTGCAAAGGATATGTTTGCCAACTCATACCCCGAAGTATCTGGTCTCGCCGCTGGAGACTGTGCTCCCGGCAACTATGCCATCTCTAGTGCTGTGACACTGAAGTACGATATCGCAGCAGAACGTGCGCTCTACGATAATTACCACGTGAACGTGGCCAAATACTCTGAGCTTGATACCACCCCCTATCTCCGACACGAAGGTTACGCAACTGCTGGTAGCAGGCTGTTCTTTTCAACTCCACCGCTTTAGTGAAATAATAGGTATATAAGCGTTGCATTCAGCTATTCTATATCGTGAGTAAGGTAAGAAGATTTCATTATATATATAAACTAGTACACCAGTGTCCCTTTATACCCCTTATTATATATAGTATATAAAGTGACTTCTTAATATAGTTTACTTTTAGCACTTTTATTTAAAAAGATGCTTTATATCCTTTATAATTAGTAATGGCCTTAATTAGTAAAAAAGTTTTTAACTTTTATAAACTTAGTGCCTTTAATGCTTTAATAAAGTAATAAAACTACTTTTATAACACCGTTAATAGTTTGCTTTTATAGTTTTTAATTATTAATTAATTATAAATATTATAGCTATAATATTATCACAACTAAAAAGTCTCACTAGGTTAAGTATAATATAGTCTTAATAATAGGTTTTATATAAAACTAAAGCTTATAAAAAGGAAGAATTTGCTATAAAATAGGTTTAAATAAAATATGGGTTATAGGTTATAAATAAAAGGTAGTGAGGTAATGTAGTATAGTTTTTAACAACTATTCTTTTTTTTATATAAGTTGTTTTAACTTATTAATTTAAAGGTTGGTATAAGTGAAAAAGTAGTTAAAAATATACCTTGGTATATAGTGTTGTGGTGTAGGTGTTAATATACCTTGGTACTTAAAGGGGCTAATGTTTACTTTAGGTTTTTATGTTTACGTAGGGTATTTACTTGGTATTATAGGTGTTGCTAGCGCGTTTTTTAGCCTATATACCTAAGTTTTTTGCGTGCTTTTAATTATTAATTAGTTTTAGCTGCTATTTAACTTTATATCTTTTTATACTTTTTAATTTATTTTTACGGTGAGATAACGTAATAGTTATATATTTAGTGTTTATATAGTAAAACGTAAGTTTAAATCTTACTTTTATTAACCTTTAACTTTTTTAGCAAAAAGCTATTTTTTAGTTAATAGCTTTATATATATATCGCTAAAATTTAATAAGTTTATAACTATAAACTAATTATATGCTAATTTATTTTTAATTAATAAAATAAAAGCTTAAAAGCGCGTAAACTTATTTATTATATTATTAAAACAAAGTGCTAATAATATAAAGATTATATTATATTATAATATTAATAATTTTATAGCTAAATAATTAAAATTTAATTAAAATAATAAAGTCGCTTTATTTTAATTAAAAAAATATTATTATACTAAAGCAATATAAAAACTAATAAATATAGCTAGCTTAAAATCTAGCTAAGCTTAGCAAAGTTTATTTACTATTTATTTTTTATTTTTATTATTATTATTTATTTTTAATTTGTTTTTATTTTTATAAACGCTTATATAATAAAATATAAGCATAATAAAGCAATAAAAGTAACTAATTAAAGCTTGCTAAAGTATAGCACGCTACTTTTAAATTTAAATTAATTAATTATTTGCTATAAAAAATATTTTGCTAATTTTACTTTTAAGATCTAAAAGAGTATAGCGCAAATATTGTTTATGTAATAGTAGTGCCGTATAGCAAACTATAAAAAAAAAGGTTTTAGTTTAAAGGCGTAACTTAGCTACGCATTAGTATTCCTACGGTTTCCCCTTTTTTACAAACAAAAATATTACACCGTTAGCGTACTAAATGCTAAATATATATAGTATTATATAACATTAAATAGTATAAACGAAATATAACTAATAATAATTTATTTTTACGCTTTATTTATACCTTTTTTTTTATTTATTTATTATATTAATATTATTATATTTATTATACCTTTAAAAAAAGCTACTTTAAAAAAAGTAGTAGCTATTAAAAAAGCTGCTATAAAAAAACTTATAGTTATTAAAGCTAAAGCTAAAGCTTTATAAGCTAACTAAGTAAAAGCTTTAAAAGTAGTAAAAGTAAAAGTAATATATATTACAACTAAATTAAAAGCTAATTTAATTATTTTTAAAGTAAATTTAAAAAATAATAAGTTTAATAATATTAATTGCGATAATAATAATTAAAAGCATTAAAAAAAGCTTAAAAAAAAACAGCAAAAAGTTTTAAACTTAATTTTAAGTAGTTTTAATAAAAAAAAAAACTATAATTATAATAATAATAAAAATAATAATAAAAATAATATTAAAGCTAATATTAATGCTATTATTTTTTATAAATATATTTATTATTAAATTAAGCGCGCTAAAAACTAAAAGTTTAATTATTAAAAAAAGCTAGTAGTTATAACTAAATTACGTTATTATTAAGGTTGTTTTAGCTATGCTAAATATTACTTTTAATTAAAACTTAATATAAACCTTAATATTTTATGTTATTAAAAAGATTTTTTTTATTTTATTTTATAAAAGTTATTAAAATAACTATAACTTATATAAGCTTATTAATATAATTATATTTAATTTTACCTTATTTTACTATTAATTAAATTAGCTGCTTATAATAATTTATTTTAATATAATTTATTTAACTAAGTTATTAAAGTAATTATTTTTGCTATTTAACCTTTAATATATTAATAACAACAATTTTTTTAGTAGTATTTTTTATAATATAAATAAAAATGTTTTTTAATATAGTTTGCTTTTTTATTATATTAAACTTATTAATGCTTAATATTACTTGCTAAAAACGTTTTATTAAGCTTTTTTTACTTATTACGCTTATTTTAATTTTATTAATAAAGTAAGTATTATTAAAGTTAGTTAATTTTAGTTTATTTTACTTACTTTTTTTTTTAATTTGGTTTTATTAAAACTTTTTTATTAAATATTATAATTAAGTTTAAGTACGCTATTATTTAGCTGTTTATTATATCTTTACTTTTTTACTTAATATTATAAGTATTTTAATATATTTTTATTTTAAGTTTGCTTTTAATATAATTAAAATAATAATTTATATAAAAAATATTTTTATATTGTTACGATTAAAGTCCTTTTTAGAGGTGAGACTCTTAGTTGGGTTACCATTTATATATTAATCTAAGGATGAAGAGGAAAGGAAGAGTTTACGTAATTACGGCTGCAGTAATCGGTGTTTGTGTGCGCGGTCATGTGGCCCGTGCGTTAGTTGGTCTGGTGGGCTGACCCACCAATCTAACCATGCGTGCCAGCCGTGACTTATATTATTATATTTTGCTTAAAGCTATTAGATTATAATTATTTAGCTTAAAGTTTTGCTACTAAATTTTTTATAAAAAAATATATATAAGTTATACTAAAAAAATATTAATAATATATATTAAAACTAGTGTTAAAAAAAAATAATAAATAAAAATATAATCTTTTAAAAAAGCTAAATAATTTAAATAAATTTTATATATAGCTTAATAATAAAACATAAGTTTTTTAGCACTTAAAATAATAAGTTTAATTTTTATTACATATAAAATATTAGTATATATTTTTGTTTTTTAATTTAATTTTTAAATTAAGCTAGCATTTTTAATAAAGTTAAAAAATAAATTAATGTTACCTTAAGGTATATTTTAATAGTTTGCACTAGTTTTTATTTCCTTTTTTTTATATAACTACCTTTTTTATAATAACTTTTTATTTATATTTTAAAACTTATAATTATATTATTATAATATATAATTTAATAAAATAAAAGTTTACTTACTTAAGTATAAAATAATTAGTTTAAACTTTTAAATAATATAAAAACTTTATAGCTTTTTTTTATAGTAGCTTTATAAATTTTATATTATAAGCTTATAGCTTTTTTGCTTTTATTTTATATATAACTTTTATATAATTTAAGTTATTTTTATTATTTTATTAATAACTATTTATAATTATAAAAATAAAATTATAAGCTTGGTTTTTTAGCTATTTATAGTTATAAAGCGTAAATATATATATAACTATAAAATAAAAATAATAGTAATTTAATAGCGTAAATATATTTATGCTAGTATTTTTAAGGCTATAATGCCTTTTTAATTTATTTTTTTATAGGAGATTAAATTTATAATATATATAACTTGTTATTAAGGAAGCTTTACTAGTATTTTAAGCCTAATTTACTTTGCTTTATTATTTAAAAGAGTTTTATTAGTATTTTAAGCTTAGCTAGCTTTATTTTATGTTTATTACTAATGCTTTAAATATTTTATAAAAAAATAAACTTTATATTTATAATTAAATATATTTTATATATTTTTACTTTAATATATAGCTAGGTTTAAAACAATATAAGTTGTTATTATAACTAATTATTTTAGGTTTATTAACTAAGTATACTTTAAAAAAAACGGTTTATACTTATGTTTTTTAAGGTTAAAATAATTAAAAGAAATAGCATTTTTAAATAATTATATAAGCTTTTTTTATAGCTGCATATAAAATTATTTAGTAAAATTTAACCTTTTTTTATTTTAGTTATATACTTAGTTATAACTTAAAAACTTATTAATAAAACTACGGTATAAGTTATAAAACTTTAACTTTTATAACTTATAATAAAAACTAAGTTTTTATATTTTTTAAATTGATTTTTTTAATTAATTTTTTTAATTGCTAAGTTTAATTATTATTATTAGTTATATTCCGTTTATGCTATTTAATGTTATATAGTGTTATATATATCTAGCATCCGGTACGCTAACGGTGTAACATTCTTGTCTATAAGGGGGGGGAAACCGTAGGAATACCAGTGCGTAGCTAAGCTACGCCCTTGGACTAAAACCCCCTTCCTTATAGTTTGCCATACTGCTAAGTTTAATATATAGTAGTATTTTCTTTTTTTTTTTGCTATTAATTTGGTTTTAGTTTAATAAGGTTTTATTTACCTTTTAAAAAATAAAGAAAATAAATATATATATATATATATTTTTAAACAATAGTTTAGTGATTACTAAGTATTTAATAATTAAATTAAAAGTAATTTAAAAAATAAACTTAACTAAAAATTTAAAGATTTTATATAACACTTATTTAATACTATTATATATTATAAAATATTATTGCTTTTTTATTAAAAATATAAAAAGTTCTTTATTAATTTAAACCTTTTTTATTATTTATATTAAGTTATAACATATAACCTTATTAATAAAATATAAACTTATATATTATTTATATATATTAATATATATTATTTTTATAGCCTTTTTTTTAATATAAATTGTTTTTAATTTAAATAGTGTGTAAAAAAAAGTGTTAATTAAAAAGTGGCAAAAATTTTTTGGTTAATTAAATTATACTAAATTTATAGTATTTATAGATTTATTTTTTATATATAAAGGCATTAATGTTAATATAAAAAAAAAATATATTATTATTATAATAGTGCTTTATAACTATTATGCTAATAAATAAAGTGGGTAAAATTTAATAATAAATATAAAAAGTAATAAAAGGTTAAATAAGTTAATTAATAAATAGCTAAATAAAAGGTGTAATTAATAAATTATATATATTAAAATTAATTTTAATTTAAAAATTAATTATATTTAATTTACTAATAAAAAAACTATAATTTAAGCTTTTATAAATTTGTAATATATATAAATAATATGCCGCAAATTATAATAAAGCTTATATTTAGGGTTATTATTTTATAAGGACTTATATATAGGTATAAATATAAAGGTATATGTTTTAAAGGTAGTTTATATTTTTTTTGGTTTTAAATTATATTTAATTAATGTTTTTGTTTATTATAAAAAGATTATTTATTATTATTTAATAAATATAAGCTAAACCTTAAAAGTTAAAAGGGTAGTTAAAAGGGTGCTTATTTTAAAATGCTAATAATAATTTAGTTATTACTTGTTTTTTTTCTTGTTTTTTTTTAAAGCTGTTTTTTTATTAAGTTTAACGCGTAAATAGTTTAAAGTAAAAGTAAAACTGCTTATAATATATATATTAAAGGTAAAGCTATATATAAAATGGTTTAAAGGTAAAGTTAGTTTTTTTATAAGTATTTTAAATATATTAAGCTATTAGCTATATTAAAAGGTATAATTATATATATTTTATTAAAATATTAGTTTTTAGTTATTAATAGGTTAAAAGGTTTAAAGTAGGTTTATAATATCTTTTTAGTAGAAGGGAATTAAGGAAGGTTTGTAGTATTTTTACTTTTTTTCTTGCTTAATTTTATTGTTACAAAGAGATTATTATATTATATTATAGGTAACCTTTTATTAAAGCTTTAAAATTGTTACAACTAAAAAGTCTTACTAGGTTAGGTATAATATAGTCTTAATAATAGGTCTTATATAAAACTAAAGCTTGTAAAAAGGAAAAATCCGCTATAAAGTAGGTTTAAATGGGATATAAGTTATAGGTTATAAATAAAGGGTAATAAGGTAATGTAATACAATTTTTAACAAATATAAAATAACTAAAGTATAAAATAACTATAGTTTTTATAAGTTTTATTTTAATACTTAATTATTTTAGTGCTTATTTATATTAATTAAGTATTATAATATATTTATTATATAAAATAAAACTTTAATTAGTTTATGTTTTTTTTTTTATATTAATAAAAAATAAATAACTTTATTAATTATAACTACTTTGCTTTAATTAAATATCCTTTTTTTACATTAAGTTTTATTTATATTTTATATTGTTAACTTATTTTTTAAGCTTAATTTTTAAAAATCTTTTTTAGTTTTAATGCCTTTTTAAACTTTTTAAATATATTTTTAAAAAACAGCTTAATTAAACTATTTGCTATTATATTTTTTATATAAACTTATTTTAACTATATTATTTTTTACTTAATTTACTTATATATAAAGTACGCTTAAATATTAATATAATAATTTTAATTATATTAAGTTAAGTTTTTTATAAATATAATTAACTTTTAATTATTATTATAAATTACTATAGCATTTAGTTTTTATACTACTTTTAATTTTTTATTACTATTTTTATAATTTATATTTAGTTTACTATATAAGTATAACAACTATATTACTTTTTTAACAACATTAGTAATTTTTTAATACTTTATTTTATATATTAATAAAGTTATAATTTATTATAATTTAAATAACTAACTAATTATATTACTACTAAAGTTAAATATATATTTTAAAGGTAACTTTTATATATTTAAGTCCTTTTTTTAATTAATATTAATCTAATTTATAACAGGTTATAATAAGCCTTAAAAAACTAAAATATAAGTTTTATTTTTTAAAATATAATATAATATTTATTTAAACGCTACTTTATAAGTTAAAGTTAAATTAAATATATATTTACTAATATATAAAACAATATATACTATATTTAGTTATATACCTATTATTAAATATATTAATAATTTAACTTTTAATTAATATTTATATTTGTTTTCTACTAAATATATAAATTTATTCTTAGCTTTTTATAGTTTTATTATAATTATAAAGGTATTAATAAGCTTATATTTTTTTAAACCATATTATATAAATATTTTATTAATATACCTTTATTAATTAAAATAAATAGTTTGGTTTTTTTAGTTATATTATATATATATACCTAAATAATATTAATATAGGTTTAAATTAATTATTTAAAATTATTTACTTAAAGCTGCTTTAATATTTTTAATTTTTATAAGATTTTTTTTAATAATAAATAAGTTATTAATATAAACAACAATAAATACTTTTATATCTATATTTATAAAAATACTACTGTTTATATATAATAACTTAAATTTTAAAGTTATTAAAAACTTAAATAATATTTTAAATTATATTTTAAGTATTTATTTTAGTTTATATAAAGCTTTTTTTAGCTTATATATATATTTAGTGCTATTTTTATACTTATAATTAAAGTTATTTAATATAAATGTTTTCTTTTATTTTTTTATAAAAAAAAGCTATCTTTATATTTATTTGTTTAATCTTTAGGTTTTATACTATAATAATTATAAAAAAAACCTTATAACTTATTAATTTTACTACTAATATAAATATTTTAAAGTAATTAACTCTTTTAATTTATTTAAAGCTTTTAACTACTTATTTAGCTTTAAAGCAAGTAACTTTATTATTAGGTCCCTTTTTCAACTTATATATCTACTTTTTTTATAATATATATATGCCTTTAGCTTGTTTTACTAATATTTAAGTATTATTATTTAAAAATAACTAATATTTTACTTTTATTGCCTTTTTTTACTGCTTATTATTATAATCTTTTAAAGCCTCCTTTATTATTAATAGTTTTATATTTTCTTATTAAAACTTTAAAGTAGCTACTAATACTAGTATAATATAAAGGGCTTAAACTTTAAAATTAAAAATTAGTTAACGGTTTTTAAGTAAATATTATAATTTAAAATAATTAAATATTATTTTAACAATATTTAAGTTAAAAAGGTTTTTAGTTAAAAGTAAGGTTTTAGTAAAAAATTTAAAGGTAAAAATTATTATAATGCTTTAGCTAAAATATATAAATCTTTAATGTTTTTTTTTAGCTAGTAAAAATATAGGTTTTTTTACTTTTAATATTTTTTTAAAGTTGTTTATTTAAACACTTATAAATATTATTACTTAAAAAGCTTTTTTAACAGCCGGTTTTATATTAAAGTAAAAGTTTTATCTTGCTATTTTAATTACCTTATTATTAATAGTTATAATTTTATAAATTAAATTACTACTATATTTTACTAAAATATTAGGTGCTAATTTTAAGTCTATTTTTTTTTGCTTTATACTTAAAAGTAAATATTAAACTTTAATACTTAGTTGCTTAATATAATTAATATTTAGTTATTAACTAAAAGCTATTTTAAAAAAAGTAATATTTAATATAATATAAAGACTTTTATTTTAAAAGTAGTTAATAGCTAACATAACTTTTAGTTAATATTATAATAAAATAATACTTTTTATTATTATTAAAAAAAGCTTATTTTATATTATAATATTAAAGTTTTTAGCTATTTTATTGCTTTTATACTATTTAATAAATATAAATTATAAATTAATACCTTTTTAAAAAGCCTATTATTTTATATCTTTAAAAATAAATTCCTTGCTTTTATTTATATAAATAAAACAACACTTTTTGCTTTATTACTTAGCTTTATATAGCTTATTAATAAACTTTTTAATATAAAACTAAATTTTTTTTTAGTTTATTATTATTTTAAGTGCACTAAGTTTACTATAAAAATTAATTATAATAAGTTAATACTTTTTTCTTTTATACCTTTTAATATAATATAGTTTATAAACATTAATAAAAATGATTTCTTTAATATATTTTTTTTTAAAAGGCTTTTTTTATAAAAGCCTTTTTTTATTTTTTTTAAAATATATACTTTATATATATAATATAACTTAACGTTACTTATACTTTTAATTATTTTTTTAAGCTTAAATAAAAATTATTTGCTTAAATAACTTATTTTTTTATATTAAAGCTTTATTTTAAAGCTTATTATATATATAGTTAATACTAAGAAAATAAAACAATTTATAAATAAGGTAAAAAAATTACTAAAATATAAAGCTATTATAACTATATTAAAAAGCTTAAGAAAAATAATTTTAGCTTTTATTTTAATAAGTAATATTTTAGCTTTTTTATTAAGTAATTATATAACTAAAATAAAATTAACTTTTAATTTAAAGGCATAAAATATATTAAAAAATATAATTTTAATAAATTTATTTATAATAATATATTATTTAATAAAGCTTTTTCTTTTTTTTATAAAAATTTTAATTCTTTTTATTTTTTTAATTATAATTTCTTTTAAATTAAGTTTTTTATAATTAAATAATTTATTTTTATTTTAAATATATTAAATATAAGGGATAATACCACATTAGGTTAAATCACCAGCGATAAAAGGGTGTACTTTTAAACACCTTATTAGGTTAGTTATATTTAGGTTTTATATTAAATACGCGGTTATAATTACATATAATATATAATAACAACATATATAAATATATTAATTAAACTACTTTATATAATATTGCTTATATTTAATAATTAAGAGTTTTATTACATATTATACCTACTAAATTAAAGAAGTTATAGCTTAATTAGGCGATTATTATGTCGAAATTAATTAATTAATAATAAGAAATATTTTTAGTAAAGCTAATAAACTTTAAATCTTAAAATAAAGAGTTTTAAAGCAAAGTAGTTAGTTTAAATATATAGGTATATATTACTTTAAAAAAAAATAAACAAATCTTTTAGCTTTAACGACTTATTATACTAAAGATTAGTAATTATTTAAAAGCTATAAATATTTTAAATTAATTAACTTAATTATTAATAATATTAAATAATAACCTAATTAATTTATTAAAAGCTTTATAAATAGTATTTAAAATGATTTTAATAAAACAATTTACTTATAATACTAATTTAAACAACTATAATACCTAAATATAAAAATTCTAAGATTTAACTAAGATAATAAACTAAATTAAAAACTAAATATTAAAAACAATCTTAAAAAACTATAAAAATATTATATTTAAACTAATAAATATTTTAAATATATAGTATAAAAAACTTAGTATTATTAAATTATACCTTAAAAAAATACTTAAATATTAAACTAAACTTAATTATAAAAATTTTATAAATAATACTATAAAATAACTACTTAAAAATTTAAGATTTTAAGCGATAAAATAAAAAAAAAAGCTTATAATAATAATTAAGCACAAAGTAATAAATTTAATAAAACTTTATAATATTATAACTAATTTAAAAAAAGTACTAAAAAGTACTTATTTAAATTAAATAATATTTTTTTATTAAATTTAAAAGCAAAAAATAAAAAAAGGTATATTAAATTAGTTTAAAATTATAACAAATTTAAAAAAAAAAAGTAAATATATACCTTTTATTTATAAAGCTAAAAGTACTAAAAAATAATATATATAAAAAATTATTTTATATATTTAAAAAAACTAATTAAATAAAAGATTTAATAAAGGTAAATAAATTAAAATTATTACTAACTAATAAAAATAAAAGATCTTTTAAAAGAAAATATATATAAAAAAAAGGATAAAAAAGCAGTTAAAAAGGTGTTTTTAAAAAATATCGAATTAATATTATAAAATTAACTATAAATTATAAGCTTTGCTTGTAAGCGTATTTATTAAAAAAATATTAATATATGTTTTTAAAATTAGCTTTTAAAAACTTTATTTTTAATAAAATAATTTAAAGCTTTATTTAAAAGCAAATAAAAAAAGATATTAAATTAATAAAAAAAATTAAATAGCTTTAAATTAAAAAACTTAAAAAAAAAAAACTAAGTTATAATAATTAATTATAAAAAAAGATAATATAAACTACTTTTATAATAAAAAACAAGCTAATAAGTTTAATTATTTATTAACTAAAAAATTTAGCTATTTTTAATTTAAAAATTATATTATATATTTTTAATAAAATTAATAAGTTTTTAAACTTTTAACTTTTTAATTTAAACGATATAATATATATAAAAAATGATATTATATTAATTAAGAAATTTAAAAAAGTAAACATTAAAGTTTAAAGCTTTAAAGAACTAAAAGTATATAAGTTATATAATATAATATATTATTTAATTATAGCTATAAACCTTGTATTTTTTTAAGTGCTTAACTAATTAAAATGCTAATAAGATAACAAACTACTTACTAACTACTTTAAAAAAAAAAAACAGCTTAATTTTATGCTATTTATAAAATAAATATAATTAATTTATAATAAAATATTTACTTATATTTTTTAATAAATTATTATTTTATATTAAACAAAACAAATTAAATTTTTATATAAAAAAGTTATTATTAAAAAGTGACTTTTTTAAATAGCATTTATAAATAAAACACTTAAAACTAAAAGCATTATAATATTTAGTATTTTTATTTTAAAAGGTAAAAATCCGCCGAGTTTTTAATAAAAGCAACAAAATGAAAACTACTTAATATAAAGTATATATAATATTAAAAATTACTTATTAAATTAATTAATTGCTAAAAAAAAAGCTTATATAAGTAGGTATAAAACTAGCTATTAATTTTTATAACTATAAAAACTTTTAAAAAAATAATAAAAATAAGTAATATATAATATTAGCTATAAATTATTACTTAAGATTTACTTTTAATTACTACTTTATAAATTAAAAAGCTTTTTTAATTGTTATAGCTTTTAATTATTTAATTAAATACTTATAAAATTATTATAAAATAAAGGTATTAATTATAAAATATAATAATAAAATAATATTAAACCTTAATAAAATATTAAAACTTATATAATATTTTTTAAATATTAAAGAAATAGTGTTTAAAGTATTACTACTTAATACTTAAAACTTAAATAAAAAAGCTAAAAAAATAAAAAGAGTAATTAAGTAAAAAGCGAAATTAATAAAAAATAAATATAAATTACTTATTTATTTATAAGTAAAAATAGTTAAAGTAGCTATTTATTTATATAATAAAGTATTTAAGTATATTTTTAATTAAAAAACTTAGTGGGATAACGTAATGGTTATATATTTAGTGTTTATATAATAAAACATAAGTTTAAATCCTACTCCTATTAACCTTTAACCTTTTTAGCAAAAAGCTGTTTTTTAGTTAATAGCTTTATATATATATTACTAAAATTTAATAAGTTTATAATTATAAACTAATTATATACTAATTTACTTTTAATTAGCAAAATAAAAGCTTAAAAGCATAAACTTACTTATTATATTATTAAAGCAAAATATTAACAATATAAAGATTATATTATACTATAATATTAATAATTTTATAGCTAAATAATTAAAATTTAACTAAAATAATAAAGTCGCTTTATTTTAATTAAAAAAGATACTACTATATTAAAGCAATATAAAAACTAATAAATATAGCTAATTTAAAATCTAGTTAAGCTTAGTAAAACTTATTTGCTATTTACTTTATATTTTTATTATTATTGTTTGCTTTTAATTTGCTTTTATTTTTATAAACGCTTATATAATAAGATATAAATATAATAAAGCAATAAAAACAACTAATTAAAGCTTGCTAAAGTATAGCGCGCTACCTTTAAATTTAAATTAATTAACTATTTATTATAACACTTTGTTAATTTTATTTTTAAGATTTAAAAAAGTATAATATAAACACTATTTGCGCAATAGTAGTGCTATATAACAAACTATAAAGAAAAAAGTTTTAGTTTAAAGGCGTAGCTTAGCTACGCACTAGTATTCTTACGGTTTTTTTCTTTTTATAAATAAGAATGTTATACCGTTAGCGTATTAAATGCTAGATATATATAGCACTATATAACATTAAATAACATAAATAAAATATAACTAATAATAATTAAAGAACTTTATATAAAAAGTTTTATTTTTACTTTTAATTATAAAATAATATTATTAAAAAAAATAAAATATTTATTTTATTTTATTTAAAAGTATATAAATATAAAGCTTATACTATAATATTTATTGCTTAAAAAAAGCAAAAAAAATAAAAAAAGCTTAATTTTAAAGCTTAAATTAGCTATTTAATTAACTATTAATCTTTTACTATTTATAAAATTTAGTTATTTAAAACTAATAAAATTATTGTTATTAAAAATATTATATTTAATAAAAAAAGTACTTTTTTAAAAAACTTAAATAAATTAAAAAATAACTTTTTTTAAACTATTAATAAAAAATTTAAAGCTTTATTAATTAAAATATTTTTAAATTAAATATTTTTAAATATTATTAATAAATTTATAACTAATTTTTATAAAAACTATAAAGTTTATAAACTTATTAATTTTATTAAAACAGATATAAATAAAGTAAATATTAAAAAAGTAAAAATAAAAATATAAATAAGCTTAAAAAACTAATTATTTTTATATTAAAGTAATTTTTATTTTTTATTTTATATTTTTTAAATCTTTAATAAATTATGTTTTTTTTAGCGCTATAATTAAAAATGTTAGCTAAAAGAAATTTTTTATAAAAACTATTAAATTATTTAATTTAACTTTAAAATTTAAAGTAAGCTTTAATATAACTTTTTTTAAAGTTATAATATATAAAAGTTGCTAAAAAGCTATATTTAATATAAAATATTTATATATTATAAAGTTATAATATAATATATTAGTAAATAAAGCTAATAAAACTAAATTTTTAAAAAAACTTTAATATTATTTTAATAGCAAACTAAAATTTTATTAAAATAATAAACTTATATTTATTATACTTTTAAGTAATAAACTAATAAATTTTTTTTAAAAGCTTAAATTTTATAAATTTTTTTTAATTAATATAATAGTATTTTTTATACTAAGTAAAGATTTTTATAAACTTTTTTATAATTTTTATTTTTTTTAAGTTAATATATTAATTACGCTTATTTTTTTAAAAGTAAGCTTAAAATAACTATTTTATAAAAAAAAAAAATTTATTACTAAAATCTATTTTTATTTTTTAAGTAATATAAAGATTTATAAGCTTATTTTATAAAAAATTATTTTAAATAAGCTAAAAATTTTTATTTATAAAGTTATAAAAAAATAAATACTTAATAAAAAGTTAATATATATATTACTTAAAAAAAATTAACTTTTAATTATATATAAGTATATATTTATAAGTTTAATAAATATAATTATTATTAAAAAAGTAAAGCTAAGCTTATAGTATAAAAAAACTAATAACTTATAAATAAAACAGAAAATACTTATGCTTTTATATTTATAAAACAATTATTTAAAATATTTATAGCTATTATTACTAAGTTTAACTTTAAACTTAAATAATATAATATAATTAATACTTTTAATAATATAATACTTAATAAAAAAATATATATAAAAATACTACTTAATTACTATAAACCTTTAATAATCTTTAGATTATTTTAAGCTTTATATAGTTTTTAAAAATTACTTTTATTATAGTAAAAAAAATTAATTAAAACTTTTAAAAATATAAAATATTAACTTGTTTTTTATAAACTTTATTATTACTTTAAGTAAAAAGTATTAATTTTTATATATATTAATAATATAATTTTTATTTAAAAAAAAACAAATATAATTATTGTTTAAAAAGCTATTTATAAGCTTAAACGTTATTATTAAATAACTAAAAAAAAAAACTTATAATAGTTTTTTAGTATTAAAATTATTTAAAATCGCAAAAAAAAATTAATTTAATTATTATAATTTTTATATATTAAAAAGATTATTAAGTTATAAAGTTTTAAGTTATTTATTTTAGTATATACTTTTATAAAAACTAAAAAACTAAAACTTTATAGCAAAATAATAATAAAATAAAAGATTTATAGCTATTAAAAAAAAAAAAAATTAATTATATATATTATTATTATTATTTATTTAAATATAACTTTTAATATATTTAAACTTTTAAAATTTAATTTTAATTTAAAACTAAAATATTATAATATAACTAATTAATTTTTTAAGTATTTATTTTAAACTTAATATTATACTTTATAATTTAAAAATAAAAATAAATTTATTATAGCTAGCGATTTTTTATTTACTAATAATATTATTAATTAAAAAAGCTTTTAAGCTTATATAATAATATTATTTAGTAAAATTATTAAATAAAAAGCTAATAAATAAAATATTATAATTATATTAACTATAAAAGCTAAGCTATTTGCTTTTATATAAGCTGCTAAAAAAGCTATATTTATTAATTAATTAATTAAAAAACTAAGTGTTATATTAAATAATAAATAAATTTAAATTTAATATAATAATTAGCAAACTATTAGTTTAGTAATTAAAAATATTATTGTTTTTTAAACTAAGTTTTACTATATTAATATTTATAATTACTAGTTATATTAAAAAATTTTAAATTAAACTTTATAAGTAAAATATATCTTTATAAATAATATAATCGCAAATAGTTTAATTAAAGCACTTTTAAAAAAAAAATAAAAAACTTTTTTAATATAACTAAGCCTTATTAATATTAAAAAGTCTTAAAAACAAGAAAAACCTTAAAAAATATATAATAACAATTAAGATTTATTAAAAGACTTTTTAATTAAAAAAAAATCAAATTAATAAATAATTAATAATTAAGTATAAAAATCCCTTTTTAAAAGGTAATTTTTAAAAAGGTATATTAAATATAAAAAATAATATTATATTAAGTTAAATTATTAGCAATAAAAAGGTGTACCTTTAAACACTTTATTAAGTTAGTTATATTTAGGTTTTATATTAAATACGCGGTTATAATTACATATAACACATAATAACAACATATATAAATACATTAATTAAACCACCTTATATAACATCGTTTATATTTAACAAAATAATATATTAATTATAGCTTAAATATAAAACTTATAGTTTTTATAATAAATAATTTATAATATAATGTTTAAATATATACTATTTATTAAGGTTATATATTAAAGTAGGTAATTAATAATATAATAAGGTATATAATAAAAAAGATAATAAAATATATAATAAAAGATATAATAAAGTATTTATTATAATATAAAGTAAATAAATAAAAATAAGCTAGTTTTATAGCATACTAAAATTAAAAATAAAAAATTATTATAAAAAAGTAATAATATTTAACTTAATATTTATATACTATTTATTATATTATTGTTAAAGCTTTATTTATATTTTAAATATATAGCTAGTATTATTTTTTTTGTTTTTTATTTGCTATTTTGTTTTTTAGCTTTTTTTTTTTTTTTATATTAAGCTTTTTTTTTAACTTTAAATTAAAATCTTGAACTTAACTTAAGGCGGGATGAAAAAAGTTTAAAATATTAATAACTTCTTAGGCTTTGCTTTTTATATTAAATAATTTGGATATATTGCTTTTTAAGGGGTAAAAGCACCTGGAAACGCGGTTGTATTAGACCTAAAGATATAGCATAAGGTGTAGCGAACCTAATAATGCTAAATGGTAGCGCGAAAAGGTTAAAGCAGTCTTTATATTACTTAATTGTAGGCTTTAATATTAAAAGGTTGCTTTAATAGCAAAATAATAGCAAAATAAATAAAGAAGCAAAGTAAAAAAAAAAAAAAATAGAGAAATAAATGTAATTTTTAGTAGTTTTTATTAGTTAAAAGAAATTTTTAGATATAAAAGCACTAGTAAAAAATATGCTAAAGGCTTAATAAAAGACTTTTATATTAAAATATAAGAAAGAAAAAAAAAAAGCTTAAAATAACTTAGCTACTAAATAAAATATTAATAAATTATATATAGTAATATATAAACTAAAAAAAAGTAGTATATTTATTATTAATTAAACTTAAGTAATTATAATATTAGCTATAAGCTGCTTAGTAATTAGTTTTTTAGTGCTTTTAAATTATATAATATTTTTTATTTAATATAACTACGAAGTTTTAATATAAGCTGAATTTAATTTAGCTTTTATAGTATATATAGCTAAAAAAATAATAAAAGTAATAAATATAACAATTAAAACAGTAAAAGTAATTATAGTAAAAAAACTACTAAATAGAAATATAATAGTTATATTTAAAAAAAAAGCAATATAATATAAATAAGCTAATTTATAAATAAAATAAGCGTTTAATAAAAGTATAACAAAAATTAAAAAAGACTATATAGTAATTATAAAAAGTATTAATATAAAAATACTTTAAAGCATATATATAAACTTAGTAAATTTTCTTTAAAATATTTATAAATAAAATAAAGCTAGTATAAGCAAAATATATTTAATTTTATTAGCTAACTTAAAAAGTTATTATATTAACTTATTAATATATTATACCGATATAAAAATTATAAAAGCTTTATGTTGAAAAAAAGCTATATAAAAAATAATAATATATAATTATAAGCTATTTTTAAAAAATATAAAAATTATATAATATTTTAAGTATTATAAGTTTAAATATATAAAAAAGTTTTATAAAAATAAAAGCAAATACTTTTTATATAGTAATATAATATATAAAAACAAAAAAAAAAAGTGTTTAATTTAAAAAAAATCTAAATTAAAAGTAATAAAGTATATAAATTATAAAAAAAATTATTTAGCTTTTTTAAAAAAATATAAAGTTTTTTAAAGCTAAATAATAATAATATAAAAAATATACTAATATTAATTAATATAATTTTATATTTAAAATAAATATAAACTAATAAATTAAAACTAATATAATTAATAAAAAGTTTAACTTTAAAAGCAATTAATATTTAGCTTACTTATAAAAAAACTAAAATTATATTAATTAATAGCACTAAAAATAACTTAGTTAATAATATTAAAGCTTAATTGCTTTAAAGCAATAAATATAACTTTAATAGCTTTAAAAGCTAAAATATAAGCTTTTTTTTTAAAAAAAGCTAATATATTTAAACTAAATTTAAAAAGGCCTTTTTTTTTTTTTACTTTAAAAACATAACTAAATATAAATAACAAAAAAAATCCTTTTATTTTAAGCTAATAAAACTTAATGCTTTATTTTAAAACACTATAAAATTAAAAACATATATAATAATAACTTTTAAATTACTAAAAGAATATAATATAATAATATTATAAAAGCTGCTATTATAAAAAAAAAAAAAAGTAAAACTTTTTTAATTATATTATTTTAAATTAAGCTAATATAATATAATATATATTAATTTTAAATATATAATATTATATATTAATAAATAAATCGCAAATAATTTATAAATAAAAAAAGCTAGTTATAATTAAGTAAAAATAACTTTTTTTTTAGCAAATAAATAAAAACTAGTTATTTTATAATTAGTATATATAAAATTAAATTTAAGTAAAAATAAAATAAGCCTAATAATTAAGCTTAAAAAAAAAGTAAACTAAAAATAAAATATAATAGTAAAAAATATAAATATATACTTATTGTTATAAAAAAAAAAAAAAAAAACTTTAGTATATTATAAAAAAATCTTAAGCTTAGTAAAAGCTTAAAAATTAATACTTTAAATATTATATAATAATATTATTAAAAAAAAAAAGCAAAAAACTATTAAAAAATAAAAAAAAAACAATATAATTAATTTAATATAAGCTAATAAAAAACTTTTAGTAAAAATATTTAAAAGTTTAAAATAAACAAAATTTAATTATATTTTTTAAAGCTTTTAAATTTATAATAAAAAAAACCTAATATTAAACTTTTAATTATTTAAAAGCTAAAGCTAAAAAATATTAAATAAAATATTAATAATAATTAAAGTATTTAAATTATAAGTACTAAAAAGTTTTAATATAATAGCAAATATAAATAAATATATTAAATATTTAATAATAAAATTAATTAAAATAATAAATATAACAGCTTTAAAAAAAAAAGCTATAATAATAAAATAGCTTTATAGTAGTTATAAAAAGTTTAAAAAGTTATAAAAAAAGTTAAAAAAAAAAAAAAAAAGTGCTATAAAATAATATTTTAATATTAAAAAAAAAAAGCAACTAAAGCAAAAGCGAAATAAAAGCAAATTATTTGCAAAAAATAGCAAAAATAATAGTAATAAAATATAATAAAAGCTTTAAAAAATAATTTAAAACTTTAAACCTTAAAAAAGTAAGTACGCTTTAAAAGCTAGGCTTTTTAGCAAAAAAAAGTTTTTAAACTTTAAAAAAAAAAAAAAGTAAGCAATTATTTATATAAAAAAAATAAAAGTGCTAGTAGCTAAGTTTTTTTTTACTTTAAAAATTAACTTATTAAATTTAAAAAAATAAAAAAAGCTTATAAAATACTTATTTAAAATATAAAAAAAAGTTAAAATAAAAGAAATTAAAAAATTTTTAAAAAAAACTAAACCTTAAAAAGCGCTAAAAAATAACCTTTTATTAATAAAATTTTTAAAAGTATATAAGTAAAAAGTTATAAAAACAATAGCAATATTAGCTTAATAAAGTTTTATATATAAATATTACTGAAAATAACTTTAAAATATAATTATAATAGTTTTAATAAAACTAAAAAAAACTTTAAAAAAGCTTAAAAAGCTTAATAATTATAAGCTAATTTTACTACTTAATATAATAAGCAAAATAATTAAAAAAGTAATAAATATATATATTTTAATTATAGTAAAAAGGTTTATATTACTATTAAAAAAACAAATAAAAAATAAATTATAAAGATTTATAAAATTAGCAATTAAAGCTATAATAAAAGTAATTTATAACAACTAAAAGTATAATTTAATATTAATATTATAAATTATATAAAGCTGCTAAAAATATTATAAAAAAAAAGCTTTCTTTAATAAATTTAAAACTAGCTTTAAAGCTACTTTATAAAATAAATAATAATATTATTATTTAATAGCAAAAATATAGCAAAAAAGGTTTTAATTATAAATATATTATAAAAGTTTTTATTATTACTAATATTATTTTTGCTATATATAACTACTTTATATAAAAAATTAACAAAAAAAAAGCTAGTTATAATAAAGTTTATAAATAATATAAACTTTATAATAATAAAATTAAATATAAAAAAAAATTGCAAGCATTTAATATAAATATATATAAAATATAAAAGCTAAATATTATAATATAAAATAAACTTTAATTTAATAAAAAACAAACTAATATATTTTATAAAACGGTATAAAATTAATTTTGCTTTAATTTAGCTAAAAAACATATAAATTAAACTAAAAAAAAGTATACGCTTTTTAAAAATATAGCTAAATTATAAACTAAAATAATATTACTATTTAAAAAAACTTTAATAAAAACTTAAACACTAAAATTTTGCTTTAATAAAATTAGCTATTATTATATAAAAATATAACGTATTTAAAGCAAAAAAAATTTATATAAAAATAATTTAAAGTATAATTATATATAATTTATTTATATAATATAAATTTAATAAAAGCTAAATAAAAAAAATAGCAAAAAATTTAACTAAAAAATAATTAAAATATTATAAAGTAGTTAAAAAAATATATAAAGCAACTTTAATTTATTTTTTAAAGTTAAAATTAAGCTGCTTTTTTTTTTATACTTATTTAAATATTAGGTTATATAATTTTAAAAATAAGTTAGCGATTTTAAACAAAAAAAAAATTATTTAAAAAGAAATTAAATATTTAGTTTTAAAAAAAAATACAATTAAAAATAAAAGCAAAAAGTAAGTAAAATAAAAGCAAATAAAATTACTATTAAAAAAAACCTAATAAAATATATAATAAATAGTTAAAAATAGCGTAAAAAAAAAAAGTAGGTAAAAAAATAATAAAGCTAAAATATAATAAAAAAAGCTTTAAAAAAATATTAACTTAAAAAATAAAATAAAGCTAATAATAAAGCAAAAAAAAGCTAAAGCTTAATAGTATTAGCTTTAATAATAAAAAAACTATTAAAAAGAACTAAAAAAACTTACTTAATAAATATAGCAAACTTTTATTATAAATTTTAAAAATATAAAGCTTTAGCTTTGTTATAAATTTATATAAAGATATTAAAGCTAAAAGCTTTTTTTTTTAAAAAAAAGTGTTAAATATAGCTACGCCTTTTTATAACTATATAAAAAGCAAAAAAATAACGCTATATAAATTTTTATATTGCTTAAAATTTAAAAAAAAAAAAACCAACTTAATTATTTAGCTTTATAACTTTTTTATTATTAGTTTAAATTATAATTAAATTATAAATAGCTTAAAAATAGCTTATAAAACAATATATTAATTTTTAGCCTAAAGCTTACTATTTATATATAAAATAGCTTAAATACTAATAAAAAGCAAAAAAGTGCAATAAAAGCAAAAAAAATAAGTTTTAAAAATAATATAGTAATAAATTATAGCTAATAATATACTAATAGCAATTAGTAAAACAAAAAGATATAAAGCTTAAAAAGCCGCACCTTTTTTTATTTTTATTTTTTTTATTTTTTATTTTTTCTTTTTTTTTAACTAAAAAACTACTAAAGCGTAGTAAGGCTTTTAATTAAAGATTTAAAGCAAAACTATAAACGCTTTAAAGGCGTTTTAACTAAAAAGCAAAAGGTTTTTGCTTAGGTTTCTTAGTTTTACTTTTAATTATTAAAAAGCAAGCGTATTAAATACTTAATATATTTAAATCAAGGTTTAAATAGTATTATATAAGCATAACAAAATATAACTAATAATAATAATAAATTAAAATCTTAATATTTATTTTTAATATAACTAATTTTATTATAATGTTTATATTTAAGCTTTTTAATTATTATTGCTTTTTTTTTTTTTAAAGCTATTATTATTATTACTTACTTTTTCCTTTTAATAGTGTTAGCTTTTATTATTATTATAAGTATATTAGCACCTAATAATTAGTTTGCTTATTTTATATAAGCCTTTTTAGCTTTTATAATTAAAACTATATTAGCTAAGGTTAAAATCTTAGTTTTTATTAAAGTTTAAAATATTTATACTTAAGCTTTAAAGTTTTTTTTAAAACTATATATAAAATATATAATAAAATAGTTATTAAAAAGCTTATGCTTTGCTTTTACTTTAGTATATTTTTTTTAAATCGCTTTAATTTTATTAGCTAATTTTTTAACTATTAAAAAACTTTTAATAATTATATTATTTTATTAAATTAAAAGTTAAAAAAATAATATAATTTTTTTTTTATTATATTTTTTATTTGCTTAAGTAAATAACTCGTTTATAATTTTAATGCTTTTTATTGTTTAATTTTATAAAATAAAAAAACTATTTTATATAAATAAAACTTTTTTTTTTTACAAAGTTTTTTACTTTATTAATAAAGGTAATAATACTTATTTTACTTTTTTTAATATTTTTTTTTTTATAAATTTATATATATTATATATATTTATTATTATTATTATATTAAAACACTATTTATAATAGTTATTTTATCCTTTAAGCTTTTTAAAAGTGTTAATTTTAACAGCACTTATATTTATTTTTAATATTTTAGTTACTTTACTAGCAATAATAATAATATTTAATACTTTTTATTTTATTAATATATTAGCAATATATAAGCTAAATAAATAATATAATAATATAAAAATTTAAAATTATAATAAGGTTAAAACTTAGTTTAAAGATTTTTTAAAAGATTAATCTTAATTTAAATTATATAATTATTTAAATAAAAACTATAAAACTAATTTTAAAATTAAATAAACTATTAATAAAAACCTAATTAAATTATTTAAATTAGTTTTTTTTTAATCTTTACGTAAATTTATTTCCTTATAAAGTATTTATATATAGTACCTAAATAAGTTTATTTTATTTAATAATAATAAAATATTAACATTATTTTAATTTAATTTATAATTATTTTTGTTTTTTAATTATAAGTTTATATAATTTTATTATATAGTAATATTTTATATTAAGTATAAGAAATTTTTAATGTTTAATTTACGCTAAATAATAACTAATTTAATAACCTATTTTTTTTATTGCTATTAAATATAAATTAATTTGTTTATAATACTTAAAAACTAATATATAATATTATAATATATTATAAAAGATTTACAAAAAATTTAAATTAAAAAAAACTTAATTTTTTAACTTATTTAGTTTAATTTAATATTTAAAATTAAATATATTTAATTTAATATAATTTTAACCTTTATTATCTATTAATTTATTATTAACTTATAACCGTTTAATATAAAAATATTATATAATTAATGTTTATAGCATTAATAAAAAAGTCTTTAAGCTTATAACTTAATAAAATAATAGGTATATAAGCGTTACATTTAGCTATTTTATATTATAAGTAAGGTAAAAAGACCTTATTATATATATAAACTAATATACCAGTGTCCCTCTATACCCCTATTATATATAGTACATGAAGTGACTTCTTGACACAGTTCACTTTCAGCACGCTTATCCTCACGGACCTCACCGTGAGGAGAACCATATAATGTGAGTCGGCACCCCTTCGTACAACAGGTATATAATATTGTCTACGCGATTACGTAAACTGACTTGTATCCCTATAGGTTCTTCGCCACCGCAGTTCCGGATGGATCTGACCTGCTGGACGCGGCAAACAGGTGGGCCAAGGAGGCAACGGACATCTGGAACGCTGGCCAGCCTGATCGTCAGTCAGAACGTACGTAGAGTACGCCATGGGCCAAGAACACGAAACACTCGACTCTATCTATGGTTATGAATCGTGGCGCCTGGACAGACTGCGCTCGCTCAAGGCTATATACGATCCACAGAACCATTTCCGCTTCTATGTTACCTATTGTGCCTGTTTCTGCATAGAGCCAGACCGCTATGAACTCTCTTCGTTTCATGGACACATGTATATTATAAGCGCATCATCCCCATAGATACTTTCTTATTATCAAGCTTTATTCTTAGAAATAATTGTAAAGCCGTCCAGGTAGGACACGAGCCCTCCGCCGGCAACACGGTACTTGATGCCACGCTCGCCAACAATCTCGGCAGCGGCTTGCTTTAGGCTGGTGTACTTGGTGAGGTCTGCGTGGAGCCCAGCTCTGCCGCCACCTTCTTCTCGGCCGCAGCCTTGTCGCCGTCTAGGCTGATAAATAGGTTCTTCGGGTCTTCCGAGAGAGCTGCTTAACGAGCTTGAACTAGACTGGATTGAGCAAAGACAATGCACAACGGGGCATAGCAAACTCACCCCGATTCCCCTCGACACCCCGGTAATGGCGTACACGGACATATCGAGTGATTCTAGATTCTAACTCCCCAGCGAGGTTACCCAGAGCTGATCTTCTTATTGACCCGTGAGGCTTTCTCGATCTTACCTGCATGGTGCGTACCCACACACACCTTAGACTGCGAACAACCAAACGTAACAAGGCTGTAATGCTACGATACTCTCTACATAAGAGTGTCCAGCCAGTGCCAAGTCGGTAAGAAGATAGGTAAGTTATCTGACCTGTATGTAGAAATGCGGTGTGATCATGCCCTGAAAATCGGATCCCGGTTACACCTGCTGACTATTCCGAATCGGTTCCGTTCCCGACGAGTACCATATGGCCCCCAAGGGTGATGTACGGTAGAGTCACTACCTCGTTTCTGCAGAGTTATCCAGCTTGCATACCTTTCCGTAGTACGGAGTACCTGTGTAAGTTGTTTTCTGGACGGCATCCCTAGATAAGGGCGTCTAGCCAGTGCCAAGTCGGGATCATGCGTATCAGCAAATTGTGGATTCAATGCACACTCATCGTGTTTCTTACAAGTGTCTAATGAGTGCAGATCGTAGATAGTTCCTGTACTGTGGTGCGCCTCAAAAGACCGACGTACGTCCTAACTACGTCTGCATTAGGGATTGCCTTCCTTCATCTTCCTTCAACTTCCATCACGAAGGCCTGGGCCAACATTATGGTCTGAAGAAGTGGTTTAAGGCGGGTGTGAGTGAGGCATGGCTCTGCATCGCTTACTAGCTGTAGCGTACGTTGCAGTAGGACTTTCAACCCGGCTAGCTGCCTTGGTCACCTGGGCATGCTCACTGACCTTGATAGGGATGCAGGCCCTTTTAACAGTTGAGGTCTCTTATAAGTAAGAACCAGGAATCGCTGTCTTCAAGCGGGAAGGGTGTAAAATAGGGGTGCTTTGGTTAATACATATTTTTTTCTTGAAATAATACTTGAGTTTCTAACTGCGCATCTCCTTCGTGGTCAACATGGCCACTCCAGTATACTCGTTCACGGACTTAGTCCTATCGCAGTGGCGTGACCCTTCGTCGTCCGCCAAGGCGACGCTGGCTATTAACGGAAGGGACCTGACGATTGCCGACGTGGTGACAGTTTCGAGAGATCTAGCGCACGTGAAGCTCACGTCTGATTCCATCGACATCATCGAAGTGTGCAGCAAGATCATCCCGGAGAAGATCGCCAAGGGCGACGTCATCTACGGCGTCAACACGGGATTCGGGGGCAGCGCCGACACGAGATCCGATGACGTTGAGAGAGTGCAACAGAGCCTGATCAGTCATCTGACGTGCGGAATCATCGCACACGGCAAGCAGAAGCCCGCCCCGAACAGTAATGGGTATTCTAGCCAACGCACTAGCGAGACTCATCCTAGCAAGAAAGACTCGACAAGACAACAGCAGCTCGCGCTGGGGAGAAGTTCGCTTCCGCTCAACGACCCGCTCGCCGCTACCTGCATGCCAGAGTCGTGGGTGCGTGCGTCCATGCTCATCCGGCTTAACTCCTTAGCCAGCGGTGCATCGGGCATACGGGTCGACATCGCGGAATGTCTGGTGAACCTCCTTAACGAGGACGTCGTGCCGCGCATCCCCGTCCGTGGGAGCATATCTGCATCGGGGGACCTCAGCGCCCTCGCGTGGATCGGTGCCCTGATGCAAGGCAAGCCATCCGCCACGGCTTTCGCCGGCCCACGGGACGTCGATGGGGCTAGGAGAGTGACGAGAGCCGACCTCGCCCTGTCGGAGGCCGGCATAGCGCCCATCAGCCTGCACGCAAAGGAGGGCCTCGCCATCGTCAACGGCACGGCCGTGTCGGCCGGGGTGGCGGCTCTCGCGGCGCACGAATCTCTCAACCTCGCGGCGCTGTCGCAAATACTGACCGCCATGAGCGTGGAGGCACTGCGAGGCAGCGACGAGAGCTTCGAGCCGTTCATCGCGCGAGTGCGGCCGCACGCCGGGCAGGTGGACAGCGCGCGGAACATCAAGGCGTTCCTGACTGGCTCGCGGCTGCTCAACCGGCACGACAGCCAGAATGTCGCGACGCTGCGGCAGGACCGCTACTCACTGCGCACGGCCAGCCAGTGGATCGGCCCCGTGCTGGAGGACTTTTGCCTGGCGCACGACCAGCTGACGGTCGAGCTGAACTCGGTGACGGACAATCCGCTGATCGACGCGGTGACGGGCCGCGTGTTCCACGGCGGCAATTTCCAGGCGCGCGCCGTCACGTCGGCGGCCGAGAAGCTGCGCCAGGGCCTACAGGGCATCGGTCGCATGCTCTTCGCCCAGTGCACCGAGATGATCAACCCGGCCACCAGCTGGGGCCTGCCGCCCAACCTGTGCTCCGACGGCGCCAACGACTCGTTCCTGTTCAAAGGACTCGACGTCGTCGTTGCCGGCCTGACGTCCGAGCTGGGCTTCCTGGCCAACCCCGTCGGGTCGCACGTGCAGACGGCCGAGATGGGCAATCAGTCCCTCAACTCCCTGGCGCTCGTGTCGGCCCGTTACACGCTCGAGGCCGTCGACGTGCTGTCCCAGATAGCCTCGGCGCATCTCCTGGCACTGTGTCAAGCACTCGACTTGCGCACGATAGAGATCGAGGGCCGGAAGGATACACCCCCTGACGCAACCCCGCACGTCGGCCAAGCCTCGCGGCGCATGTACCGCTTCATTCGGAAGGACCTCAGCATCCCATTCTTGGGCGAGGAGCACCTGGCTTCAACCGAAGCGGCGACGCTGGACGGTGTCACGCCGAGCATTGGGCTCTACAACACGCGGCTCTACGAGTCGATCAGGTCGGGACGCTTGTATGATGTCGTTCTGGAGAGTCTTAAAGAAGCAAAGGAGCAGGAGCAACAAGCCGCTGCATTTTGCAACGGCAATGGGAACGATAAAAGCATGCAGCATTTGGACGAATAGACAAAACCATACCGGCGCGCTTAAGACGAAACCCTATACTTCCAGGCAGTGAAATTATTGTTAGATGGAAGGAAAGAGACGGCAGTCTAGCTCATATATCCTAAGCAGATTCGTGAACTACATCTTCACTCAGATCTTCAAGCCCGTTCTTTTGGAGCTGTAGCCTGTCAGAGGATAATGTAGCAGGGGGCTAGAAGCTACCCACTTAGGTTAGGTGGGTATAGCGTATCACTTATGTATATACGGCAGTGTAGGATAAAGCCTATCTCTGTATACGGGTGGCCTAGACTAATTAGTAGCCCCTTTTACTACGAAGCCATTTCAATATAAAGACTAGAACCCTCCCAATTGTTAGGAAGATGTTCAGGAATCAATGCCATCAAGCCCTTACCCCCATACTTCTACCTAGTTGCTACCTACCTGTGACCTACCTTCACTCTGGAGACAAAACCCCCGACAGAAATGTCCGAATGGCCTTTCCTAAGGGCCTCAACCCGAATACATATTGTAAGCTTAGTTATAGTATAGAGGCCGAAACTAAGACCTAGTTTTCAAGACCAGAGGCTTTAATCAGGGAACTTGCGTTTAATGCGAAGTGATGTAAGCATAAGGATGAAAAGATTGTACACGAGATGATAAAGAGGATACTAACGGCAATAACAACATCACCTTGATCAGCAGCAACACCACCCTCCACCGAATAAAGATTGCCAGTCACTGTGTTACTCGCTCTTGCGCGCCTTTGAGGTAAAGCATAGTTTAGGATTTCAATTGCAGATTTCAGCCCTTACAAACAAGACCAAGGCCGGAATTTCAGCAGTGCCTATAGTAAATCTGCAGTATCCGGGTACCTGTAGCGACCTATCTGCCACTTTACACGGTAGATCTCGTGTAGGCAACTGTAAACCCAGATGATACACTAATTACATAGTAGGATCTAGCCTCTTCACCCAGAACTCAACCATAAGCCCTACAGTGATTGTCGCTCCTACATAGGCACTTCCGGGGCCAAACCACCATGCACAGCTTTTACCATTGTGCAGCTGTACTGCCCAAAGCATTGTGACCAGCATCGCCGCAGCCCCCGCACAAGAAACGATATAGTACGGTGTTCCCAGTCCTCCATGATAGCCAGCCAATACTAGGCAGTAGACCTGAGAAGCGGCCGCTATGGAGAGCGCTGGTTTAGTTCCTTCCCTACCAAGACGAACTGCAAGTCCTTTGACACCAGCCTTTAAGTCATCCTCGTAGTCTTGATGGGCGTAGACAGTGTCGAAAATGATACACCAGAGAATTCCAGCTACGTATAGATACCCAGCAGACCGAGCTAGCGGTGACTCGACTACCTTGGACAAGCGTATGGAGAAGCCAATGGAATAATCAAAAATGGGAGCTAATGGATCCTTTCCAAGCATTGAAGCTACTAGGAAGACTGGGTAGGATAGCCCAAACCCTAGTTCAACTTGTGGAAAATGGGTACAACGTTTGAGCAGGGGATAGATGAATAATAGTACCGCGTCTACGGAGGCGTGAATCAGAACTGAATCTTGAAATGGTGAAAGAATGTAAGCTCCGGCGGCGATTTGTATCGCGGTAAAGAGGTGGGCCTGTAAAGTCGTTACTGCGCCTCTTGGGATAGGCCGTGTTCGACAACGAGCCACCTGACGATCAAAGTCTTGATCTAGATTGTCATTCCAGGTGCAGGTGATTCCGCGGAAGACAGTGGTCCACAGGCCTAGGTACGCTGCAAGGGAGAAAAGCGTTCTTAAATCGATGTCGGCGGAAAGTGGGTGGGCATTGACAGCAAACCCAAGCCCAATCAAGTAATGCCAGTAGAAAGCCCAAAACCCAGATTGGCGGTCGAGACGCATGAGTTCAGCATACGGTACCCATGTATTGGGAATGAAGCGGAAGATACCGTGGGTTGGTCTCTTGTAACCTTCCATGGTGCTCATGGGTAATAGATCTTCTAGGCCACTTAAGGGAATACAGGTTGTGGAACAAGTAGTTGATAAATACTCTTTTGAATGCTAGAGATTATGAGTAGAAAACCCCGGGTGCTGAGTGCTTGATGTGGAATGTGAGGTGAAAACTTAATATAGTGAGTGCACTGATAGGGGGCATGGCATGGGCACAGAGACAGAGAAAAGCAAAGTCATCGTCTTATCACAATACTCTTTGTTTTGCTTTTCTGATGGTAAGTACTGTGACATGAGGAGGTAGATATCTCAACAAATCATGATAAAGTGCGTTGGTGCGCATGACTTGTTGCCTCCGAAAGGATTTATTGCTGGTGATCTGCAAAGTGACTGCATGTTGGGGGGTGTTAGGTGCCTCGCAACATGAGTCCTATACTATGCGGGCTGCAAAGTGAACAAAGTAACTAAGTGAAATAAAAGGGATTGAGATAAGGCAGCAGGTGGGTAAAGAAAACGTAATGATAATAATAGTTTAGTTAGATTGTAACTATACTTTCTTACCTGATTAATACCTAAACTAGTTAGATAGTTTTTTATACAATCTCTCTACCATTGTATTCTTGAACTCCCTTCCACCTGTTTTAGTTTTATTTTAATTTGTGAGGCCACAATCTATCTCTAACCCCTTGTAGTGTTATGTTGTGCTTGCTACTATGGGAGTATGCAGCGGTCTGTTACTGCCCATCGAGGCTATACTAGATCCTCCAATTGACCAGGATGGTTGACATGGTTAATTCATCATTGTGCCTTCTGCCTGTGTTGAGAACTAATTACATTATTCACCCTCTCCCACGGCACTCAAATAAAGCGCCACGCATCATCCCTACCAGCACAGTAGCATCATACACGGCACTACAATGGGTGGCATCGAACCTTCACTGAACATCCGTTATGGACTTCTTCTCCTTGTATGTATTCTCTGCGTAGCTTTAATTGAGTTACTGCGCCCGATTGACTCGAAATGGCTCCTTCGCACGAAACGATGGAGGATGCCTGGAGGGCCATCAGGCTCACCGATTATGGGGAATTTGTTGCAAATGATGCAAGCCCGCCGTAACCCAGGCACCTTCAATCAATGGGTGAGTCCAACTGTCGTTAACCCATAAATGTGGAGGTCTGATCGCCCATAGCTTATGTCTTTGATCCCATACGGCGAGATGGTGACGCTTCATATGGGCTCTAAGACGTGGGTTGTGCTCAACTCAGACCGAGCCGTTACCGAGCTCATAGGAAAGCGAGGGAAAATCACAAACGAGAGGCCCTACATGCCCGTTGCTAGCGATCTCGTGAGCAATGGTAAACGTACCGTAATTAGGCAAGAAGAAGAGTGGAAGGAAGGACGCCGAGTAATGCACCAGTTGCTCAGTGGATCAAACCTCAAGATTTATGCCGGTATGCAAGAGCTTGAAAGCATTGACCTCCTGCGCCTCTATCTTCGACAGCCAGAACTATGGTTTGCTCACAACTTCCGCTACTCGACATCAGTGCTATACAGAATTGTCATGGGTTATCCCTTAAACAAATCAAAGGCTGAACTTGACAACTACCAGAGGGTAACGATAGAGTTTGTGACGAGCATCAACCGAAGCTTCGTGGATTTTTTCCCCTCATTCAGCAAGCTTCCTCATTTCCTACAACCCTGGCGTAAGTACTGGGTTAGCATGGGCTCATTCCACCGCCACATCTTCAGCCAATGGTGGGAACCTATTAAAGCCGCTGTAAGCAATGGATCGGCGCCCGCATCTTTCGTTCGTGATGTTCTTCTTCACCCTGATATTAGATTTGCTGGAGACGACGAAGAGGCGATGTATTTGGCCACATCTGTCATGGCAGCAGGGGGGGATAACACCCGGATGACTATGAACACGTTCATAATGGCAATGATAGCACGACCCCAAGCGCAGAAACATGCCCAGGCAGAATTGGATCGGGTTTGCACAGATGGAAAATCACTGAGGCTTCCCCAGATGACTGATTCATCGGAGATGCCTTATGTAGCGGCTATGGTTAAAGAAGTACTACGCTGGCGACCGACTGTTCCAGTCATCCCGCCCCATCAACTCACGGAGGATCTCGAATTCGATGGATACTATATCCCTGCTGGCACCAGCTTCTTGATCAACTCTGTAGCGTTATCAAATGAGTTTGATGACCCGGACGAATTCCGACCAGAAAGGTGGATTGATGGTTCAGAAGCAAACGTAACAGCTAACTTTTGGGGGTTTGGTGGGGGTCGCAGAATTTGCGTAGGCTGGAAAGTTGCCCAGCAAGCTTTAGTCCTTTCATTTGCCCGCCTGTTATATTGCTTCGACTTCACTGCAGTTCGTATGCCCTCTTTCAACTTGACGATAAGTACTGATCAACTAACGCGTAAACCTGTAGAATGGACCTATAGATGATCGGAAGCTCAATCACCAAACCCTCCAAGAGCCTTTCCCTGTTAAGGCCACAGTCCGCAGCGTCAATCATGCATTCCTCATAGAAAAAGAAGCATATAAGTACGAGGCTTCGTTCTCTACTTTTCGGTCGAACGACAACGACAAATGAACCGGATTCACAGTCAAGCTAGTTTTCAGCAAACCCTACACTCATTAACTATCCGCACGGTACTTATTTTTAGTATTATAAGCGCAATACTACTTGATATGATATTTGTGTACCTTTGAAGCTTCATGTGCTTTCTCATTATTAGCCCAATCCATTCGATTAACGCTTGAATCTCCAATCAGTTTAACGGTGCCGGGGTCTAAATCCGCGTAAGCGAACGACCACCGGTTTTGTTACACAACATAAATGGATATACGACATTGATGATATATGGGTACAAGTAAGCCCGGTTGAGGAGACCCTCCGTATTATGCCTGCATCTTTCCCCGGGAGCCTATATACCATCCTATTCGTTGAATTTCAGATGTATACTATTAGCTCTGATCGACTATTGGCTTTAGTCTTACTCTGGTTCAACAGGGGACAGACGATGAGGATCTCTAATATCTTTTAAATTTAGTAGCTATTAAGGGTATGTGCGTAATGGAACCGAGCGAATCAAGCGAGCGGTTCATGATGCCTGATGAAACCACCGGAAACAGGCGTTGCGATTAAATATAGTACATTCTAGCCTACAGTGCAGCTGACAGGGTTTACTTTCAGCAGCAGTGGTATTTTATGAGCGTTTTGAGATGCTGTGGACAACCCACATATCAGCTCTCTAGGTGAAATACGATATGCATGATACCTTGTTGCCGAACCATTGTGCCTGTTCCTCTCGCAAGTGAGGTAATGATATAGTAGGTATATGAGCAGTTAATTGGCTTGTCTAAACTGTGTGGGTGGGGTAGGAGCCTCATTATATGAACGGGTTATCTTTGCCAGAGTGTCCTACGTACTTGTACACTACATGCTACATTTCCTTGAACTATGATTTCAGCACAACAAATCTCAGGTCAGCCGAGCTCTAAACTGTAATTATGGTCCGGGGGTCGTTTGCAAGACGAACAACGGCTTATGAGGGGTTATCGAGTGCTGTGCCGCTCCCCTGCGGCCGCACTATCATTCCCCCTCTAAATATGAACTCATCAGTCTAGCTTATTGTTATACATAGCTTATTATTGCACATAGGTTGTTAGTATTGCTGACTGCATATGTAGGTTGCTAATATCGCTCACCGCCTTATTCCTTGAAGTTGGACGATTAAGTGGTTACATGGAAACAGGTTTTACTAGATGCATCCATGATTTTCGCACGTACTATTGAGTTCCTAATCGCTTGGTTATGGTAGTGCTGCCTTCTTCGTTTTGGAAGTGTAACATTAATACTGTTAGGTAGTGGTACCATACGTCACCGCAGAGACCAAGGGCTTGTCATATATTGTAAACTTACAGCACACTGTAGGGCACTTAGTATGGTGATGTTAACGCATAGATTGGGGGAATACGCAGTTCTAGGTGCTGAGACCGCTGCGGTAAAGCCGCGTAACATAGCATAGTCCTGTCTAACATTAAAGAAAAAACAACTATCTTCTACTATCTAAGTGGTAGAAAAAGGTGGTAAGTTGATGAACTATGGGACTTGACTGTAGCGAGTGTGTCTCAAGAAGTGTGTTGTATCAAGGTAAATAGTGCTGTGGGAGCCCTGTAGACCTGTAGAACCACTCAAGCTAGCACTGTAGATTCTACTTGTAAAAGGTAGATATAACTTTGTTCTCGTGTAGGGAAGGAAAAGGGAAATAGCCATCTACAGTACCACTAATAGTAGGAACTATAACAAATGGCCTGGCTAATAGAGTTCATTCGTAGTTTATCAATTCTCATACCTCCTCCTCGTCAAGTTCTGCTTCTACCAAACTCTCCTGAACAAGTTCGTAACTGTAAATCTTCACCAAGTTGAATCCCGCCTGCCTCAGTAACTTGACTAACTGCGCCTCGGTTCGCTCCTGCACAGCAGCGAGTGCAAACATCAACTGATCCATTGATGTAGTTGGCCATGTGGCGTGCTGACGAGGCACAATGATCTCGTTGAGGAGTAGTCGAGAATATCCTGGCTTCATCGCAGATCTTAACTGCCTCAAGATCCTGACGCAGTCATCATCCCCCCAATTGTGAAGAATAGAGTGTAGATGGTAAGCTCGGGCATTCTTGATGGGCTGAGCAGCGAAGAAGTCGTGAGACATCGCTTCGAAAATACCACTCCCGACGGTGGAGATAACTACCTGTCGATCTTGAAGGATGAGCCTGCCAGGGATATTGGGATGTTTCTCCTTTAACTCGTGCAAGTCATGACCCTTACCCCCACCAATATCAACAAGGAAAGCGTCACTATAATCAGAGTTAAACCCGTCAATGAGGCGATCGGCCACGGGATAGAATCCGGGGTCAACCCATGACGGTGTTCCAGCCCGGTAGGCTGACATGTAGTTGTTGAAGGCCTGGATGTAAGCAGGGTTATGGTCTAACCAGGAGAAAGCTGAGAGCTCTGTTTTATGTGCTCCTTGAAACGGTCCATTTGTTGCATCTGTCGGGAGCGTGTAACTTATCTTCTTGAGATATTCGGGCAGGTATCGGAACGATACACCAGCCACGTCATAACTATGGGGGCATGCTTAGAATCCCGCAAACAATGAGAAGAAGGGGTCGGAGAGCCAGAAGCACAAAAGGCGGTTTTTATCAACGTATGATAATGTGTATGTGCGTGGTGATCTTTGGTGTTACTAACAGGAAGATAATTCCATCCCTATATTTGGCCTCACAAAGAGCTTCAGCTAATGGAGTGGAAGAATATGTATCCTCGCTTTTCTCGCCGACCACGTTCATTGCGGCAAGGTGCTTCATGATTCGCGCTAGCGGTTCATGATGGGTTAGCTGCGCCACTGCTAAATTCGATAACATAGCGCAGCTTACAGATCAAGGTTAGGTCCGTACCGCATTTAACTGCGAGCTCTTTGGTAGTGATCCCGGTTTCTCTACTCTCTTTCAAGTGTCCAAATATCTCAAGGTCAACAGCAGTGCGGCAATTAGCCATCATTGCAGGCTTAATATCATCAGCATAGTTCTGTCGTCGGCTCAGGGACCCTCCAGTCCACTCGAAATGAGACAATGGAAAAGGAAAGACACGAAGGCAACAGACTCCCGAACTTACCTCTGCCCATCCCATTCTCATGAGCGCCTCGCTGGGCAACTGCAGATTGGAGATGAGGTCACGACTGAGACTCATGAGCGTCTCTCGGGCACCTGGAACCTTCTCTCTGTAGGAAAGGCCAGCTGTCTGAAGCTGCAAGAGAATAGCCTCAGTCTCGGATGTGACATTTGTCATCTTTTCTGTTAATCAAAATGCTGTCGTGTGACTTTAAGATGTAGTGTGTGTCCACTGATTCCGTGTATCTAGTAGTGAAGTCAACTGTTGACCAGAACTCTAAAATTAGTTGTTCGGGAAATATTATATTAAGAGTTCGATGAAGCCTGAAAAGATTAGAGTTATTCACCCCTTTCACCGACTTTGTAGTACATATTCGACTATTCTGCATCCCACTTTTCAGTTAGTATTTTCCCCTCACGTTGCCCATGAGCATCTACATGACACCACAGACTTAGAAGAAACCCTGTTAGTCTTCTCACATTGTGTACAGTGCGAGGTATATTGATCTCTTCTAATACGAATGGATGTTACATTGGCAAGCCATCCCGGGATCTCTACAATTCTGTCAATGCATGTCAGATGTAGTGAAATGATAGGTATATGAGCGTTGCATTCAGCTATTCTACATCGTGAGTAGGGTAGGGAGACCTCATTATATGCATGAACTGGTACGCTAGTGTCCCTCCGTAGCCCTTGTCATCTACAGTACATGAAGTGACTACTTGACACAGTTCACTTTCAGCAAGATGCAAGTTATTTCGACTCATAGCGTGTCTATCCCTCGTCGCTACACGCAACCCTACTTGTGGTAGAAATAATACTTGTGAAGTGACTTGCATTGCCCAATGTTTAAGAGTTTCCCCATAGTTCAACCAAGAAATATCCTGTAAGAGATTGTTTGTGTTGGAGTGTCCTAGAGCTTAGTCTAAATATTGGGATAAGGCTGTTGGTTGCAGTGCCCAGGAAGTGTTTAATATTATGACATGGGGGCATCGACCTAGGAAGGACCAACGCCACCATGCACGCGCACTAACCATTATATATGCCATGCAGCCGTAGTCCGTCTAACGAGATGGAGCTTACTGTCAGATATAAGCGATGTCATATAAAGTGGTTCAATTGATGGTATTTATATATATTGTTATTATGTGTTATATGTAATCATAATTGCGTATTTGGTATAAAACCTAAATATAACTAATTTAATAAGGTGTTTAAAGGTATACCCTTTTATTGCTAGTGATTTAACTTAATATAATATTATTTTTTATATTTAATATACCTTTTTAAAAAATACTTTTTAAAGAAAAATGTTTATATTTAATTATTAGTTATTTATTAATTTGATTTTTGTTTAATTAAAAAGGTTTTTAATAGATTTTAATTATTGTTATATATTTTTTAAGGTTTTTATTGTTTTTAAAACTTTTTAATGTTAATAAAGTTTAATTATATTAAAAAAGTCTTTTTTTTTTTTTTTAATAATTATAAATCTTTTATTTTATTATTATTTTATTATAAAGTTTTAATTTTTTAGTTTTTATAAAAGTATATACTAAAGTAAATAATTTAAAACTTTATAACTTAATAATTTTTTAATATATAAAAATTATAATAACTAAATTAATTTTCTTTTATAATTTTAAAGAATTTTAATATTAAAAAACTATTATAAATTTTTTTTTTAATTATTTAGTAGTAATATTTAAGCTTATAAATAATTTTTTAAATAATAATTATATTTATTTTTTAATAAATAAAAATTATATTATTAATATATGTAAAAATTAATACTTTTTATTTAAAATAGCAATAAAGTTTATAAAAAACAAGTTAATATTATATATTTTTAAAAGTTTTAATTAGTTTTTTTTGCTATAATAAAAGTAATTTTTAAAAATTATTAAAAGTTTATAATAGCTAAATAATATTTTTATATATATTTTTTTATTAAATATTATATTAATAAAAGCATTAATTATATTATATTATTTAAATTTAAAGTTAAATTTAATAATAATAGTTATAAATATTTTAAATAATTACTTTATAAATATAAAATTATAAGTATTTTTTTATTTTTTTATAAATTATTAATTTTTTTATACTATAAATTTAGTTTTATTTTTATAATAATAATTATATTTATTAAATTTATAAATATATACTTATATATAATTAAAAATTAGTTTTTATTAAATAATATATATATTAACTTTTTATTAAATATTTATTTTTTTATAACTTTATAAATAAAATGCTTTAGCTTATTTAAAGTAGTTTTTTTATAAAATAAACTTATAAATTTTTATATTATTTAAAAAATAAAAGTAGATTTTAATAATAAATCTTTTTTTTTTTATAAAGTAATTATTTTAAGCTTACTTTTAAAAAAATAAATATAATTAATAAATTAATTTAAAAAAAATAAAAATTATATAAAAATCTATAAAAAATTTTATTTAATATAAAAAATATTATTATATTAATTAAAAAGAATTTATAAAATTTAAGCTTTTAAACTTTTTTTATTAGTTTATTATTTAAAAGTATAATAAATATAAGTTTATTATTTTAATAAAATTTTAATTTATTATTAAAATAATATTAAAGTTGTTTTAAAAACTTAGCTTTATTAACTTTATTTATTAATATATTATATTATAACTATATAATATATAAGTATTTTATATTAAATATAACCTTTTAATAACTTTTATATATTATAACTTTTAAAAAAGTTATATTAAAGCGTGCTTTAAATTTTAAAGTTAAATTAAATAATTTAATAGTTTTTATAAAAGAAATTTTAGCTAGTATTTTTAATTATAGTGCTAAAAAAACATAATTTATTAAAGATTTAAAGGGTATAAAATAAAAACTTATAATTACTTTAATATAAAAGTAATTAACTTTTTTTAGTATATTTATATATTTATTTTTATTTTTTTACTATTTAATTTATTTATATTTATTTTAATTAAATTAATAAGTTTATAAACTTTATAATTTTTATAAAAATTAGTTATAAATTTATTAATGATATTTAAAAATATTTAGTTTAAACATATTTTAATTAATAAAGCTTTAAATTTTTTATTAATAGTTTAAAAAAAGTTATTTTTTAATTTATTTAAATTTTTTAAAAAAGTATTTCTTTTATTAAATATAATATTTTTAATAATAATAACTTTATTAGTTTTAAATAGCTAAATTTTATAAGTAGTAAAAAATTAGTAGCTAATTAAGTAATTAATTTAAGCTTTAAAATTAAGTTTTTTTTATTTTTCTTTTGCTTTTTTTAAGTAATAAATATTATAGTATAAGCTTTATATTTATATACTTTTAAATAAAACAAAATAAATATTTTGTTTTTTTTTATAATATTATTTTATAATTAAAAATAAAAATAAAACTTTTTATATAAAGTTTTTTAATTAAAAATATATTTAAGTATTTAATTATATAAGTAAATAGCTATTTTAATTATTTTTATTTATAAGTAAATAAGTAGTTTATATTTGTTTTTTATTAATTTTGCTTTTTATTTAATTATTTTCTTTTTTTTTTAGCTTTTTTATTTAGGTTTTAAATATTAAGTAGTAATATTTTAAATATTATGTTTTTAATATTTTTAAAGTATTATATAAGTTTTAATATTTTATTAAAGTTTAATTTTATTTTATAATAAAATAGTATAATGGTTATATATTTGGTGTTTATATAGTAAAATATAAGTTTAAATCTTATTTTTATTAACTTTTAACTTTTTTAATGAAAAGCTGTTTTTTAGTTAATAGCTTTATATGTATATTATTAAAATTTAATAAGTTTATAATTATAAACTAATTATATGTTAATTTGCTTTTAATTAGCAAAATAAAAGCCTAAAAGCGCAAACTTGCTTATTATATTATTAAAGCGAAATATTAACAATATAAAAATTATATTATATTATAATATTAATAATCTTATAGTTAAATAACTAAAATTTAACTAAAATAATAAAGTCACCTTACTTTAACTAAAAAAAATACTATTATATTAAAGCAATATAAAAACTAGTAGGTATAACTAGTTTAAAATCTAGTTAAGCTTAGTAAAGTTTATTTACTACTTATTTTTTGCTTTTACTACTATTATTTGCTGTTAATTTGCTTTTGTTTTTGTAAACGCTTATATAATAAAGTATAAACATAATAAAGCAGTAAAAGCAACCAACTAAAGCTTACTAAAGTATAACGTACTACTTTTAAATTTAAATTAATTAATTATTTATTATAATACTTTGCTAATTTTATTTTTAAGATTTAAAGAAATATAACGTAAATATTGTTTACGTGATAGTAGTGCTATATAGTAAACTATAAAAAAAAAGGTTTTAGTTTAAAGGCATAGCTTAGTTACGCATTAGTATTTCTATAGTTTTTTCCCTTTTATAAACAAAAATATTATACTATTAGCGTACTAAATGCTAAATATATATAGCATTATATAATATTAAATAACATAAATAAAATATAACTAATAATAATAATAATAATTTTATTTTATTATTATATTTTATAATTAATATCTTTATTTTATAATAATTTTATAAGTATTTAATTAAGTAATTAAAAGTTATAATAATTAAAAAAGGGTTTTAATTTATAAAATAATAATTAAAAATAAATTTTAATTAGTAATTTATAAATAATATTATATATTATTTATTTTTATTATTTTTTTAAAGGTTTTTATAGTTATAAAAATTAATAGCTAATTTTATATTTATTTATATAAGGCTTTTTTTTAGCAATTAATTAATTTAGCAAGTAATTTTTAATATAATATATATTTTATATTAAGTAGTTTTTATTTTATTGCTTTTATTAAAAGTTTAGCAAATTTTCACTTTTTAAAATAAAAATATTAAATATTATAATGCTTTTAATTTTAAGTGTTTTATTTATAAGTACTAGTTAAAAAAATTACTTTTTAATAATAGCTTTTTTATATAAAAGTTTAATTTGTTTTATTTAATATAAAATAATAATTTATTAAAAAATATAAATAAATATTTTATTATAAATTAATTATATTTATTTTATAAATAGTATATAGTTAAGCTATTTTTTTTAAAGTAGTTAATAAATAGTTTATTATTTTACTAATATTTTAATTAATTAAATACTTAAAAAAATATAAAGTTTATAGCTATAATTAAATAATATGTTATTTTATATAACTTATATACTATTAATTTTTTAAAGCTTTAAATTTTAATATTTATTTTTTTAAATCTTTTAATTAAAATAATACTATTTTTTATATATATTATATTATTTAAATTAAAAAGTTAAAACTGTAAAAACTTGCTAATTTCATTAAAAATATATAATATAATTTTTAAATTAAAAATAGCTAAATTCTTTAATTAATAAATAATTAAGCTTATTAGCTTGTTTTTTATTATAAAAATAATTTATATTTTCTTTTTATAATTAATTATTATAATTTAGTTTTGTTTTTTTAGGTTTTTTAATTTAAAGCTATTTGATTTCTTTTTACTAATTTAATATCTTTTTTTATTTGCTTTAAAATAAAGCTTTAAATTGTTTTATTAAAAGTAAAATCATTAAAAGCTAGTTTTAAAAATATATATTAGTATTTTTTTAATAAATATATTTATAAGGAAAGCTTATAGTTTATAATTAATTTTATAGTATTAATTTAAAAAGCAAGCGTATTAAATGCTTAATGTATTTAAATTAAGGTTTAAATAATATTATATAAGTATACCGGAATATAACTAATAATAATAATAGTATTAATTTAATATTTTTTAGCAGCACTTTTTTAACTGCTTTTTTTTTTTTTTTTTTTTTTTATATATTTTCTTTTAAAAAGTCTTTTATTTGTATTAATTAATAATAGTTTTAATTTATTTACTTTTATTAAGTTTTTTATTTAATTAGTTTTTTTTAATACATAAAATAATTTTTTATATAGTTTTTTTTAAGGACTTTTAGCTACTTTATTAAATAAAATATATATGTTTATTTTTTTTCTTAAATTTATTATAATTTTAAAGTAATTTTATATCCTTTTTTTTATTTTTTGCGTTTAAATTTAATAAAAAAACATTATTTAATTTAAATAAGTATTTTTTAATGCTTTTTTTAAGTTAATTATAATATTATATAATTTTATTAAATTTATTACTTTATATTTAAGTATTATTATAAGCTTTTTTTTTTTTATTGCTTAAGATTTTAAAATTTTAAGTAGTTATTTTATAGTATTATTTATAAGATTTTTTAATTAAATTTAGCTTAATACTTAAATATTTTTTAAAAGTATAAGCTAATAATATTAAGTTTTTTATATTATATATTTAAAATATTTATTAGTTTAAGTATAGTAATTTTATAGTTTTTTAAAACTATTTATAATATTTCGTTTTTAACTTAGTTTATTATTTTAGTTAAGTTTTAAAATTTTTATATTTAAGTATTATAATTATTAAAATTAGTATTAAAAGCAAACTATTTTATTAAAGTTATTTTAAATACTATTTATAAAGCTTTTAATAAATTAATTAAATTATTATTTAATATTATTAATAATTAAATTAATTAATTTAAAGTAGTTATAACTTTTAAATAATTATTAACTTTTAGTATAATAAGTTATTAAAGTTATAAAAGTTATTTTTTTTTAAAGTAATATATATTTATATATTTAAGCTAATTATTTTCTTTTAAAACTTTTTGTTTTATAATTTAAAATTTATTAGCTTCGCTAAAAATATTTTTTATTATTAATTTATTAATTTTAATATAATAATCGCTTAATTAAGCTATAGCTTATTTAATTTAATAAGTATAATATATAATAAAACTTTTAATCATTTAATATAAGCAATATTATATAAAGTAATTTACTTAATAATATTTATATATATTATTATTATATGTTATATATAATTATAACCGTGTATTTAGTATAAAACCTAGATATAATTAACTTAATAAAGTATTTAAAGGTATACCCTTTTATTACTAGTGATTTTATTGAAATACACTAGCAACTATAGGTGCTTATAAGGGGGGTGTAGCCCTTTAGCTGCAGCCTTGCTAGTAAGGCTAGCAGTTATTACAGGTGGCATATATGCCACACTTATATAAGCCACCTATAGGTGGCTTATAGTAGCTATAAGTGATATAAATACAGGGCTAAAGACCTCTTAAAAACCTTTTAACAAAGTTAATATAAAGCTAAAGACCTTTTTGGCTTATTAGTACCACGCTAAGTAAAAAAAAAACCTACTAAAGTAATTAGTTTAAAATCACGCCTTATAACTAACTTATTTTAAAAGTTATTTTTTATATAAAGGTTTATCTTTTATAAAAAGGTTTTATATAATTAAAGTTAATTTTATTATAATTTATTATAATTTATTATAAAATTAAAAGGTTTAAATAATTTATATATATAATACTTTGTGCTATATTTACTAAATAAAATTTTAATTAAATAAGCAATATACTTTTACCTTTTTCTTTATATTACTTTATTTATAATAAATTTATTTATTATAAATTTTTTACTTTTAATATTATTAATAAGCTTATTTTTATTATAACTTAAATACTTTTTTAAATATTAGCATTTTATATTAATATATAAAATTATTTTTAATAAATAATACGCTTATTATAATATTTTACTAAAATTAATTATTATTATTATTTATTTTTATAATATAAAGCATTTATTCTTTATTATAATAATTTCTTTTTATTATATCACTCTTTATATTATTATTTATAATGCTTTTAATATTATAAATTATTATAATAGCTATTTCTTTAAATATATTTAATATTTATAATAATAAAAATAACTTTTTTATATTAAACTAAATATAAAAGGTTATAAAAAATATATAAAACATATAAAACTTTTAAATTAATTTATAATAATAATTATAAACTTAAAATAATTAGTTTAATATTATTATTTATATTATTCTTATTAATATTTAACGCTTAAAAACTTATTATAACGCTAGCAATTATTTTATACTTTTTAAAAACTTTTTTATAACTTTTATTAAAAAGCTTATAATAACTTTTATTACTTTTTTTATAATATAAAAATAATTAAATAAAAAAATTGCTAAAAAAATTAATAACTTTTTTAAATCTTAATATTTAAAAAGCTTTAAAAACTTTAATTAATAAACTTAAATACTTATTATAATTTTAAAAGCTATAAATATTTTAATATTTATAAAAAACTTTATTATATTATAAGCTTTTAATAATTATAATTAAGCTATTATTTTATTATTATTATAAAATAATTTAAACTTTATAATATAAACTAATATAACTTATATTTATAACTTTATAAAAATATTTTAAATACTTTTAACTTTTTATAAACTTAATAATAATAATATTAAAAATCTTTTTTTTAAAGCTTTTTATATTTTAAATTTTTTTTAAAGCATTAATTTTAATACTTTTAATATTAAATTTAATAATATTACTATTTATTTAACAAAAAAAAATATTATAATTATCTAAATTAATTAATATAATAATTATTTAAAAGCTTTAAGAAATGTTTATATTATATAAATAAATTACATATAATAAACTATTTAAACTTTTTAATTAGCATTTATATTTATTATAATTATAATAAAATTACTTATTATGTTAAAATCTTAGTGTTGGCTGCATTTAATGGTTTTAGCGTGCGATAGCTAGGTTCGCACGAAACACTCATTTACCCCTATGTTTCCTTATCTACTAATTAGTGGTTGCAAAGGTACTATAGATTAGTAAAAGTGAAGACAAAGGACAACTAAAAAGACTTTAAATCTTAGCTATATAAATATCCTCCCCTTAGCAGCTTAAAGCAAGAGATATTTACCTTTGTATTAATTTTTAAGATTTTTATTATATAAATATCCTTTTTTTAGCAACTTAAGGTAAAAAACATTTATATAATATAAAAAGTAGGAAGATTTAAATCTTTTTATATAAGTATTTTTTTTTTAGCAACTTAAAGCAAAAGATATATATATAAAAAAATAAGGATAATAAACAACTTTATTAAAACACTAGATTATATTGCTATATAATAGCTAGGTAATATTTTAATAAAATAGCTATAAAATTAATCGCTTTTTTAATAAATATATTATTTAAGCTTTTTAACTTAAATAATACCTTATATAAATAAATCGCATAAAATATTAAAATATTTAAAAGTTTTATATAAAAAATAATTTTTAAAAGAAAATAAGGTTAAAATATTAACTTAATATATAAACTAAACGCTAATAAGTTAAATACTTATTTATTTAGCTAAATATATAAGTATATATATTTAAAAGTAATAAAACAAGATTTTTAGCAAGTATATAAAAAGGATTTTAAAAATTAAACTAGTGCTTAATTTTTTATATGTTATTATTTACTAATATTAAAAATATTAAAGATTTTAAAAATAAAAAGGATTTTATTAAATAGTAAAGATTATTTGCTAATAGTATTAAAAATATTTAAAACTATATAAAAAAATATTATATACTATAAACCTTTATACTTAATAAAATTATTAATATTTTAAGCAAAATTATTAAAAGCTACTATATAACTTTTATTTTAAGCTTTTAAACAATTTTTAAAAAATATAACATTAGATATTATATCTACTTCTTTTTTAACCTAGTTAAAAACCATATAATTTAAAAAACCTTTTATATAACAAAGTATTAAAAGAAATACCTTTATATAGCTATATAAAAAAACTATAATATTTATTACCTTAGTTATTACTAGTTATTATTTAAATTTTTAGCTAGTTTATAAACATATTATTACTTATTACCCCTTTTAAACTTTTTAGCTAAAGAAATATATATATATAATACTAAATTTAATTATAATTAATATAATTATAAACCTATTTTTTATAAAATATATATAAAATAAAAAGATTTTACTAAATAAATATATATTTTTTTTAAAAAACTTAAAAAAAAAAAAAAAACTATTTTAAAAAACTATATAACTTATTATATAATAAAGCAAAGCTATTTATTAACGCTTACTAAAGGCTAAAAATTATAAAAGACTAATATTACGCTATACTTTTATTTATATTATAAAGTTATATAAAAAACTGTTATACTTACTATATTAGTATAAAAAGCACTTAAAATAAGATTTATTATATATTAAATATATACTTTAATACTAATATAAATTATAGCTATTATTAAGCTAATTAAACTATAATTATATATATATAAATAAAACCAAAAAATTTAGAATTAGTATTATATAATGCGCTAAAGCTTATAATTAATAAGCTAGTAAAAATATAATATATATTAAATGCTAGCTACTAAAGCAAAATCTACCTTAATATAATAGTTATATAAGCGTATTAAAAAGTATTAAAATTTAATATAGTATTTATACTTTAAAAGCTATTATATAAAGGCTTTTTTGCTAACTTATAAACATACCTTTAAGTTTTAGCAAATATTACTTTTAAGCACTTTATATAAAAAAAAAATAAAGCTTATTTTATAAATAAAAAGTATAACTAAAATAATTATATAAAAAGCTTTAAGCTTAAGTTTTATTTAAATTATTTAAAGTAAAATAGCTTATATTAAAATTGTTTTTAGTTATATAAATAAGCTAGCTAAGCTAGCTAAAAGTTTTATATAAAAAAAAAGTGCTTTATATGCTAAAAAAAAAGATATTAGTTAATAAATTATATTTTTTTAAAAAAAGCTTATATATAAAACTAATATTTTAGCTTATATAAAATATTATACTTTATATAACTTATAAATAAATTTTTTTTTTTATACTTAATAAAGTATAAAAGGTATTTTAAGTTAAATAATGATAAAAATAATGCTAATAAAAAATATAATATATAAGCAATATAGTTTTTAATAAATAATATGTTTATATATTATATAACTAGTAAAAATATTTAAAATAATAAATATTATATAATTAGCAAAGAAATAAAAAATTGCAAAATAATTATTTTAAATAACTAATTTCTTTTAAATAATTAGTATTATATAAAGTATTAAGAAAAAGTTTAAGATATAAAAGCTTTTATATATTTTATAGTAAAAAAGGTATAATTGGTTGTATATTTATAACTTTATTTATATATAAAAGTAAATTAAATTTTTAGTAGCGCTTATATTAAATTTAAAAGCAATAAAATTATTACTTTAATTAGTATTATATAAGTTAAAAGCCTTTTTAATATAATTATATACTATATATTATATATACTAACTTTTTTTTTTTTTGTTAGCAAATATAAACTATATAAAAGCTTTCTTTAATAACATATAAAATAAGATCGTATAAATAAACAAAAAAAAAATACTAATTATATATAAATAAGGTTATTTATTTTTTAATACTTTATTATATAAAACTAAGATCTATTTTATAAAAGTAAAGTTATGCCGCTTATATTGTTATTTTAGTTATTTTTATATAAAGAGGTTATATAATATTAGCTATTTAACTTTAAAAAAAATCTAAAAGTTTTGCTATTATTATTAAATATATAACTAAATATTTAAATACTTTAAATTTATAATTAAAAACAATTATAATTTTAATTATAAAGTAATTATTAATATTATATAAATAAATAATAAATAAATGTTATATATAATTAATGCTGTAATATTTTTTTAAGTAGTCACTTTTTTAAGTTTTATATTTATATAATATATTTAAAAAGCTTTATATAAGTGCTAGATTAATATATATTAAAGACCTTTTAACTACGTTATATATAACTTAAAAACTAACTTTTTGTTTAAAGAATTTTAAAACTAAGTAAAAATTATAAGCACTTAATATTATATAATACCTATAAAGGTATATTAAGTAGTAAGCAAGATTAAACAAGTATATAAGCTATTACACCATATATATAATATATTTAAAGCTAAGCTTAAAAGTTATATAAAATAAAAGTTAATTTTGTAAATACTAGTTAAGGCTTTAAATAATACTATAAAACCAAATAGCTTAATATTAATACTTTTTGTTTTTAAAGCTTATTTTAAAGTGAACTTAGATTTTTTTTTTTATTAGATATTATATAATAAGTTAAAGTAATTAAAAAGGCTATAAAAATATTGCGTAAAAAAAAAGCTAAAGCTAAAATTAACTAAGTAGCTAATAAATATAATAGGTTTAATTTATATAATATATTATTATTAATATTATAAAGCAAAGTTTTTATATAGCGAAAGAAATAAGGCTAAAATAAACTATTTAAGTACAGTTATATTACTATATAAAAGAAAATATTATATTAAAAGATATAAACAACATATTAAATAAAACCTAAATACTTTTGCTACTAGTTATATAAAAAAAAAGAGAATGCTTTTATAAAGCTGCTAACTTTTATATATTTTTTATATAGTATATATTTTTAACTAAAAAAAAAAAGCAAAATTATGCTTTAGTAATTAAATTACGTAAAAATAATATAATTAATATTTTTAGCGCTTTATTTAAAGAAGTAAACGCTATTAAAATTAATAAACTTGTTATATAAAATATATTTAAATTTATAATATATAATTTAAAATAATATAATAATATTTATATATTTAAGTTTAAGCTTATATAAAAAGTAAAAAGTAAAATAATTTAATTATATAAAGAATTAAAACTAGTTATATAAAGCTATAATAACTAAAAAAAAAAAACAATCTTTATATAATTACTTATAATATAATAAATAAGCTAAAGGTTAATTTTAATATTAAGTCATTTTTTTATATAAGATTATAATATTAAAAATAAACTTTAAAATATTATTTAAGTATATATATAATTAAATAATAAGTTATTATAAGTAATTATTATATAACTACTAAAAAAACTAAAGAATAAATATCTTATAAAAATAGTTTTAAAAATTATATAACTATTATATAAAGTTTTAAAATTAAGGTTATATTAGTTTAAAACTTATTATAAATATTATTATAACTAGCTAAAAATAACTATTTTAATATATAACTTATACCTTTTTATATTAATTAGTTTGCTAGATAATTTTAAGATTATTAGTTTATAAATAAATAATACTTTTAGCTTTATTACTTTAAGTTTTTTTATATAAAGAAAAATAAAGTTATAAAAAGCAAAGCTTTATATAAAGCTTAAAAAAACTTTGTAAATAAACTATTTTATAAAATTTAATAAAAGCTAGATTATTTTATTAATTAATAAAAATATTATTTTAACTTAAAAAGGCTAAATAAATTAACTAGCTAAAGGTAATTATTATATAAAAGATTTTATATAATAATATATTTTTTAATATATAAAAAGTATATATATTAGTAATATTTGCTAATTAAAGGTAGCATATAACCTAATAGCTATTATTTAAATTATAAAACTTATTAAAGCTAATATATAAGCTTTAAACAAAAGGATTAAGTAGTAAATAAATAATTATAACTACGGCCTAAAATTTATACCTTTAGATTTAAATTATATAAAGCTATTTATTTATATAAATAGATTTTTTATAAATAATATAAATATAAGTTTATAGCTTAAATTTATAATTATATTAGCTACTAAGTATTAAATAAAGCTAAATAAATTTAAAATTATAAATAATATTATATATTAAAATTTAAGCAAATATAAAAAGGTTATTAAAAGTATATTAGCTAATAAATTATATAATATAATTAATAAAGTAAATAATATTATTATTTTATATATAATAATTTAAAAGATTATAACTATATTAAAAATTATATTAATTTTAGTAATATTATATTTAAACGTAAAATTATTATATAACAACTTAATAAAGCTAAAGATTATAAAAAAGAAATACTTTATAATTAATATTATAATATTATAAAAATTATATAAAAAAAAAGAGATTTTTAATATATAATAAATAAATAGTAAAAATAACTTTATTAACGCTTTTATAAAAAAAACACTTAATTAAGCACTTAAAAATTTTATATTTATAAATAAGTTAGTTATATAAGTAAAAATATTTATAAAAAGAAATTAAAAATAATTATATGCGATTAAATTATATTTATAAAAAAAAAAAATATAAAAAAAAATAATATATTAAGAATAATTATATAAAAATTTATATTTACTTAAAATAACTAAAAACTAAAAACAATGCGCAAAATTAAAAACTTCTTTTTTTTTTTTTCCTTTTTTTTCCCTTTTTTTTTTCTCTTTTTTTTTTAACTACAATTAAAACATTATACTTTATATAAGCGCTAACTATAAGCATTATATATACTACTTTAATAACTAAAAACTTAATAATATACTTTAAAAAGTAATTTATTATAATTATAGTAGCTATTATATAAATTATTAATATATATATTAATTATAATAACTTTAAAACTTTATATTAAAAAAGCTTAAAAATAGCTTTTTTAGCGTATAAAGTTAACTTAAACATTAATAAAGTTATTGTTAAATAATATTTTAAAGATAATATTAATAAAAAACGTACTAATAATAATACTTTTTTTTTATTATTATATAATAAAAAAACTAAATTAACTAAAAAATATATATAAAACTATTTATATAAAAAATAAAAATATGTAATATATTTCACCACCATGTAATAAATACCACTATATAACAAAACTTTCAAAACTTATTTTTATTATATATTAAAAAAACAACTATAGTATAACTAAATTAATTTAAATTAATTAAAATCTTTTTTATTAAATGTTTTTATTTTTATTATATATATTTATATATTATAATTAATATTATTATATATGCTATAATAGCGTATATACTTAGCTGCTTTTACTTAATAATTACTACTTTTACTATTTTTTTAATTTATTAAACTATTACTTTTTTTAAAAACTTAGAAATTTATTCTTTTAATTAAAATAAGTACTTTTTTAGCTTATAATTGTTTATTTTTTATTTTATAATATTTATTAAATATATAGTTAACTTTTTTAAGCTTAATAATTTTATATAAAATTAAAGTTTACTTTATTATTAATAAATATATAATTTTAAATAAAAAAGTTATAATATTAAAAATTTTAGTTAAAAAGCTATTTTAATATTTTTAAATATAATCTTTTAAATAAATTATTTATATAATAACTTTTTTAATATTAATAAGTATTATTAAAAATATAATAATAAAAAATAATTTAAAAAGTAGTAATAATATAAAAGTAATTAGTTTACTTTTAAGCTTTAAAATAATAGCATTTAAATTAAATAAAATAAAGCTAGTAGCTTTAAATTTAAATATAATATTTTTAAGCGTTATTGCTTAAGTATAAGCTTTAAAAAACGCAAGTAAAAAGTTTTTTTTTAAAATATAAATTATATTAATTTATATAATATTGCTAATTTTAATATTATATATTTTTTTTAATAACTTAAAATATAAAATATTTAAAAGCTAAAATTTATAAAAAAAATATATAAGTATTATTTTAATAAAAATATTATTTTTTTAGTAATAATTTTTAAATATTTTTAAATAATAGTTTTTATAACTATTAAAAATAAAAAAACGCTTTATATTTATTAAACATAAATAAATATATATATTAAAATATTTAATTTATTTTAAATTAAGTTTATTATTAATTTAGCTATTATAATATTAAAAAACAAAATAAGTTTTTTTTTTTAAAATAATAAAAAGTAATACTATTTAACTTTAAAAATTAATTATATAAATAACTATAAATTAATTTTAATTACTTTATTAAGCTTATTTAAGCTTATTTTGCTTTTTTATATTTATTATAATTATATTACTTATAATTATATTTATTATAAATTTTATTTTATTAAAATTATATATATATTTTTTTATAATACTTTTATATTTAATAGTTTTTTTTATATATTTATAATATATATTATATTTAATAAGATTTTTATAAAAAACTTAGCTATAATTAATTTAATAATTTAAATATATTTTAAAAGTTAATATATAGTTTATAAAGCATATAATTTAATTAATGCTAATAAAGCTGCTTTTTTACTTTATAAATAATTAATTAGTTATATTTTAAATATAATAAACTTAAAAAAAAAATCCTTATAAATTTAAATTAATAATAAAAAAAATAATTCATTGCTTTTTAATTTTAATAAATTTGTTTAATATATTTTTATTTTTACGCTTAAACGTAATATTAGCGATTTAATAGCAAAAAGTTTTATTAAAAACATAATATATTTTTATAAGCTTATAAATACTAAAAAAAAGGTTTTATTTAAAAGCGTAAGCAGTAATTTATAGTTTGGTTTTTTTTAACACGTTGTTTATTTTTATAAGTAAAAAAATTAAAATTTTAAAAATAAAAGGTTAAAAAGTTAAAAAGTTTTATTATATAGTGGTATTTATTATATAATGGTAAAATATATTATATATTTATATAAAGCAACTATATAAAAGCTTAATAAGCTAAAGTTTTTATAAAAAGGTAATATATTTTGGTTATAATATTATTAAGTGTGTAAATAAAATTGCTAAACTAAGTAATGCTATTAAGTAGTAAAGGTATAAAGTGTAAGTAAGCGGGTGTAATAAAAGCGGCAATAAATATATTATTGTTATTACTATTACTAATAATTTATTTAAACTATTATTAATATAACTTTAATAAAAGTTTAAGAATTTTATATATAATGTGTGTATATATATGTGTATATATATATATATGTGCGTGTGTATATATATATATATATATAAATATAAAAAGAAAAAAAAAAACGGGCACTTAAAAAGATTTATTTTTTTATATATTTAAACCTGCTTTTATATTAGCATTTTTTTTATATAGTTAATTTAAACTATATATAATTATAACTTTTATATAATTAATTAACTTATTAATAATTACTTAATATAAATAAAGTTATAGTTAATAATTAGTTAATTAACTATATAAAGCAAATATATAAGCAAAATATTAATTATAGTTTTAAAGTGGTTTTTAATTGCGTATAATTAGCTTAATTATTTTATTATATTATAATTAGTTATAAAACTACCTTTTTAATTATATATAACACTAAATAACGTAATATAAGTTATACTTTAGTTAATTTATACTTTTAATTTTATATAAAAGCAAAAGTAAAAAAATTAAAAAGTGCGTATAGTTATTTTATTTATTTTTTAGTTTTTTTTTATATTATATAAGTAAAAAACTATAGCTAAAAAAAAGATAACTAGTATTAAAATCTTAGTGTTAGCTACATTTAATGGTTTTAGCGTGCAATAGCTAGTTTTATATAAAATATTTATTTACCTTTATATTTCTTTATCTTTGTTATTTTTATACGCTAATTAAGATCTTTACCTTAAGTGAAGATTTTGCTGCGTATAAGGGATTTTTTTTCTCTCCTTTTTATATAAATAAATATAGCACATAATTAACTATATTTTATCTCACTATATAACGTATAATTATATATAGCCCATTTAATATATTATAATTATAATAAAGTTCTTAATAATAAATACTTTATAAAATTAATAAAATAGTACTAAATTAATAAATTTTTATTTAAAACCTTTAAATAATATTATTAACTAAATAAATCAACCGTTTAAATACTTTTTTAAAGCTTTTTAAAATAAAAATAATAAAAGAAATAATAAATTATTTAAGTTTTTAATTAAACTTATTAAAAACTTTATTAAAAATATTATTAATATAACATTTTTAATAAATTATAACAATATTTTTATAATACTTTTAATAAATAAATTAATTTAATATAATTAAAAAACTTTTAGCTATATAATATAAATAATATAATATATATTTTTAATAACTTATATTAATTTAATAGTTATATTAAATTTATAAAAAATATTTTTTTTATAATAATAATTAATAAATTATTAAAATTATATAATAAAAGTATTATTTAATTAAAACTTTATTATTTTAATATAAAATATAAAATTTTTATATTAAAAAATATATTATATATATTAAAATTTAATATTAATATTAGTTTTAAAATATTATAACTATTATTAATTAAAAAGGTTTTTTAAAAGATTTAAATTAATTAATAATAAAAGCAGCGCTTTAATAACGCTAACATTTATAAATTTAAGTTTTTATTTTACTTTCAAAAGTAATTTTTAATATTTATTATAATACTTATTTATTATTTATAACAATATAATATAAAGTAAGTACTTAAAAAACAATATATTTTTTAAATTATAAATATTATAAAGTATTATAACATTTAAAACTAGTAATATAATAAATAATTTATTTTTTATAATTAAAAAGATAATAAATTTAAAATTTTTTAATATAATTAAAAGCAATTTTTTATAAAGTAGCAACTTAAAAAATAATATATTTTTAAAAACATTGAAATTTTTTAAGCTTTTAAAATTAATTATATTTTAATATTATAAACTATAATATATAAAGCTTTTATTATTGAAAAAACCTGCTAAAATTATTATAAAGCTTTTAAGCTTTAATTTTATTAATAAAAAAAACTTTTTTTATAAAAAGTATAATATTAATAAAGCTATTAAATATTTAATTTATATTAAAGTTAACAATTTATTTATTGCTTTAAATATTATAATAAGTAATTTATTTATTATAAAGTTTATATTATACTTTTAAACTTTTTATATCTTAATTTTAATAAAATAAAAAATATATTACTATTAAATTTAATTACTAAAAAATAAATTAATAATTATTATTTATATTATTATAAAAAAAGTATTTAAAGGTTTATAAAACTGTTATTTTTAATATTTAGCTTATTTTTATTTAAATTTAAGCATTAAAGTAAATAATAGCTTTATTAGTTATTTGTTATAAATTAAAAGGATTAGTTTTAATACTTTTAGCTTTTATATATATAAATAAAATAGCTTAATAAAATAATTTATGAAAATAATTTTTAATTGCTTATAAATTATTTTATAAATTTTTAAATTATTATTATATTTTTAATATTATATTATAACGCTTATAATAAACTTAATTAATTATATAAAAGTTATTAATAAAGATTTAACTTTTTATTAATTATTATAAAATAAGCTAAAACTTAATTTAATGTGTTATATGCTTTTTTTTATTTATTATAAAGTTATAAGCTTTAAGTATTTATTAAGTATATTTTATAAGTTATAAGTTAAAGCTTATAAATTTATTAAATATATTAAATATATTAAAGTTTTAATAATAATTAATATTAACACTTTATTAGTTTATATATTTAAATATTATTTAATTATTTAGTTTATAATATTAAAGCTATTAAAAATATTAATTTTAATAAATAAAACTTTTATTAAAAGATTTATTTAGTATAAACTTATTTAAAACTTATTTACTTTTTAATAAATTTATTTTTAATAATAACTTTTAGTTATATATATTATTTATTATAAAGAATTTAAAAAATATTATATTTATTAAAGCATTAAATTTATAAGAAATAATAATATTAATATGTTTTGTTTTTTTATTAAATTTAATTATTTTAATAAAACTATTTGTTAGTTAATTAAAATTTAAAGTAAAATATAAAGTAATAAATAATAATTTGAAAAGCGATTTAATAAATTTAAATTTTATTAAACTCTTTATAAATTTAATAACATGTTTTACCACTATATAATAAATACTACTATATAATAAAACTTTTTAACTTTTTAACCTTTTATTTTTAAAACTTTAATTTTTTTACCTATAAAAATAAATAACACATTAAAAGAAACCAAACTATAAACTACTACTTGCACTTTTAAACAAAACCTTTTTTTTAGTATTTATAAGCTTATAAAAATATACTATATTTTTAATAAAACTTTTTGCTATTAAATTACTAATATTACGCTTAAGCGTAAAAATAAAAATATATTAAACAAATTTATTAAAACTAAAAAGCAACGAATTATTTTTTTTATTATTAATTTAAATTTACAAACGTTTTTTCTTTAAATTTATTATATTTAAAATATAGCTAACTAATTATTAGCAAAACAAAAAAAGCAGCTTTATTAATATTAACTAAATTATATACTTTATAAACTATATATTAACTTTTAAAATATATTTAAATTATTAAATTAATTATAGCTAAGTTTTTTTTAAAGATTTTACTAAATATAATATATATTATAAATATATAAAAAAAACTATTAAGCGCAAAGATATTATAAAAAAAAATATATATAATTTTAATAAAATAAAATTTATAATAAATATAATTATAATTAATATAATTATAATAAATATAAAAAAGTAAAATAAGCTTAAGTAAGCTTAGTAAAGTAATTAAAATTAGTTTATAGCTATTTATATAATTAATTTTTAAAGTTAAATAATATTGCTTTTTATTATTTTAAAAAAAAAAACCTACTTTATTTTTTAGTATTATAATAGCTTTTTATTATTTAATTAATAAATTATAGTTTTAAATAATAGCTAAATCAATAATAAATTTAGTTTAATATAAATTAAGTACTTTAATATATATATTTGCTTATATTTAATAAATATAAAATACTTTTTTATTTTTAATAGTTATAAAAGTTACTATTTAAAAATATTTAAAAATTATTGCTAAAAAAATAATATTTTTACTAAAATAATATTTATATACTTTTTTTATAAGCTTTAACCTTTAAATATTTTATATTTTAGCTTATTAAAAAAAATATATTATATTAAAATTAATAATATTATATAAACTAATATAACTTATATTTTAAAAAAAAACTTTTTACCTACGTTTTTTAAAGCTTATACTTAAGCAATAACGCTTAAAAATATTATATTTAAGTTTAAAACTATTAGCTTTATTTTATTTAACTTAAATACTATTATTTTAAAGCTTAAAAATAAGCTAATTATTTTTATATTATTATTACTTTTTAAATTACCTTTTATTATTATATTTTTAATAATATTTATTAATATTATAAAAGTTATTATATAAATAATTTACTTAAAAAATTATATTTAAAAATATTAAAATAGCTTTTTAATTAAAATTTTAAATACTATAGCTTTTTTATTTAAAGCTATATATTTATTAATATATAAATAAACTTTAATTTTATATAAAATTATTAAGCTTAAAAAAACTAACTATATATTTAATAAAAGCTATAAAATAACAAATAAGCAACTATAAGCTAAAGAAATACTTATTTTAACTAAAAAAATAAATCTTTAAGTTTTTAAAAAAGGTAATAATTTAATAAATCAAAAAAATAATAAAAGTAGTAGTTATTAAGTAAAAATAGTTAAATATGCGCGCTATTATAGCATATATAATAATATTAGTTATAATGCGTAAATATATATAATAAAAATAAAAACATTTAATAAAAAAGATTTTAATTAATTTAAATTAATTTAGTTATACTATAATTGTTTTTTTAATATATAATAAAAATAAGTTTTAAAAGTTTTATTATAACATGTTTTATCACCATGTGATAAATATTACCATGTAATAAAACTTTTTAACTTTTTAACCTTTTATTTTTAAAACTTTAATTTTTTTATTTATAATAACAAATAATGTATTAAAAGAAATTAAATTATAAACTACTATTTACGCTTTTAAACAAGACTTTTTTTTTAGTATTTATAAGCTTATAAAAATATATTATATTTTTAATAAGATTTTTTGCTGCTAAATTACTAGTGTTACGTTTAAGTATAAAAGCAGAAATATATTAAATAAACTTATTAAAACTAAGAAATAATTAATTGTTGTTTTTATTATCGATTTAAATTTATAAGCGTTTTTTTTTTAACTTTAGTATATTTAAAATATAGCTAACTAATTATTAGCAAAGTAAAAAAACAGCTTTATTAGTATTAATTAAATTATATGCTTTATAAACTATATATTAGCTTTTAAAACGTATTTAAACTATTAAATTAATTATAGCTAAGTTTTTTATAAAACTTTTACTAAATATAATATATATTATAAACGCATAAAAAAAACTATTAAGCGCAAAAATATTGTAAAAAAAAATAGATATAATTTTAATAAAATAAGGTTTATAATAAATATAATTATAATTAATATAGTTATAATAAGTATAAAAAAGCAAAATAAGCTTAAATAAGCTTAATAAAGCAATTAAAATTTGTTTATAGCTATTTATATAATTAATTTATAAAGTTAAATAATGTTATTTTTTATTATTTTAAAAAAAAAACTTATTTTATTTTTTAATATTATAATAGCTTTTTATTATTTAATTAATAAATTATAGTTTTAAATAATAGCTAAATTAATAATAAATTTAATTTAAAATAAATTAAGTATTTTAATATATATATTTGCTTATATTTAATAAATATAAAACGCTTTTTTATTTTTAATAATTATAAAAGCTATTATTTAAAAATATTTAAAAATTATTATTAAAAAAATAATATTTTTACTAAAATAATACCTATATATTTTTTTTATAAGCTTTAACTTTTAAATATTTTATATTTTAGCTTATTAAAAAAAGCATATAATATTAAAATTAGTAATATTATATAAACTAATATAACTAATATTTTTAAAAAAAAAAAATTTATTTATGTTTTTTAAACCTTATATTTAAATAATAACGCTTAAAAATATTATATTTAGGTTTAAAGCTACTAGCTTTATTTTATTTAATTTAAATGCTATTATTTTAAAGCTTAAAGGTAAGCTATTTACTTTTATATTATTATTATTTTTTAAATTACTTTTTATTATTATGTTTTTAATAACGTTTATTAATATTAAAAAAGTTATTATATAAATAATTTACTTAAAAAATTATATTTAAAAATATTAAAATAGCTTTTTAATTAAAATTTTAAATACTATAGCTTTTTTATTTAAAGCTATATATTTATTAATATATAAATAAACTTTAATTTTATATAAAATTATTAAGCTTAAAAAAGCTAATTATATATTTAATAAACAATATAAAATAAAAAATAAGTAATTATAAGCTAAAAAAGTACTTATTTTAATTAAAAGAATAAACTTTTAAGTTTTTAAAAAAAGTAATAGTTTAGTAGATTAAAAAAATAGTAAAAGTAGTGGTTATTAGGTAAAAGCAGCTAGGTGTGCGCGCTATTATAGCATATATAGTAATACCGGTTATAATATGCAAATATATATAATAAAAATAAAAATATTTAATAAAAAAAATTGTAATTAATTTAAATTAATTTAGTTATACTATAGTTATTTTTTTAATATATAATAAAAATAAGTTGTAAAAGTCTTATTATATAGTGGTATTTATTATATAGTGGTAAAACATGTTAATTTAAAATATTATTTATATTATTATAGTTATTTTAAAAAAGCTTAATATATTAAAACAAATATTAAAAACGCTTAAAGGGTTTTTATAATTATTAATAATAGAGTTTAAATTTTAATAGCTATTAAAATTTAAAGCTTTTTATTTTTTATTTATTAAAAACTTTAAAAAATACTTTATAAATATCTACTAAATATTAAAATATAAGTTAAACTAATTAAAATTAATTATTAAATATAAAGTTAAATCTATTATTAAAAGCTTTAAATAAGCTTTTAATACTAATTTTATAAAAACTTTTATAATTATAAATATTTTATTTATTTAATTAATTTTATTAGCTTTAATAGTTATAAAAAACTATAAAATTAAGGAAATTAATTTTATAAAAGCTTTTTTAAATAATAATTTTATTAAAACCTTTTATATTAAACTTTTACAAAGCTTAAAAATTATTTTAAACAACTTTAAAAAATTTTAAAATTAATAGTTTAATATAAATATAAACTTAAATTATAACAAGTTTTTTAGCTGCTATAAGCTTTATATAGCTTAAAGCAAGCTTTTAAATAATAATAAAAAAAATTATTTTAATTATTAAAAAGCTTAAATTTTAAGCTTTTAATTAATAATACTTTTATATATTATAAAATAACTTTAAGTACTTTTATAATAATTTATATTAATAATTACTTATTAATTAGCTTAAATATTTATTATATTTAAAGTTTAAAAATTAAAATTAATATTATATATAATATTAAAAATTAAAGTTTTATAGCTTAATCTTTAAGTGCGAAAATTAAATATAATAAGTTTAGTTATAAATTATATTTATAATAGCTTTAATATATTAAATAAGCGTTAAAAAAATTAAAATTAAAAGATATTAAACTTATTAAAATTTTATTATAACTTAAAATTATAAAGCTAAAAAAATATAAGTTTTTATTAGTATTTATTAAAGCTTACTATTATTTAATGCTTATAAAAATTACAAATTATTTAATATAAATTATTAAGCTTAATATAATGTTTATTTATTAATAGCTAGCTATTTATATATAATACTTTTATAAATTATATTTTATAATAAATATAAAGCTATTTAAGTATTTAAAAAGCATTATAAAATTAGCTTTAATATTTAAAAATTTAACACGCTTTATTTTTTTAGTAAAACTTTTACCTATTTACTTATAGTTTTTAATAATAATAATTATAGTAAGTTGTTAAAAACAGTCGCTTATATACGTAGGTAATAACGGTTATGTTAACCGGTGCATTAAATTTACATATAAGTACTTTAAAACTATTAAATTTACTTAAAAATATATTATTATAATAATTAAAGCTATTATAAGTTAAAAAGTTAAAAAAGCTAGCATAATAACCTTTTTTAATATTAAAAACTAAATATATAGTATTTATAAACGCTATAAAAAAAACTTAATAGTTAAAAAGCTTTTATAATAAAATTTAGCTACTAATTTTAAAGCTTATAATAATATATAGCAATAATATAAAAGTTATAATAATTGCTAAAAACTTTAAATATTATTAACATATTAAATATATTTTAATAAAACTTTAGTTTATTAAAAATATTTATAAAGCTTAATTAATAAATATATATTATATTTTAATTATTAAAATAATAGCTAATAAATAATTAAAGCTTTAATATTTGCTAAACAAACTAACTTTTAGTAAATATTAAGCTTATTAGTTAGCACTTTAGTTAAAAAAGCATATTAAAATATATTAGTAATTATAAATGCTTATAAAAAAAGTATAGCTTTTTAATTATAGCTTTATTAATAAACGTAATAGTTATTATAAATAGCATATATATTATATTTATATAAGCTATTTATAAGTAGCTTATAATAGCTATAAATAATATAAACATAAAGCTTAAAACCTTTTAAAAACTTTTTAATAAAGTTAATATAAAGCTAAAAACTTTTTTAGCTTATTAGTACTATATTAAATAAAAAAGAAACTTATTAAAATAATTAGTTTAAAGTAATACCTTATAACTAATTTATTTTAAAGGTTATTTTTTATATAAAGGTTTATTTTTTATAAAAAGGTTTTATATAATTAAAGTTAACTTTATTATAATTTACGATAGTTTATTATAAGTTAAAGGTTTTAAGTAGTTTAAGCGCTAAAAATAATTTATATATATAGCGCTTTTTACTATATTTAACAAATAAAATTCTAGTTAAGCAAGCAATATATTTTTACCTTTTCCTTTATATTACCTTATTTATAGTAGATTTCTTTACTATAAATTCCTTGCTTTTAGCACTATTAATAAGCCCACTTTTATTATAGCTTAAGTGCCCCTTTAAATATTAGCATTTTATGCTAGTATATAAAACCACCTTTAATAAATTTAACTTAATATAATATTATTCCTTATATTTAACACTTACTTAATAGTATATTGCTTTAGGTATAAGTAGTAATATTAATTATATATATGTTAAATTAAACGATATATATATAATTTTAAAAGAAAGCTTATAATTATCGTCGGGATATAAAACTATTAAACGCTTTAACATTAAATTTAAGTTAAAAGTACTTAGGTTTATATAAAAAAATGGTTATATAAAAGTGAGTTAAATTTAAAATAAAATATAATTATATAAAAGTAATAAAAATAATTAATAAAACGTGTTTAATGAAAATATAAAGAATATTAAAATATAAAGAAGTTTTTAAAAGTTTAATGGTTTATAATTAATATAAATAAATAAAAAAGGTTTTTATATAATAATATTAAGTATTTAAATATTTTAATATTATATTAAATTTATTATTTAATTAAATTATAAATCTTTTATATAATAACTATTATTATTAATTATATTTTATTATGCTTATAAAATGTTATTTAAACCATGATTTAAATATATTAAGCATTTAATATATTTATTTCTTAATAATTAAAAATAAAACAAAAAAACCTAAGCAAAAACCTTTTATTTTATAATTAAAATAGTTTTAAAGTATTTATAGTGTTATTATAAATTTTTAACTAAAGGCTTTATTATATTATTATAATCTTTTAGTTAAAAAAAAAGAAAAAAAAAGTATAGCGTTTTAAGGGTTATGTTTTTTCGTTTTATTAGTTGTTATTAATATATTATTTGCTATAGTTTATTATTATATTGTTTTTAAAAATTCTTTTTTTTACTATTATTATATTTATATTATTTTATATATAAATAATAAGCTTTAAGCTAAAAATTAGCGCATTATTTTATAAATTATTTTTAAGTTGCTTATAATTTAATTATAATTTAAATTAGTAATAAATAAGCTATAACGCTAAATAGTTAAATTAGGTTTTTTTTTTAAATTTTAAGTAATATAAACATTTATATAGCGCTATTTATTTGCGTTTTATATAATTATAAAAACGTATAGTTATATTTAATACTTTTTTTTACAAAAAAACCTTTTAGCTTTAAAATTTATATATAAATTTATAGTAAAACTAAAGCTTTATATTTTTAAAGTTTATAATAAAAATTTATTATATTTATTAAATAACTTTTTTTAGTTTTTTTTAATGGTTTTTTTACTGTTAAAACTAATAATTTTAAGCTTTAGCTTTTTTTTGCTTTATTATTAGCTTTGCTTTTATTTTTTAAGTTAATATTTTTTAAAAACTTTATTTATTATATTTTAATTTTGCTATTTTTTTATTAACGGTTTTTTTTTGGTTTTTTTGAATTCATTATTATTTATTTTAGTAAGTTTTGTTTAATAATAACTTTATTTACTTTTACTTTATTTATTTTTTGCTTTTATTTATACGAATATTTTATTTAAAACTATATATTTAACCTTTTATTAAACGATTTCTTTTTTACTTAAAATTATTAATTTACTTTTAAAATTATATAACGTAATATTTAAATAAATAGAAAAAAAAAAAATTTTTAATTTTAATAAATAAATTAAAGTTATTTTATATAGTTTTTTAATTAATATATAATATAAGCACTTTAGCTATATAAACACTTTAACCATTTTTTTATATATTTATAAATATAACCTTTAAACATTAATTATTTAATAATTAAAAATATTATTATTATATAAAAAATAAAATATATAGCTTATTTTATATGTTGTTAAAAAAAACTTAAAGCTTTTTGTTTATTATGTTATTATTATATATAATATTATTTATATAATATTATTTATTTAACAAAAAAGTTGCTTTATAATTATTATAAAACTATTAAAATAATCAAAAATTAATTAAATATAAAAAGCAAATAATTATATAATATATAATAAACTTAGTTTTATAATTATTTTTGCTGTAATTAAATAATATTAAAAATATAGCTAATTTTTGTTTACGCGTGTATAATATAATTATAATTAGCTTTAATTAAGCTTTAAACTTTATATAATAATAATTTAACTTTTACATATATTTTAATTAAATAATTAATTATTAGTAAATTTTTTATATAAATTTTAATATATATTAAAAATAATTTACTTTTATATAATTAATAATTAAAAAATTTAGTATTATTATAAAGAATATTTATAATTTTATTAAAACTAGCTTTATAATAAATAAAATATTCTTTATATTAATTATTATAACTTTTAATTAATATAAGTAATTAATGTTTATATATATAAGTAATTAAAAATAATTGTTTATAATTTAAAATATTAAGTTATATACTTATATAATTTTTTTATATATTATGTTAATAAATAAAAATTATTTTATATTATAATATAAAAATAGCAAGTTATTATTTATTTAAAGTTTTAAAATAATAAAAAATAATTAAATAATAAATAAATAAAGTTTTAATTAAATTTAATATTTTTCATTAATTATTTTACTTATTATATTATTATTAATAGTTATATTTTATTTATGCTATTTATTATTAGTTATATTTTATTTATGTTATTTAATATTATATATAGTGCTATATATATTTAGTATTTAATACGCTAATAGTATAACATTTTTGTTTGTAAAAAAAAGGAAAGCATAAAAATACTAATATATAATTAAGCCACGCCTTTAAACCAAAACCCTTTTTTTTATAGTTTTTTATATAACATTACAATTATATAAATAATATATATGTTATACTTTTTTAGATTTTAAACATAAAATTAATAAAGTATTTTTTATAGCAAATAATTAATTAATTTAAATTTAAAAATAACGCGTTATACCTTAGCAAGCTTTAATTAATTACTTTTACTACCTTACTATATTTATACCTTACTATATAAGCGTTTATAAAAACAAAAGCAAATTAAAAGCAAATAATAATAATAAAAGCAAAAGGTAAATAGCAAATAAGCTTTATTAAGCTTAACTAGATTTTAAGCTAGCTATACTTATTAGTTTTTATATTACTTTAATATAACAATATTTTTTGTAGTTAAAATAAAGTAACTTTATTATTTAAGTTAAATTTTAATTATTTAGCTATAAAATTATTAATATTATAATATAATAACATATTTTACCACTATGTAATAAATACCACCATGTAACAAAACTTTTTAACTTTTCAACCTGTTATTTTTAAAACTTTAATTTTTTTACCTATAACAATAAATAACGCGTTAAAAAAAACCAGACTATAAACTACTGTTTGCGCTTTTAAATAAAACCTTTTTTTTAATATTTATAAGCTTGTAAAAATATACCACGTTTTTAATAAAACCTTTTGTTGCTAAATTGCTAGTGTTACGTTTAAGCATAAAAATAAAAATATATTAAATAAATTTACTAAAATTAAAAAGTAATTAATTATTTTTTTTATTATTAATTTAAATTTGCAAGCGTTTTTTCTTTAAGTTTATTATATTTAAAATATAGCTAATTAATTATTAACAAAGTAAAAAAGCAGCCTTATTAATATTAACTAAATTATATGCTTTATAAACTATATATTAGCTTTTAAAATATATTTAAACTATTAAATTAATTATAACTAAGTTTTTTATAAAAGTCTTACTAAATATAATATATATTATAAATATATAAAAAAAACTATTAAGCATTAAAGTATTATAAAAAAAAATATATATAATTTTAATAAAATAAAATTTATAATAAATATAATTATAACTAATATAATTATAATAAATATTAAAAAGCAAAATAAGCTTAAGTAAGCTTAATAAAGTAATTAAAATTAATTTATAGCTATTTATATAATTAATTTTTAAAATTAAATAGTGCTGTTTTTTATTATTTTAAAAAAAAAAACTTATTTTACCTCTTAATATTATAATAGCTTTTTATTACTTAATTAATAAATTATAATTTTAAATAATAGCTAAGTTAATAATAAACTTAATTTAAAATAAATTAAGTACTTTAATATATATATTTATTTATATTTAATAGGTATAAAACGCTTTTTTATTTTTAATAGTTATAAAAACTATTATTTAAAAATATTTAAAAATTATTATTAAAACAACAATATTTTTACCAAAATAATATTTATGCACTTTTTTTATAAGCTTTAACCTTTAAATATTTTATATTTTAGCTTATTAAAAAAAAGTATATAGTATTAAAATTAATAATATTATATAAACTAATATAACTTATATTTTAAAAAAAAACGTTTTATCTATGTTTTTTAAAGCTTATACTTAAATAATAACACTTAAAAATATTATATTTAAATTTAAAGCTATTAGCTTTATTTTATTTAACTTAAATATTATTATTTTAAAGCTTAAAAGTAAATTAATTGCTTTTATATTATTATTATTTTTTAAATTGCTTTTTATTATTATATTTTTAATAATACTTACTAATATTAAAAAAGTTATTATATAAATAATTTATTTAAAAAATTATATTTAAAAATATTAAAATAGCTTTTTAACTAAAATTTTTAATACTATAGCTTTTTTATTTAAAGCTATATATTTATTAATATATAAGTAAACTTTAATTTTAAATAAAATTATTAAGTTTAAAAAAGCTAACTATATACTTAATAAATATTATAAAATTAAAAATAAGCGATTATAAGCTAAAAAAGTACTTATTTTAACTAAGGAAATAAATCTTTAAGTTTTTAAAAAAAGTAATAGTTTAATAAATCAAAAAAATAGTAAAAGTAGTAATTATTAAATAAAAGCAGCTAAGCGTGCGCGCTATTATGGTATATGCGGCAACACCGGTTATAATATATAAATATATATAATAAAAGTAAAAACATTTAATAAAAAAGATTTTAATTAATTTAAATTAATTTAGTTATGCTATAATTATTTTTTTAATATATAATAAAAATAAGTTTTAAAAGTTTTATTATATAGTGATATATGTTATATAGTAGTGAAATATATTATTATTTTTATATTATTAACACTTTATTTTAATAATATAATAAATAAGTTTACACTTTTAAGCTTTTATTTTACTAATTAAAGTAAATTAGTATATAATTAGTTTATAATAATAAATTTATTAAATTTTAATAATATATATATAAAGCTATTAATTAAAAAACAGCTTTATATTAAAAAGGTTAAAGGTTAATAAAAGTAGGATTTAAACCTATGTTTTATTATATAAACATTAAATATATAACTATTACGCTATTTTACTATTAATACTATTTAATATTATATATATTTAACATTTAATATATTAACGGTGTAATATTTTTGTTTAAAAAGGGGAGAAAACCATAAAAATACTAATATATAGCTAAATTACGCCTTTAAATTAAAACTTTGTTTTTATAGTTTATTATATAGCATTATTATTACGTAAATAGTATTTACATTATACTTTTTTAAATTTTACAAATAAAATCAGCAAAATATTTTATATAATAAATAAATCATTAATTTAAATTTAAAAATAACGCCTTATACTTTAGCAAGCTTTAATTAATTACTTTTATTACTTTATTATACTTATATTTTATTATATAAGCGTTTATAAAGATAAAAATAAATTAAAAGCAAATAATAATAATAAAATTAAAAAGTAAATAATAAATAAGTTTTATTAAGCTTAGTTAAATTTTAAGCTAGTTATATTTACTAGTTTTTATACTACTTTAATATAATAATATCTTTTTTAATTAAAATAACGCAACTTTATTAATTTAATTAAATTATAATTATTTAGCTATAAAATTATTAATATTATAATATAATATAATCTTTATACTATTAATATTTTACTTTAATAATATAATAAGCAAGTTTATACTTTTAAGGTTTTATTTTATTAATTAAAAGTAAATTAACATATAATTAATTTATAATTATAAACTTATTAAATTTTAATAATATATATATAAAGCTATTAACTAAAAATTAGGTTTTTATTATAAACATTAAAGGTTATTAAAAGTAAAATTTAAACCTATGTTTTATTATATAAACACTAAACATATAACTATTACACTATTTTATTAAGTATTTAATAAAAGTATAACAAAAATTAAAAAAGATTATATAGTAATTATAAAGAATATTTATATAAAAATAATTTAAAGCATATAAATAAAGTTGGTAAATTTTTTGTAAAATATTTATAAATAAAATAAAGCTAGCATAAATAAAATATATTAAATTTTACTAGCTAATTTAAAAAGCTATTATATTAACTTATTAATATATTATTATTATTAGTTATATATTATTATAGTTATATAATATTATTTAAATTTTAATTTAAATATATTAAGTATTTAATACGCTTGCTTTTTAATAACTAAAAATAAAACTAAAAAACTTAAGTAAAAACCTTTTGTTTTTTAATTAAAATATTTTTAAAGCGTTTATAGTTTTATTATAGATTTTAAATTAAAGGTTTTATTATATTTAAGTAGTTTTTTAATTAAAAGAAAATAAAAAAATAAAAAATAAAAAGAAAAAAAGTAAAAAAAATATAGTTTTTTAAGCTTTATATTTTTTAGTTTTATTAATTATTATTAGTATATTATTTACTATAGTTTATTATTATATTGTTTTTAAAACTTATTTCTTTCACTTTTATTATACTTTTTTATTTTTTATTAATATTTAAGCTATTTTATATATAAATAATAAGCGTTAACATGTTTCACTACTATATAATAAATACCATTATATAATAAGACTTTTTAACTTTTTAACCTTTTATTTTTAAAACTTTAATTTTTTTACCTATAAAAATAAATAACGTATTAAAAAAAACCAAACTATAAACTATTGCTTATACTTTTAAATAAAACCTTTTGTTTAATATTTATAAACTTATAAAAATATATTATGTTTTTAATAAAACTTTTTGCTGTTAAATCGCTAATATTATGCTTAAGCATAAAAATAAAAATATATTAAATAAACTTATTAAAATTAAAAAGTAATTAATTGTTTTTTTTATTATTAATTTAAATTTATAAGCGTTTTTTTTTTAAGTTTATTATATTTAAAATATAGCTAATTAATTATTAGTAAAGTAAAAAAGCAGCTTTATTAGCATTAATTAAATTATATGCTTTATAAACTATATATTAGCTTTTAAAACGCGTTTAAATTATTAAATTAATTATAACTAAGTTTTTTATAAAAGTTTTACTAAATATAATATATATTATAAATATATATAAAAAACTATTAAATATAAAAGTATTATAAAAAAATATATATATATAATTTTAATAAAATAAAGTTTATAATAAATATAATTATAATTAATATAGTTATAATAAATATAAAAAAATAAAATAAGCTTAAGTAAACTTAATAAAGTAATTAAAATTAGTTTATAATTATTTATATAATTAATTTTTAAGGTTAAATAGTGCTGCTTTTTATTATTTAAAAAAAAAAACTTATTTTACTTTTTAATATTATAATAACTTTTTATTACTTAATTAATAAATTATAATTTTAAATAATAATTAAGTTAATAATAAACTTAATTTAAAATAAATTAAATATTTTAATATATATATTTATTTGCGTTTAATAAATATAAAACGCTTTTTTATTTTTAATAGTTATAAAAGTTATTATTTAAAAATATTTAAAAATTATTGCTAAAAAAATAATATTTTTATTAAAATAATACCTATATACTTTTTTTATAAGCTTTAACTTTTAAATATTTTATATTTTAGCTTATTAAAAAAAGTATATAGTATTAAAATTAGCAATATTATATAAATTAATATAACTTATATTTTAAAAAAAAACTTTTTACTTATGTTTTTTAAAGCTTATATTTAAATAATAACACTTAAAAATATTATATTTAAGTTTAAAGCTATTAGCTTTATTTTATTTAACTTAAATACTATTATTTTAAAGCTTAAAGGTAAGCTAATTGTTTTTATATTATTGCTACCTTTTAAACTATTTTTTATTATTATGTTTTTAATAACGCTTACTAATATTAAAAAAGCTATTATATAAATAATTTACCTAAAAAATTATATTTAAAGATATTAAAATAGCTTTTTAATTAAAATTTTTAATATTATAACCTTTTTATTTAAAGTTATATATTTATTAATAATGTGTTTCACCATTATATAATAAATACCACCATATAATAAAACTTTTTAACTTTTTAACCTTTTATTTTTAAAACTTTAATTTTTTTACCTATAAAAATAAATAATATATTAAAAGAAACCAAACTATAAACTACTACTTGCGCTTTTAAACAAGACTTTTTTTTTAATATTTATAAGCTTGCAAAAATATATTAGGTTTTTAATAAACCTTTTTGCTACTAAATTACTAGTGTTATATTTAAATATAAAAGCAAAAATATATTAAATAAATTTATTAAAACTAAAAAATAATTAATTGTTTTTTTTATTATTAATTTAGATTTATAAGTGTTTTTTTTTTAAGTTTATTATATTTAAAATATAGCTAACTAATTATTAGTAAAGCAAAAAAATAGCTTTATTAATATTAATTAAATTACGTGCTTTATAAACTTTATATTAGCTTTTAAAATATATTTAAACTATTAAATTAATTATAGCTAAGTTTTTTGCGAAAATCTTACTAAATATAATATATATTATAAATATATAAAAAAAACTATTAAGCGTAAAAATATTATAAAAAAAAATATAGTTATATAATTTTAATAAAATAAAGTTTATAATAAGTATAATTATAACTAATATAGTTATAATAAATAAAATAAAATAAAATAAGTTTAAATAAGCTTAATAAAATAATTAAAATTAGTTTATAGCTATTTATATAATTAATTTTTAAGGTTAAATAGTATTGCTTTTTATTATTTTAAAAAAAAAACTTATTTTATATTTTAATATTATAACAGCTTTTTATTATTTAATTAATAAATTATAGTTTTAAATAATAGCTAAATTTATAATAAATTTAGTTTAACATAAATTAAATATTTTAATATATATATTTACTTATATTTAATAAGTATAAAATACCTTTTTATTTTTAATAGTTATAAAAGCTATTATTTAAAAATATTTAAAAATTATTGCTAAAAAAATAATATTTTTATTAAAATAATGCTTATATATTTTTTTTATAAGCTTTAACCTTTAAATATTTTATATTTTAGCTTATTAAAAAAAGTATATAGTATTAAAATTAATAATATTATATAAATTAATATAACTTATATTTTAAAAGAAAACTTTTTACTTGTGTTTTTTAAAGCTTATATTTAAGTAATAACGCTTAAAAATATTATATTTAAGTTTAAAGCTATTAGCTTTATTTTATTTAACTTAAATACTATTATTTTAAAGCTTAAAAGTAAGCTAATTATTTTTATATTATTATTACTTTTTAAACTACTTTTTATTATTATTATTATTAATTATATTTTATTATGCTTATATAATACTATTTAAACCTTGATTTAAATATATTAAGTATTTAGTACGCTTGCTTTTTAATAATTAAAAGTAAAACCAGGGAACTTAAGCGAAAACCTTTTGCTTTTTAGTTGAAACACTTTTAAAGCGTTTACGGTTTTGCTATAGATTTTTAATTAGGGGCCTTATTGCGCTTTAGTAGTTTTTTAGTTAAAAAAATAAAATAAAAAAAAAAATAAAAATAAAAAATAAAAAAATAAAAAAAAGTGTAGCTTTTTAAGCTTTATGTTTTTTTGTTTTATTAGTTATTATTAGCATGCTATTTATTATAGTTTATTATTATATTGTTTTTAAAACTTATTTTTTTTGCTTTTATTATATTTTTTTACTTTTTATTAATATTTAAGCTACTTTATATATAATTAATAAGCTTTAAGTTAAAAATTATTATATTATTTTATAAATTATTTTTAAGCGGCTTATAATTTACTTATAATTTAAGCTAGTAATAAAAAAGCTATAAAGCTAAATAATTAAATTAGTTTTTTTTTTTTTAAATTTTAAGTAATATAAAAATTTATATAGCGTTATTTTTTTGCTTTTTATATAGTTATAAAAAAGTATAGCTATATTTAGCACTTTTTTTTAAAAAAAAAAAGCTTTTAGCTTTAAAATTTTTATATAAATTTATAATAGTGTTAAAGCTTTATATTTTTAAAGTTTATAGTAAAAATTTGCTATATTTATTAAGTAAGTTTTTTTAGTTTTTTTTAGTAGTTTTTTTATTACTAAAGCTAATATTACTAAGCTTTAGCTTTTTTTTACTTTATTATTTACTTTGTTTTATTTTTTAAACTAATATTTTTTTAGTGCTTTTTTTATTATATTTTAGCTTTATTATTTTTTTACTTATTTTTTTTTTTTTGCACTACTTTTAATTAATTATTATATGTTTTACTAGATTTTTTTTAATAATAACTTTACTTGCTTTTATTTTACTTATTTTTTTCTTTTATTTTTAATTATATTTCTTTTTAAAATTAAGTGCTTAATTTTTTTTTAAATAGTTTTTTTTTTGCTTAAAATTGCTAACTTACTTTTAAAATTATATCACTTAATATTTAAGTAAATATAAAAAAAAAAGCAACTTAATTTTAATTTTAAAAAATAAATTAAGGTTATTTTATATACTTTTTTAACTATTTTTAAGTATTTTACCTATTTTTTAACTAGGTTTTTTATAATTTTTTTTATTAAGTTTTTATTAAACTTATATTATATAAACAAATTATAAACTATTATATTTTAAATTACTTTTATATAAATTTTTTTTGCTTTAAATATATTATATTTTTATATAATAATAGGTAATTTTATTAAAATAAAATTTTAGCGCTTAAATTTTTATTAAAGTTTTTTTAAGTAATAATATTACTTTAGTTTATAGTTTAGCTATACCTTTAAAAAATATATACTTTTTGTTAAATTAATTTATATATTTTTTAGCTAAATTAAAGTAAAATTAACTTTATACTATTTAATAAAGTATATTAATTTACTTTTTATTAAATTAAAGTTTATTTTATATTATATTATTTAGTTTTTATATTTAATATATATTTATATTAAACGCTTGCAATTTTTTTTTATATTTAGCTTTATTATTATAAAGTTTATATTATTTATAAACTTTATTATAACTAGCTTTTTTTTATATTTAGCTTTATTATTATAAAGTTTATATTATTTATAAACCTTATTATAACTAGCTTTTTTTTTATTAATTTTTTATATAAAGTAGCTATATATAATAAAAATAATACTAATAATAATAAAAAATTTTATAATATATTTATAATTAAAACCTTTTTTATTATACTTTTATTATTAAATAATAATATTATTATTTATTTTATAAGGTAGCTTTAAAGCTAGTTTTATATTTATTAAAAAAAGCCTTTTTTTTATAGCACTTTTAATAACTTTATATAGTTTATTATATTAAAAGCTTTTAAAATATCTAGCTATAATAATATTAATATTAAATTATACTTTTAGTTATTATAAATTATTTTTATTATAGCTTTAATTATTAGTTTTATAAACTTTTATAATTTATTTTTTATTTATTTTTTTAATAATAGCATAAATTTTTTTATTATAATTAAAATATATATACTTATTACTTTTTTAATTATTTTATTTATTACGTTAAATAATAAAATTAACTTATAATTATTAGCTTTTTTAAGCTTTTTTAAAGTTTAGCTTTTTTTAAGATTTTTTTAATTCTTTTTATTTTAATTATTTTTTATATTTTAAATAGCTATTTTATAAGCTTTTTTTATTTTATTAAATTTAATAAATTAATTTTTAAAATAAAAAAAAATCTAGCTATTAGTATTTTTATTTTTTTTATATAAATAATTCCTTACTTTTTTTTTTTTTTTAAGTTTAAAAACTTTTTTTTATTAAAAAAACTTAGCTTTTAAAATATGCTTACTTTTTTAAAATCTAAAGTTTAAAATTATTTTTTAAAGCTTTTATTATATTTTATTACTACTATTTTTATTATTTTTTACAAATAATTTACTTTTATTTTGCTTTTATTTTAGCTGTTTTTTTTTTTAATATTAAAATATAATTTTATAATATTTTTTTTTTTTTTTTAGCTTTTTTTATAGCTTTTTAAACTTTTTAAAACTATTATAAAACTACTTTTTTTATTATAGCTTTTTTTTTTAAAGCTATTATATTTATTATTTTAATTAATTTTATTATTAACTATTTAATATATTTATTTATATTTATTATTATATTAAAATTTTTTAATATTTATAATTTAAATATTTTAATTATTATTAGTATTTTATTTAATATTTTTTAGCTTTAGCTTTTAAATAGCTAAAAGCTTAATATTAAAATTTTTTTATTATAAATTTAAAAGCTTTAAAAAATATAATTAAATTTTATTTATTTTAAGCTTTTAAATATTTTTACTAAAAGTTTTTTATTAGCTTATATTAAATTAATTATATTTTTTTTTTTTTACTTTTTAATAGTTTTTTGCTTTTTTCTTTTTATAATATTATTATATAGCATTTAAAAAATTAATTTTTAAGCTTTTATTAAGCTTAAAACTTTTTTATAATATATTAAAGTTTTTTTTTTTTTTTTTTATAGTAATAAATATATATTTATATTTTTTATAACTATATTTTCCTATTAGTTTGCTTTTTTTTTAAGCTTAATTATTAAATTTAGCTTTATATATATTAATTATATAATAATTAGTTTTTTTTTATTTATTAAAAAAAACCTTGCTTTTATTTAATTATATTTAGCTTTTTTTATTTATAAATTACTTATAATTTATTTATTAATATATAATACTATATATTTAAAATTAATATATATTATATTATATTAATTTAATTTTAAATAATATAATTAAAAAAGCTTTATTTTTTTTTGTTTATAATAATAGTTTTTATAATATTATTATATTATATTTTTTTAATAATTTAAAAGCTATTATTATATATATTTTTAATTTTATAATATTTTAAAATAAAGCGTTAAGTTTTATTAGCTTAAAATAAATATATTTTTTTTATTATTTAAGTTTAGTTATGCTTTTAAAGCAAAAGAAAAAAAAAGCCTTTTTAAATTTAGTTTAAATATATTAGCTTTTTTTAAAAAAAACGCTTATATTTTATCTTTTAAAGCTATTAAAGCTATATTTATTGCTTTAAAGCAATTAACCTTTAATATTATTAATTTAATTATTTTTAATACTATTAATTAATATAGTTTTAGTTTTTTTATAAATAAGCTAAATATTAGTTATTTTTAAAGTTAAACTTTTTACTAATTACTTTAGTTTTAATTTATTAGCTTATATTTATTTTAAATATAAAATTATATTAGCTAATATTAATATATTTTTTATATTACTATAATTTAGCTTTAAAAAACCTTATACTTTTTTAAAAAAGCTAAATAATTTTTTTTATAATTTAAATACTTTATTATTTTTAATTTAAATTTTTTTTTAATTAAATACTTTTTTTTTTTGCTTTTATATATTATATTATTATATTAAAAGTATTTGCTTTTATTTTTATAAAACTTTTTTATATATTTAAACTTATAATATTTAAAGCATTATATAATTTTTATATTTTTTAAAAATAGCTTATAATTATATATTATTGCTTTTTATATAGCTTTTTTTTAATATAAAGCTTTAATAGTTTTTATATTAATATAATATATTAATAAACTAATATAATAGCTTTTTAAGTTAGTTAATAAAATTAAGTATATTTTGATTATATTAGCTTTATTTTATTTGCAAATATTTTAAAAAAAATTTATTAAGTTTATATATATACTTTAAAATATTTTTATATTAATACCTTTTATAATTACTATATAATTTTTTTTAATCTTTATTATACTTTTATTAAATACTTATTTTATTTATAAGTTAGCTTATTTATATTATATTGCTTTTTTTTTAAATATAATTATTATATTTTTATTTAATAGTTTTTTTATTATAATTGCTTTTATTATTTTAATTGCTATATTTATTGCTTTTATTGTTTTTTTAGTTATATATATTATAAAAGCTAAATTTAGTTTAGCTTATATTAAAACTTTATAGTTATATTAAATAAAAAATATTATATAATTTAAAGGCGCTAAAAGGCCGATTATTAAATAGCTTATAATTACTATTATAATTACTTAGGTTTAATTAATAATAAATATACTGCTTTTTTTTAATTTATATATTATTATATATAACTTATTAATATTTTATTTAGTAGCTAAATTATTTTAAGCTTTTTTTTTTTTTTGTTTATGCTTTAATATAAAAGTTTTTTATTAAACTTTTAGCATATTTTTTATTAGTATTTTTATATTTAAAAAAAATTTTTAATTAATAAAAACTACTAAAAATTATATTTATTTTTTTATTTTATTTTTTTTTTGCTTTGCTTTTTTGCTTGCTTTGCTATTATTTTGCTATTAAAACAACTTTTTAGTGCTAAAGTTTATAATTAAGTGGTATAAAAACTACTTTAACCTTTTTGCGCTACTATTTAGTACTATTAAGTCTATTATATTTTATATTATATCTTTAGGTTTAATATAACTATGTTTTTAAGTGCTTTTACTTTTTAAAAAGTAGTGTATTTAAATTATTTAATATAAAAAACAAAGCCTAAAAAGTTATTAATATTTTAAACTTTTTATTACTTATTTACTTTTTATTATTATATTTTTAATAATACTTATTAATATTAAAAAAGCTATTACATAAATAATTTACTTAAAAAATTATATTTAAAAATATTAAAATAGCTTTTTAACTAAAATTCTTAGTGCTATAGCTTTTTTATTTAAAGCTATATATTTATTAATATATAAGCAAACTTTAATTTTAAATAAAATTATTAAGCTTAAAAAAGCTAACTATATATTTAATAAACGCTATAAAATAAAAAATAAGTAATTATAAGCTAAAAGAGTACTTATTTTAATTAAAGGAATAAATCTTTAAGTTTTTAAAGAAAGTAGTGGTTTAGCAAATTAAAAAAATAGTAAAAGTAGTGGTTATTAAGTAAAAGTAGCTAAGCGTACGCGCTATTATAGTATATATAGCAATACCGGTTATAATATGCAAATATATATAATAAAAGTAAAAACATCTAATAAAAAAGATTTTAATTAATTTAAATTAATTTAGTTATATTATAGTTGTTTTTTTAATATATAATAAAAATAAGTTTTAAAAGTTTTGTTATATGGTGGTATTTATTATATAGTGGTAAAACATGTTATATAAGTAAACTTTAATTTTAAATAAAATTATTAAGCTTAAAAAAGCTAACTATATACTTAATAAACGCTATAAAATAAAAAATAAGCGATTATAAGCTAAAAAAGTACTTATTTTAACTAAGAAAATAAATTTTTAGGTTTTTAAAAAAGGTAGTAGTTTAATAAATTAAAAAAATAATAAAAGTAGTAGTTATTAAGTAAAGGTAGCTAGGTGTGCGCGCTATTATAGCATATATAGCAACATTAGTTATAATACGCAAATATATATAATAAAAGTAAAAATATCTAATAAAAAAGATTTTAATTAATTTAAATTAATTTAGTTATATTATAGTTGTTTTTTTAATATATAATAAAAATAAGTTTTAAAAGTCTTATTATATAATGGTATTTATTACATGGTGGTAAAACACGTTAACATTTATAACATAAATAAAATATAATTAATAATAATAATAATATTATAAACAAGATAATTTATAATAAAACCTTATTTTTTATTAAACACTTTAATAAATGATTATTTATATGCTTTAGTACATCGTGTAAAAATGAGCGTTTTCTTATTTGGCTTGACCTTTAGTCCTGCTTAATCTATCTCCAGCCCCTTATTCCTCGATTGCTTCTCCCGTAAAATTCCTTGCGTTATGTCCTCGTGCAGAAACTATTGTCGAATTTCCTGGAAACCGACTTCCTAAAGCTTCTTCGTCGGCCAATCGAACCCAAGTCCCATCCCTGCATATATGCCTAGTAAGCTCAATCTCATCAGTAACATAGACTCCAGGCCCATCAACAAGGACACCCTGGTTGGCTGATATCCTGGCATCGTGAGACTGGGACGACTCCTGGGCTTTGCCGTCGGGATTAGAATTGTGGTTGCTTGAGTATCCCATTGTAGATCGTTGGAAATAACGTCGGTAGAGTGGACGATATGTTGGAATCGACGCCGCCAGGATCCCAACTAGTAGTTCAATAGCGGATACGAACCCTGTATTGACGTTATTCCCTGGAAGAGGGATCAGGCTCTAGTTCATCTACATGATTCAGAACTGAACTCACAGCTAATATCGGACGATGAGCTAACGATGAGGCTATACGCCAACCTGACGATACTGACGATACAAGCACTGCGGCGGGAGGTGGTTAAAAAGGCTTAATTGGAAGGTATGCATTGATAGTCGGGTTATTCTCACCTGCTGCCTGAGGCAAAAGTAAAAACCAGCAGATACCTTTTCTGCTTCGAGATATGAAGCCCTAGAATTATTGGAATAGGCAGGCCAAGTATGACAAAATCGGTGACGGTATTGATTACACCGGAAACAAGCACCACCAAACCATAGTTGATGCAGTGTCCACCTTGAATAGTTCTGTCCCAGCCATACTCCAATGGTAAACACTGGGCTATGGACGCGATGAATGATGAGATCGACCAAGCAATCACAGTGATTGCCACTACCCCAATATAAGGACGGAATTGTTTCGAAGTAAAGATGGTGCTATATAAGCTCAAGATACTAAGCTTTATGAAACCTATGCACACATAGTAGAATACTTCGAGGTTGACGCTCCACTAGACTGAACTTAATTCACTGGATGGTCTGACGGGAAATTTGCATAACTCACAATGTAAAACAACCTCACATCTGTGACAAACATAACATGTTTCCCGAGCCCATATTTTGCCGCTAATGAAAAACTGATAACAGCGAGGATATTGGCAACCTAAGCAAAAAGGCCTAAAGTCAGCCTGCTGAAGGTACTAAGGTTGACAAAGTATAATTGATATTAGGTTGTTGTACATACACACGCTAATACAAGGAACCAGTCACTTATGTCAAGAACGATGCGACCATGTGCAAGGCGCCTTGACCATAGACGAAGAAGGAGAAAAATGATAGAAGCAACACCAGTTATGGCACTGCATGCATAAATGTTGGGCACAAGAGTGTCATGTTCGTGCGCCGACATCCCCGCCATGTCCTCCAGCGTCAACATTGCGGCCATATCGGCGGGGGGCAAATGATGCAGCAGATAGCTATATTCAATTGTAAGGTAGAACACTCAAATCAAATGATCTAGTAGCGACAGGATCCAAATGAACAATGAAAGCTCCCTGGACTAAATAAAAAGAGTTGAAAAAAAAACTCATAGTTCATAAGTGAGAAAATAAGGCATAAGGAGGTAATTATGTGGCTGAAAATATGTTGGAAACATGTTGTAAAACCAACAATTCCATTTCAACACATGAAAATAACTGCTTGTTATTACCAAAAAGAGAAATCCTCTGTGTGAAACCCAACTCTACATTTGCATTGCAAGGATATGCCTAGGTGAATACCAACATTACCTGGTTCTTTTGCCGATAGTGCATCATTACCCTTGTTGAAAAATTATCGATGATCTTTAAAAGGATCAGCTTATGCAGATTCACTGAAACAAGGGCTGGGCCAGGTCGGGTATGCATGGTTAGGTATAGATAGATAATAACCTACTTAGTGACTTTGTAGTAGTATGGGTAGGAATAATGGGTTGTGTTAAAGATGGTGAACTAATAACAAGCATTTATTATAAGGGGTAATTTTAAGCACTATCTATTATAACTACCGCACTTAGTTAAACCTTTTAAACTTAAACATTATTAAAGGTAAAAAATATTACTAAACTTTTTAATACTATTAAATCTTATTATTTTAATTATTTAAACAAATATTTTAATATTTTTTATTATATTAAATGGTTAATAAAATATAATATTAATAATAGTTTTTAATTATAATATAATTATAATAAAATAAATAAATAAATAAAAGTTTATATAGTTTATATTAATATAAAGGTTATAAAAAACAAATAAATTAAATGTTTTTATTAAATAAGTTTATTTAATTTTTTTTTTTAATATAATATAAAGCTAAAAAATAAATAAATAAAAAAGTATATAATTATTATTAATTATTATTTAAGTAGTAAATATAAGTTATATTAAAGATAAAGTTATAATTAATAATTACTTTTATAAAAATTTAATATTTATTTATATATGTTATAAAGTGCTTAAAAGGTTAAATAAACCTATTATAATAACTAGCTTTAATTAAATGGTCCTTATTTTTTTTATAGCAATATATTTATTTACTTTATAATTAACTTTTATTAAAAAAAACCTATAATAATATTTTATATAATTAATTAAAGCTTATTATAATAATATAACAAATAATAAAAAATATTATATATTGTATTATTTATTTACTTACTTGTTTGCTTACCTGCTAGCCTGCCTCCTAGCCTGCCTTCCTGCTTGCCTTCTAGCCTGCTTACCTGCTTGCGTACCTGCCAGCCTGCCTGCTTAGCCAGGCAGCCAGTTAGCAAGGCAGTTAATCAATTACCTATTTAATTAGTTGGTTAGTTAGTTAATTATGCAGTTAATTATAACGTTATCCTACGCAAGGCTCCCAACAATAATCTAAGTAAGATGACTTCTCCCCCTCCATCGCTTTGGTAGGTGGGCAGACTGTAACTGTCAAATATAAGGGATAATACCATATTGGGTTAGATTACCAGCGATAAGGGGGTGTACCCCTGGATACCCTATTGGGTTAGTTATATCTAGGTTTTACACTAGATGCGCGGTTATAATTATACATAACACATAACAACAATATATATAAATATATTAATTAAACTAACCTATATAACATTGCTTATATTTAACAATTAAGAGTTTTATTGCATATTATACCTACTAAATTAAAAAAGCTATAGCTTAATTAAGCGATTATTATATTAAAATTAACTAATTAACAACAAGAAATATTTTTAGCAAAGCTAATAAACTTTAAATTTTAAAATAAAAAGTTTTAAAGCAAAGTAGTTAGCTTAAATATATAGGTATATATTACTTTAAAAAAAAATAAACGAATTTTTTAGCTTTAACAACCTATTATGCTAAAGATTAATAACTATTTAAAAGCTATAAATACTTTAAGCTAATTAACTTAATTATTAACAATATTAAATAACAACTTAATTAATTTATTAAAAGCTTTATAAATAATATTTAAAATAACTTTAATAAAATAATTTGCTTTTAGTACTAACTTAAACAACTATAATGCTTAAATGCAAAAATTTTAAGACCTAACTAAAATAATAAACTAAGTTAAAGATTAAATATTAAAAATAGTTTTAAAAAACTATAAAAATACTATATTTAAACTAATAAATACTTTAGATATATAGTATAAAAAACTTAGTACTATTGGCTTATACTTTAAAAAAATACTTAAATATTAAGTTAGATTTAATTATAAAAATTTTGTAGATAATACTATAAAATAATTATTTAAAGATCTAAGATTTTAAACAATAAAATAAAAAAGAAAGCTTGTAATAGTAATTAAGCATAAAGTAATAAATTTAATAAAACTTTATAATATTATAACTAATTTAAAAAAAGTATTAAAAAGTGCTTACTTAAATTAAATAATGTTTTTTTGTTAAATTTAAAAGCAAAAAATAAAAAAAGGTATATTAAATTACTTTAAGATTGTAATAAATTTAAGAGAAAAAGCAAGCGTATATTTTTTGTTTTATAAAGCTAAAAGTACTAAAAGAAAAATATATAAAAGATTATTCTATATATTTAAAAAAACTAATTAAGCGAAAAACTTAATAAAGGTAAATAAATTAGAACTACTACTAACTAATAAAAATAAAAGATCTTTTAAAAGAAAATATATGCGAAAAAAAAAACAAAGAAGTAGTTAAAGAGGTGCTGCTAAAAAACATTAAACTAATATTATAAGATTAACTATAAACTATAAGCTTTGCTTATAGGTGTATTTACTAAAAAAATGTTAGTATATGTTCTTAAAACTAGCTTTTAAAAACTTTACCTTTAATAAAATGGTTTAAGGCTTTGTTTAAAAGCAAATAAAAAAAAACGCTAAATTAGCAAAAGAAATTAAATAGCTTTAAATCAAAAAACTTAAAAAAGAAAAACTAAGTTATAATAATTAATTATAAAAAAAAATAGTATAAATTGCTTTTATAATAAAAAACAAGCTAATAAGCTTAACTACTTACTAATTAAGAAATTTAGCTATTTTTAATTTAGAAACTATATTATATATTTTTAATAAGATTAATAGGTTTTTAAACTTTTAACTTTTTAATTTAAATGATATAATATATGCAAAAGATAGCATTATACCAATTAAAAGATTTAAAGAAATAAATATTAAAGTTTAAGGCTTTAAGGGACTAAAGGTATATAGGTTATATAATATAGTATATTGCTTAACTATAGCTGCAAACTTTATATTTTTTTAAGTGCTTAACTAACTAAAATGCTAATAAAATAATAAACTATTTACTAACTACTTTAAAAGAAAAAACAGCTTAACTTTATGCTATTTATAAAACAAATATAATTAATTTATAATAAAATATTTACTTATATCTTTTAATAAATTATTATTTTATATTAAACAAAATAAACTAAACTTTTATATAAAAAAGCTATTATTAAGAGGTAACTTTTTTAAGTAGCACTTATAAATAGAATATTTAAAACTAAAAGCATTATAATATTTAGTGTTTTTATTTTAAAAGGTAAAAATCTGCTAAGCTTTTAATAAAAGCAACAAAATAAAAACTATTTAATATAAAGTATATATAGTATTAAAAATTACTTATTAAATTAATTAATTGCCAAAAAAAAAGCTTATATAAGTAAGCATAAAACTAGCTATTAATTTTTATAACTATAAGAATTTTTAAAAAAATAATAAAAATAAGTAGTATATAATATTAGTTATAAATTGCTACTTAAAATTTATTTTTAATTACTATTTTATAAATTAAAAAGCCTTTTTAATTATTATAGCTTTTAATTATTTAATTAAATACTTATAAGATTATTATAAAATAAAAATGTTAATTATAAAATATAATAATAAAATAATATTAAACTTTAATAAAACATTAAAACTTGTATAATATTTTTAAAATACTAAAGAAATAGTATTTGAAATATTACTACTTAATATTTAAAACTTGAATAAAAAAGCTGAGAAAATAAAAGGAGTAATTAAGCAAAAGGCAAAATTAATAAAAAACAAATATAAATTATTTATTTATTTATAAGTAAAAATAGTTAAAGCAGCTATTTATTTATATAATAAAGTACTTAAGTATATTTTTAATTAAAGAACTTTATATAAAAAGTTTTACTTTTATTTTTAATTATAAGATAGTATTATTAAATAAAATAAGATATTTATTTTGTTTTATTTAAAAGTATATAGATATAAAGCGTATGCTATAATATTTACTGCTTAAAAAAAGTAGAAAAAACAAAAAAAGCTTGATTTTAAAGCTTAGATTAGCTATTTAATTAGCTACTAATTTTTTACTACTTATAAAATTTAGCTATTTAAAACTAATAGAGTTATTATTATTAAAAACGCTATATTTAATAAAGAGAGTACTTTTTTAGAAAACTTAAATAAATTAAAAAATAACTTTTTTTAAATTACTAATAAAAAATTTAAAGCTTTATTAGCTAAGATATTTTTAAACTAAATATTTTTAAATATTGTTAATAAGTTTATAATTAATTTTTATAAGGATTATAAAGTTTATAAACTTATTAATTTTACTAAAAGAGATATAAATAAGGTAAATATTAAAGAAAATAAGGATAAAGATATAAGTAAGCTTAAAAAAATTAATTACTTTTATATTAAAGTAATTTTTGCTTTTTATTTTACATCTTTTAAATCTTTAGTAAACTATGCTTTTTTTAGCGCTATAATTAAAGATGCTAGCTAAAAAAGAAATCTTATAAAAACTATTAAATTGTTTAATTTAACTTTAAAGTTTAAAGCAAGCTTTAATATAACTTTTTTTAGAGTTATAGCATGTAAAAGTTGCTAAAAAGCTATATTTAATATAAAACGCTTATATACTGTAAAATTATAGCATAATATGCTAATAAACAAAGCTAATAAAGCTAAGTTTTTAAAAAGATTTTAATGCTACTTTAATAGCAAACTAAAATTTTACTAAAATAATAAACTTATATTTGTTACACTTTTAAATAATAAACCAATAAAGATTTTTTAAAAGCTTAAATTTTATAAATTTTTTTTAATTAATATAATAATGTTTTTTATACTAAGTAAAGATTTTTATAAACTTTTTTATAATTTTTATTTTTTTTAAGTTAATATATTAACTACGCTTATTTTTTTAAAAGTAAGCTTAAAATAACTACTTTATAAAAAGAAAAAAATTTATTACTAAAATCTACTTTTATTTTTTAAGTAGCATAAAGATTTACAAGCTTATTTTATAAAAAACTACTTTAAATAAGCTAAAGAATTTTATTTATAAGGTTATAAAAAAATAAATATTTAGTAAAAAGTTAATATATATATTATTTAAAAAAAACTAACTTTTAATTATATATAGGTATATGTTTATAAGTTTAATAAGTATAATTATTATTAAAAAAATAAAGCTAAGCTTATAGTATAAAAAAACTAACAACTTATAAATAAAAAAAAAATACTTATGCTTTTATATTTATAAAGTAATTATTTAAAATATTTATAGCTATTATTACTAAATTTAATTTTAAATTTAAATAATATAATATAGTTAATATTTTTATTAATATAATACTTAATAAAAAAATATATATAAAAATATTACTTAGTTACTACAAACCTTTAATAGTTTTTAAATTACTTTAAGCTTTATATAGTTTTTAAAAATTACTTTTGCTATAGTAAAAAAAATTAACTAAAACTTTTAAAAATATAAAATATTAACTTATTTTTTATAAACTTTATTACTACTTTAAATAAAAAGTATTAATTTTTATATATATTAATAATATAGTTTTTATTTATTAAAAAGCAAATATAATTATTGCTTAAAAAGTTATTTATAAGTTTAAATGTTATTACTAAATAATTAAAAAAAAAGATTTATAATAATTTTTTAGTATTAAAGTTATTTAAGATTATAAAAAAAAATTGATTTAGTTGTTATAATTTTTATATATTAAAAAGATTATTAAGTTATAAGGTTTTAAGTTATTTATTTTAGTATATACTTTTATAAAAACTAAAAAACTAAAACCTTATAGTAAAATAATAACAAAATAAAAAATTTATAACTACTAAAAAAAAATAAAATTAGTTATATATATTGCTGTTATTACTTATTTAAATATAGCTTTTAGTATATTTAGACTTTTAAGATTTAATTTTAATTTAAAACTAAAATATTATAATATAGCTAATTAACTTTTTAAGTACTTATTTTAAACTTAATATTATATTTTATAGTTTAAAAATAAAAATAAGTTTATTATAGCTAGCGATTTTTTATTTGCTAATAATATTATTAATTAAAAAAGCTTTTAAGCTTATATAATAGTGCTATTTAGTAAAGTTATTAAATAAAAAGCTAATAAGCAAGATATTATTATTATATTAACTATAAAAGCTAAGCTATTTACTTTTACATAAGCTGCTAAAAAAGCTATATTTATTAATTAGTTGATTAAAAAATTAGGTGTTATACTAAATAATAAATAAATTTAAATTTAATATAATAACTAATAAACTATTAGTTTAGTAATTAAAAATACTGCTGTTTTTTAAACTAAGCTTTGCTATATTAATATTTATAATTATTAGTTATATTAAAAAGTTTTAAATTAGACTTTATAAGTAGAATATATTTTTATAAATGATATAATTGCGGATAGTTTAATTAAAGCACTTTTAAAAAAGAAATAAAAGACTTTTTTGATATAACTAAGCTTTGTTGATATTAAGGAGTTTTAAGAACAATAAAAACCTTAGGAGATATGTGATAACAATTGAGATCTATTAGAGAACTCTTTAATTGGAAGAAAATCGAATTAATAGATAATTGAAGGTTAGGTGTAGAAATCCCTTTTCAAGGGGTGATTTCTAAAGGGGTGTGTTAAATATAAGGGATAATACTATATTGGGTTAGATTACCAGCGATAAGGGGGTGTACCCCTGGATACCTTATTGGGTTAGTTATATCTAGGTTTTATACTAGATGCGCGGTCATGATTATATGTAACACACAACAACAATATATATAAATACATCAATTGAACCAACCTACATGACATCGCTTATATCTGACAGTAACATCGCTTATTTCCTTGAGTGAGGGGGCCCAGTGTGCATGGGTATCGCCAACATCAACACCTTTGCCAAGCTGATATTGGAGCCTAAAGAACGGAATCCGGATGTTCGGAATCCTTCCATGTTGCACAGAAGACAAGTCACACTCAACCTAGGAGGGCACCTGAGTGCGACTGGTATTCACCAATCGGATGGTCTTACACAGCAACCGACATGTTTAATAGTTCCTGGCGTTGGTTCCTTCACTTGTCTCCTCCCCAGACGTCTGCTTGATAAATCCATTGATGCCATCTTGATCAGTTTTTCCTGTTCAATCCTGACCTCAAAGCTCTCTTCCTAAACCAATCATACACACTGCTCTTACGCATTTCAAGTCTCACTATGGGGCTATACACTGAGCTTCCTGACACCATCCAAGAGGTGGATGTAATCATCGCTGGAGGTAATATCTCCCAATTTATGACTGCTAAAGATAAAATGTACTAATTGATGGCTATAGGTGGAACTGCTGGTTGCATCATTGCTTCTCGACTCGCAGATGCAGACCCTGATCTGAGTATCTTGGTCATTGAGGGGGGTCCCAACAACCGCAATGAGCCTCTCATCGTACATCCGGCATTCTTCTTTGCCAACTTAGCCCCTGGGACTAAAACCGTCGATTTTTACGCCAGCAACAAATCCGAGTTCCTTGCCAATCGAGAGCTTGTCGTCCCAGCTGCCAGCGTTCTTGGTGGGGGGTCTTCCGTGAACTTCTCAGTGTACAGCCGAGCTCAGCGAACTGACTTTGACTCCTGGTCGACTCCTGGATGGTCTGCGGATGAGCTACTACCATACATGAGAAAGGTACCTCAACTACTATTCTTGCGTCTTCTAAGTGCTAAATATCATAGTTTGAAACGTACTACGGCCCAGGGGCGAAAGAACTACATGGAGCTGAGGGCCCAGTAATCATTTCTAGTGGCACCAATCGCGCCACTCGAGTCGAGGATGACTTTTTCACTGCCTTGAAGGCAGTAGGTTACCCTGAAATTGAGGACTTAGGTGACCTCGATAGCTGTAATGGTGCACAGCGCGCAGTGCGTTTTGTGGCCCCAGACGGAATGAGGCAAGACACCGCTCATTCCTACTTGCACCCTCGGCTTGAGGATGGCAAGCACCCAAACCTCCACGTCGTCGTCGAAGCGAAAGTAGAGCGAGTCATACTCGATGATAAACGCGCCACCGGCGTTGTTTACAAATCAACTGGCTCTGAGGCTCGATCTATCAAAGCTCGAAAAATGGTCGTCGTCTCCAGTGGAGCATTTGGAAGCCCAGCTATACTAGAGCGGTCTGGTATCGGTAACCCTCAAATATTAAAGCGAGCTGGCGTGGAACCTATAGTCGAGAATGCCGGGGTTGGCCATGGATATGAAGATCACCAGTTGATCGGATACCCTTACAAGTCGAATCTGAACCCAGACGAGACCCATGATGCAATCAACGGTGGCCGTTTTGACATGGAAAACACCGAAACGCGGAAACTATTGGGTTGGAATGCCGCAGACATCACTTGCAAGCTACGACCGACAGAGAGCGACGTTGCGGCACTAGGGCCTGAGTTCCAAGAAGTCTGGGAGAAGGAATGGAAACACAACGAGAACAAACCCCTGGTAGTTATGGTGGCCTACAATGCGTAAGAATATCCATACGCAAACGTGTCGATATGTTCTAACATCAGCCTAGTTTCCCCGGAGTGCCGATCGGCCTTCCTGTTGCACAGTACTTCGGCCATAACATTTTCAGCCCCTACCCTTCCTCTCGCGGCCATGTTCATATCACAGGGCCCAGCCTAAATGACAAACTCGACTTCGAGTCTGGGTTCTTTGGAGATGCTGGTGGCAATGATGTGAAGAAATGTAGGTGGGCATATAAGGTACAGCGGGAAATCGCGCGTCGCAGATCGGTATACCGCGGAGAGGTTGCTCAAGGGCATCCACCATTCGCAACTGGCTCCAAAGCTGCATGCATCGATACAGCGGAAGCACTACCAGTGACTATACCAAACATAGAATATACGCCGGAAGACGACGCGACGATTGACCAGTGGCTGCGTGAGAATATCGTGACAACATGGCATTCACTGGGCACATGCAAGATGGGAGGACCCGACAAGCTAGGCGTCGTAGATCCAAGTCTCAGTGTACATGGCGTCAAAGCATTGAAGGTTGCAGATCTTAGTATCGCACCTGGCAACATCGGAGCTCATACTGCCAACACTGCGTATGTTATCGGTGAGAAGGCCGCGGACATGATAATTCGTGAATTGAGTGTTGCGAACTCATTAGGCCAAACTTGAAACATGAGGGTCATTTGAATAGTTAGATAGCCGTTGCTAGTGAAGTGGTGCATGTGGGTTGGGGGATATATGGCTGAAGAAATTAGAGTACAAGTGTCTATACAATGTTAGTACTCTATCTCCTCTACAACTAAATACAATCGGTTAAATGACTGCCAAGACTAGCTCAATTCATCCTTGTCAAGGAGTATACCGCTAAACCTATGTCTATATGTGACGGCGGAGAGTTAGCAATTTTTTTTATCAACTGACGACAAAGAAGTTAACCCGCAAATCTCAAAGGTCAAAAATATCTCTGTCTCTGACGAGCTGGGTTTTGTTGCAAAGAGTGATAGCTGTACATGTCATCTCGGCTTCTGAATCACCTGACACTATCTCCAATTAAATGTTAGCTTGCTGTGTAGTGGATAGATTATCCTAGACGTTGCGTATCAAGCTGCCTCCATGTCTCTCTCCCTTCCTGTTCATCAGCATTCATCCGGGTGAAGTTGGATGCTCGAAGACTAATAACATCACTGGCCCTTCTATCCTGCCCATTCCAATAGCCATATCTGCCACCCATGTCACGACTGCCACTAGCGCCATTTGCTTTGGAATTGCGCCGCACGTCACTCAAGGGTTGTGCAGAAGCGGACCAAAGTCGACCGAATAGCTTGCGCGCGAGTGGTCGAAGTGTAATCAAACTACCAGCCGTGATAGCAAGGCCTTGTTCGACAGCAGACCATATGCCAAATCGTGCAGTAGCAACTTGGTAGGATCCATTGTTAACAATTACGTATTAATGAAATAAAGAGGGAGAACTTACATAAGAAGTCATCATTTGCAAAGTCTGCAACAAGGGGATCCGAACGACGACAGCAATGCTTGCTCTGGGCATCCAATGTTAGTGATAGCGTCTCTAAAGTTGCTGTCGGCTCTCGACAATGGCTTAGTTACTGACAGAAGGGCTAGACACACACACTCAGTCTCCCCTCGTTCGTTTCGTCCCACTCCGTCGGTCACCACCGACCCTCGCTTTGGCTGCCTTGACGTCGTGATCGATGTGGCGGTGCTGCTGTCTCAGTGTCTCCCGCTGCGCCCCACTACCTAAGGTTAGAGCCCATCCTCGGGAATCTCTCGAACAGAAAGCATCTACCTAACCTATCTTACATTCCTGTTCTATCGCCATTCTCAAATTGCCGTCAACCTTTAGCAGCAGAATCTTCTGACGCTTCAACCTTCCGTTGCTCTCATCTAATTATTCTGATCACCTCTGCTATTACTACATACTTCTTATGACCCTCTAAAGCTGTCCCTGTTACATACCCCGCAGTTGGAAAACGCAATTCTCGCTCAAAACCTTCAAGCCACGATATTTTTACTTGCATCGACTCACTGGCAATATGGCGGACAACCCAGTAACATATGCCCCTCGAACTTTTTTATTTGCCAATATGCTAACCATTCGATCAACTCCAGAACCCGACCATGCCCCAAGCCGTCGCAGACCGACAATCTGGAGGCGATGACATGTCTCTGCGCGACATAATGAGCTCTATAAAGAGGGATCCAGACGGGAACGGCCTAACTGCGTTGGGCTACGATGGTGTGCTTCGTACTTTCGACGCCGAACGGAATGTCGTCGATGCAGTTGGCCTTAACCCAACCCAGATCAGAAAATACTACGAAGTTCTACCGTTACCCCCAAAGTTCCACACCGCGGACGGCCGCAAAATATCCCGCTGGGATATGTTCCACCCCGCAGCAGAGAATGTTCCTAAAATATTTACAGAGGAGGAGAAAGCCGCAATGCTAGCACGTAACGAGGAGCGAGCAAGGCGCGGAGTCCCTGAATCGAAGCTTGAATAGTTCCCTTTTGCTTTTCATCGTTGTAGGTAGAATGTGACCTCTTCATTGCGCTCTTTCTTGTTGGCACAGGGGTCACGGATTAGCTGCGTGTACTAACTACAGGGTTGGCATCATGTGAGGTGATCAGAATGGGGAGGACAAAGTCTCTAGATAATTCCGAAAGAACATAATATTGTAAACGTAGTCTACTAAATGTCCTAGCGAATCCTTGTTATAATCGCCGTGTTTAAATTATGTACCGTCTTTAAAGTATGATCTTTTTATTTTAGCTATTAGAAGAGCTGTTTAAGTTGTCAGAATAAGCGAGCCAGTCAATTGGAGGTTCAGAAGTGTGTGTATTGTTGTTGTGAGAGCGCGTCTTGCTCTCTCTCTCTAAGATGTATACTAATAAATAGCGTGACATGTTCACAGGGGTTGAGCAGTCCCCCCCTGACATTTTAGCCCACATCAATCCATCCAAATTAACCATCAATTCTGGCAATAGAGCCATTGATAGGCAGCTTAAAAAGAACTTTGAAAAAGAGCTAACACTTAGAAACTGAGCGTTAGTTAGTTCTCCCTTGACAGGAAAAGTTTAATGCTGATGTGTCGGTTATGACGGATCTTGTCTTTCACCTCACCGCAGCACTAACTGTCAGATATAAGCGATGGCATGCAATTGGGTTGAATGTGTTGTATTGATTCATCTGTTCATGTATGTGTCCTCTAGTAATGACCGCGTCTGTAGGTAGAAATGTATGGGGGGGCCCCTGTCATCCTGACAGGGGTTCGTCATTGAATACCCCTTCAGTCAATATACCGAATAAGCTTATATCCCTTATATCTGACACTAACACATCAAGCCATCAAGGTGGGGTGGAAAGACTTCAAGTAACATGATTGGGGGACGTGTGAACAAATGGAATTTCGCAAGATCTTTGGATCACGCTAGAAAGAAAGGTGAGTTGCTGATGGGTCATAACAGCTACTCCAGACAAGTATCATGCATGAGAGGGTGAATCTCAACCCCTAACACCCAAAATTGGGCAGCTCATGCGGGGATGATGTTGTTGGTTCGAAAGTGGACAAGTATTGGGGGCATGTGAGGATGTTGCCTTATCATAGCCAATTTAGTCGTTAGCTCCGGATGCAAAATGCGTTGAACAGGATACCATATAGACCAACGGAAAGGTGAGATCAAACGAGACGGCCCTTGGATAAGCTGTGTTGGTTTCTGCCTTGCATGTTGTGTACTGTTCGAGTTATTTATAGCCTACCCCCTATTGACGAGGTGGAAGATTAGGAACGTACATGCGCTATCAGCATCGCAAGAGTATACATCTTTTATGAGTCTACCACGAGCTATGAGGACGCTCTGGATATTACCGGTTCGTTGTGCGTTTTCGGCTTGCTGGTGGACCGAAGCTAATTGAGACTACAGGGAATATCGCACCAACACTTTATTTACCGAGCTGGAAGCGAGCATTGCGGTGATCAACGCGTGCTTACCAACATTGAAGCCGCTCTTCTGTTATCTAGGACCAATCATAGTAGAGCTGGCAAGGAAACTCAGCATAGCCAGTGCAACCGAATCGTTTGAGCAACTGCCTCGCAGTACAATTGACTTGAACCTAGAGTGTCTCAAAGGTCGGAGGTCATTATCGGACATCGGCCGGGTAAATCGATGCGAGGCAATTGAATTGCAAAAAACTTCTACATAATCGATCGTGAACAAAGGACAGTCTAGTATTTTAGTACAGAAATCATTCCAACAGTCCGAAAGCGATCAGCCTACATGGAGTGCCGGGAACGCTCGGCGTCAGGCCGATGGAAGCCTCACTTGTTAGACAAACAAGCTTATTTTACTCGGAGTCAATCTCGAATGGTTACGGGGAGTGTCATCAAACAATATGAGTCAGGCGCCTGTGGGCTGACCGTCTCACTGGTCTCACGGTAAACTGGTGCAACGACGATAGAATCAAATACTATGGTACATGTTGCCGGCCGTCAACGTCCGTTTGTGTGAGAGGTATTGGGTGACCAATGTAGGATTTAAACCACATATTACATGCCTATGGATGTACCAAGCGTAAGGCTCGTGCCGCGAAACTGCAACCCTGCATAATACCCCTCCATCTGAAATGAGGTGTTATTCTCTTGGGTCTTGGCGTCGCTGCATACCTAGGCAGGTAGTCACCAACAATAGTTGAGACCGGTAGCCCAAAGTGAACCAATAATATGCTAGCTGCCCGTGATGTTGGTTACAGCCTCAACAGCCTACCTAGGCCTGCATCTGCACGGAACTCTGCACCCACCCGAGGCCACCCCCTATCCCCCTTTACTATATACATGCAGCATACCTGTCAAGGTAGCCTGAGAGTGGGAACCCTGTAACTTACACATTATCATAGTCCTGCACAGGCTGCAATACACGTACACTTCGTTGAATACAACACTGTTATCGAGATGGTCAATGAGAGACTGCGGTATTGAGCGAGAATATGCCATGATGATAGGCAGAGGTTCTTATCGCACATACACTGTTGGTAGGCGATACGACTCTGACTCGAAGGTCACAAACACAAAAGTTGGAAAGTAAGATGTAGATATACATCTGTATCACGTTTGATACATATTGCTACGTGTCAGCTTGTCTGGTCATTTAGTATTGTTTTTTCACTGTGAATCCGAAGCAGATTTCTTTTCGCCTCTCTATCGCCTTTGGCAGCACCATTCCATGTCTGTATTTGCCACTCAACTCCTTGATCAGGGTCTTTGTTGAGAGGCAACGCGATTCGCCATGGCTCACCACGAGGAACCCAAGCTTCTACCAAACGCAATTGACCAAATTGCTGCAGAAGAACCCGAGTCGCTATATGGGAAATATCCATCTGACCCTACCAACTACACCGCCGGATTTATAAACGTCACATTCGCTCAGTTGGCAAACGCTACGAACGGAGTTGCGTGGTGGCTAGAGAACGAGATCGGGTGTGGCGACGAAGATCCAACGCCTACCATCGCGTATATCGGGCCAAACGACTTCCGTTATGTATTTGCCTTCGTCGGGGCCATCAAGGCAGGGTATAAGGTAAGATCCTTGTATCGAAGTAGAAGTGCAAAAGGTTGACAATGACGTCATAATAGTTGTTTCTTCCTAGCCCACGTAATAGTCTTGCCGCGCATCTGGCTCTACTGGAAAGCTTAGACTGTACGAGAATCATCGTAGCAGGACCGACATCGCCCACGGTTGATGACGTGCTGAAGGAGAGGCCGATGCGACTTCTGGAGATTGCGTCAATGGAGCACTTGATCAATTACCCATCCGAACCATATCCCTATCCCAAAGCCCCGAACAAAGCAATGCGAGACGGCGCATTCGTCTGCCATACCTCTGGAACTACTGGCATTCCCAAGCACTGCATATACAACCATGAGTTCATTATACGGAGTGCTAGGACACTGTCGTTACCACCTCCCGAAGGCTACACATCACTGATGTCCAAACTCGGGAGTAATACACAAGTTCTGGTGCTCCCCTTCTTCCATCCTGCTGGAGTGCAGTTGGGAATCATCAACGCAATCTATAATCGCAGTATTGTAGTTATCCCCTCATGGACTACTCCTCCATCTACCGATGGTCTCACAACCCTGGTGCAGAACGTGCAAGCAGACTGGGCAATGACGACACCTTTTACCTTGGAGGCACTCGCGAAGGATGCGGCCCTGCTAGACCGGGTTGCCTCTAGGCTCACAATGCTTGTCTTCGCCGGTGGAGCCCTGCCAAAGGCATTGGGAGATGTAATTGCGAAGAAGATCCGTCTCGCAAGCTTCCTAGGCTCTAGCGAAACAGCGGGGCTTCCCATCATCTACCCACAAGACTTTGACCTTTCAAAGGACTGGGAGTATATGGGGTTTCATCCCAAAGTAGGTGTCGTACATCATGCTCGGACCGAGGACATGTTCGAACTAGTGTTGGAGAAATCAACTTCTACCGAGCCGTATCAACCCGTCTTCGACCGATTCCCAGAGCTGGAGACATTTCCAACGGGTGACCTGTTTAGGCGGCATCCTTTTAATCAAGATATGTGGGCTCACGCGTCGCGTGCGGACGACATAGTTGTCTTCCTCAACGGCGAGAAAACAAACCCTGTTTCGTTCGAGAACCACTTGAGCCAGCATCCTGACATTGAAGGGGCCATAGTATTTGGAGATCAACGATTCGAAGCCGGCGTCCTCATAGAGCTTAGAATTGGTAGCACGCTGTCGTCTGAGCAGAGAGACGAACGTGTTAGAAATCTATGGCCGACTATAGAGGAGGCTAACCAAGACACACCCAAGCATGCTAGGGTCGCGGCATCTCATATACTCTTTGCGACGCCGGATGTGTCGTTATTGCGAACACCGAAAGGTACAATAATGAGAAAAGCCAGCATAGGTCGGTACGCCCAAGCGATAGACGATTTGTACCAAATAGTCGAGTCTGCGCCCCCCGCCGATACCGGTCGCAAAGTGAACATAGACGATCTCGAGGCAGTAGTCGTCGCCATTCAATTGGCCTGCAAGGAATCAACCACACTTCGTGAGTTTGGAAGAGAAGATAATCTTCTATCCCGTGGGATGGATTCCCTCCAGGTCTTGCGGTTGTGCCGGAATCTTAGATTTAGTATCGGCATCGACAATCTGAAACCAACCACTGTGTACTCGAACCCTACGCCCATCACACTAGCCAAAGCAATTCAAATAGCGGTTAGAGGACAGGGCAGCCTAGAAGAAGAATCAAAGGATGACCGTAAGTTACAACTTAAAGAAACCCTCGCGCTCTTTACGCGTCGCATCGACCAGCTTGCGGGAAATCGGCCCCAGGCACCCGGCAAGAAGCATCGCACAGGCGACGGCCATAGTTGTATTGTAACTGGCACGACTGGCTCGATAGGATCCTACATCCTTCGCTCGCTCATGAAGGACAAGAACATCACTACTATCTACTGTCTGAACCGCGGCCCTGACTCCGCTACCAGGCAACGTAATCATAATGCAGAGGTCGACCATCAACTGCCCACCACATTCCCGGAAACTGTTCACTTCCTCCAAGTAGACCTGACTCATGTCACCTTCAATCTTTCTCAGGAATTGTTCGAACAGTTGTCTTCGTCGGTGACGTTAATAGTTCATAATGCTTGGTCCGTCGATTTCAACGTTCCATTGTCGTTGTTCACGGAGAACCTTGTTGGTGTTGAGAATTTATGCAAGTTTTCTGCACAAAGTCTCCACCGCCCTGCTATCGTGTTCCTATCATCCATTAGCGCCGTCATGGACCTAGCTCTGCGACAGGACCAAGTCGTCCCAGAAGGAGTCCTCGACGACTTGTCAGTGCCAGCTGCGGTCGGCTACGGTGAAAGCAAGTATCTGGCTGAGCGTATACTAGCGTACTCTGCCGAAAAGCTCGAAATACCCATTGCCGTGGCACGTATTGGTCAGGTCTGTGGTGCTACTCACAGTCCTGGAAAGTGGAACCCTAGTGAATGGATTCCACGTCTTATCAAGGGATCCGCGAGTTTGGGAGCTCTCCCTGACTCCCTAGGTGACTATGGGGCCAACGTAAAGGATGTGGACTGGATACCAGTCGATATGGTAGCAGATGCCATAGTTGAGCTTCTTCTGAAAAAGTGGGTGGCTTCGAGGCACGAACAGCATACCGATCTCCGGGTTTACCACCTGGTGAATTTACAGCGTACAAGCTGGGCAGAGATCCTGCCCGTTGTGGTGAATACGTTGAGCAGCTTGAAGTCGCAGGATGGCAACAAAGCTTTGGTTGACGTAGTCTCCTGCCAAGAGTGGCTAAAGAGTCTTCGTAGTTTGGCTAATGATATAGACGCTACTCATCATGGCAATGACTTGACTGATGTAAACCCGGCTTTAAGGCTTATTGATTTTTACGAAGATAAGTTTGCGGAGAAGGTGTTTCCACAATGGGGAACCGAGAATGCCGCGTCTACGATTACTATTTTACAGCAAGTAGGTAGCATTAGCGATGGGGACATGGAAAAATGGATCCGGTTATGGTGGCAAGACGGCGTAGGATCCTGACAACATTAATGAGCTATCTCTGTGCTATAGCGAGAAGGAATTTAAGCCGTACGCCGTACCTTTTTGAGTTTCTTTTTGGGCAACTGTTAGATTAAACGATATGGATAGATCTAAGTAAGGGGCTATAACATTCCATTGAGGGCTGCCATCTCCCTAGAATGATGCAAGGTGTGAGGAAACATAAAGTGCTTGTAGCTTTACTACTTTATACTTTCTGCTGTTCATCTAGTCGTCTTTCCATTTGTCACTATATACGGTAGATAGTCTAGGTCAACGTGGTATCGATTCTTACGTATAAAAACATGCAGCTTCAGTGTGAATCAAGTCGGCTTGAAGCTTTACTATTTCCTGCAGTCCTCACCCAGAGTATGTCTCGCGGACATAGCTAAGTTCATCAACCCAAATTCAAGTCATTACTCCGTTATAATCCCTGTCTTCTCATTATAGAGACTACTGCCTGGGCCCACGATTCTCTTGCCAGCGGGCGTTTGGCCGAGGCGTCTTCCCACTCCGGAGTGGTGCCGCTGTAACCATTCCAGCGGCATAACTGGCACATAAACGCCCGACCGCTATCGTTTCCCGCTGTCGCCGCCCCTGTCCCAGCCGCCGGACGTGACTGTCAACCCAGGCGTCTTCGGCATCTACCAAGGCCCACGCCTTCTAAAATTCTACCGACGGTCGCCGCCGGGGGTGGAGGACCTCGAAGCCTTTGGGCACGACCTCGCCAAGCGCGCTATATACAGCGCTGCGCCATGACTCGGGGATGGAGCTGCCTGAGTATGGCATCGCGAGGGCGGTGAGAGTTACGCGGCCCTCCAGATTCTCCTCAAGCCGGTTGCGTGAATGCCACTGTAAGCTAATGAATCGGGATTGCGCCGACATCAATGATGCGCTGTCTGCGTCGCCTGGGATAAACCTTGAAGCAATTCTCCGGACACGAGAGAGGCCTGCATGTCGTTCTCGGGCAGGCCTTGCAGAGACTCGTTACAGGCGGGAGAGTGTTAGAAATTCTTCAAGCAGTCTTTGGAGTACCAGACTGATTTTACGGCGTGTCAGTAAAATGTACCAAGCCCCAAAGCCCCAAATGACCTGGGGAAAGAGCTCGGCCTAGAAAACTCACGAATGATCAAGGTAGCCTGCTTAGAATTATCGACCATCCTCCCTAGCCAGACCTTCTCGCAGCCTGAGACGCCTGCAAGGGGACCAAGGTGCGCATTCGAGTGGCCTGTCGACCATGTTGGCCAATCCTGCCCACGCGGAAGATGGAACTGCGTCCAGGTTGTTCGCTTGAGATGCTGCCGGTTTAGATTTTTAAGTGGCCTCACGCGAGCCATAATACCGCTGCACCAGATTGGGATAGCGTTGCTAGGAGACAGTAGTACGAGGCGATGGTCAATGAGAATACGATGATATGCAGTTATAATAATGTCAAGCTTCATCTTCCTCGGTTTCCGAGTCTGGTTGCTTATTTCCTAACCAAGGATGGAAGTACGCATGCATAACATCAAGTCGCTCCTCAGGAACCCACCAGAGGAAACACTGGACAAAGTCGAGGAACAGGTCTCTCTCCTCTCCAGTCAGAGCACCAGCAAGAGACTCAAATGTCCTATTCGAAGGTAAAGGGACAGGCCCTATCCATTGTCCTGATATGCTTGTCAGGAGCCAAGCGGGTACTGGCAGTCTCATGACGGAGGTATTACTTACCATCTTCATTCCAAAACTTCGCTGATTTCTCACTCCTTTTGAGAAATTCAGGTGGGGGTGGGCCAAGGAGAGCCGTCATGGCGGCAAGATGGTGTGCATCATTCTGCTCCGGAGATTCTTGGTCGTAGATGTCAAACAGAGGGGTTTTTTCGAGGAGATCCCAACTCTGTTATTTTATGTTCATGTCAGTAAAAGAGGTCGTCATTAAAGATGGAGAAGAGAAGGTCCGTACAATGAGCCCTACGCTCCAAAGATCTACGGGGCTGCCCCATTCCATATCGAGAATGATCTCTGGTGATCGATATTGAGTTGGCATGGCATTTCCACGATGCTTTCCACCTATGCGCGCCTGACCTAAATCACAGATGATAAGGGGGCCAGCACCTCCTAGTAGCATCTGAGAGACGTGGGTAGTATGATCGTTAATTCGCTTCCTCGGCGATGGTCTATGCAATTCTCTTTCTTCTATTGCAGACATGATCGACTCTTCCGTAACAGAAACGAGTAGGTTGTCCAGATGAAGGTCTGTTCGCTAGTTACTACTGTCTGCAAGTATCACTCGATCTGTTTAGCTTACCGGTATGGGTCACGTCTACGTCATGAAGATATAATAAACCGATGAGAACCTGATTGAGAGCTGCTTTGACAAAATCCTTATAGAACTTTTGGCCTTTCCGTGCCCCCAGGAGAGATTGAAGACTCATCTTCAAAGGAGTCATGACGAAAACGTCGTGGTTACCATGAGGGCCATTTAGCTTGAACGAAGTTTCAAGCTGCCGAACATACTGTTGGCCATTATTTTCGTCGCCAGGGATGCTAGCTAAATGGCGATATACCACGAGTTCCTGGTTGTGTGTCATAGTATTGATGTGAACTTTGAGCGCCCAAAATTTCTGGTCTCTCAAATCACGGGCGAGCCATACGGTCGATGTGACTCCGTATCCAAGCTTTGCAACTACTTGGTAATGATCACCGACGACATCCCCAATCTGCATCGGATAATACTCCTCCCTTCGATAAAAAGGCTGTCGCTCCTCTTCAATCTTGTCAGCCGGGTTGATGACCTCAAATCCCGTGGACGGGAACTCTCGCGGCGCGAACGTTGCACCTGGAGCTGGAGCTGGAGCTGAGCTGGAAACTCTTCGTATAGAGGCCATGATTGATTGTGACGATGGAGGATATGGACGGAAAGGTGGCCGCAAAGTAGCGCGAGCGAGAGACGAGCGGACTACTCGGTGGGCGAACATGTTAGGTCTAAGTAGAAAAGACGCTGTTGGTGGGGAAATAACGGCGCGAGATCCTACCTACCTGACTAAGTAGTGTAATGGTCTGTTGGCTTGGCAGGGCGAGCACGCAAGGTGATTGGCCAGCCGACCTCTTGTCCGTGGGTGAAGATCTACTTCTAGGGGATTTTGGCCTGTGTCACTTGGTGTCAGAAACCACAACATACAACCTTATGCTATATCTTTTGTTATTGATGTTTTGTTTTTATAAACCTAATAGTATCTCTTTTGTTACGGTTGTTTTGTCTTTATAAATAAGTCCGCGGCGCTTATTACAATTAATTTGAGACTTACTTACCCTTAAACAACTAGAACTGCAATATAACAAGGACTAGAACTAGAGTTTGGAGAACATACTCGAATTAGAATAATCTTCTAAGGTGGAAAAGGCCCATGGCCCTTTGAAGGTTTCCCGGAATGAGGCGGAAATACTATGTATATATGTACATTCTGGCCATTCGGCAGCTATCCCGAACTCGGCTAATATCTCCTTATTCTTTTGTGTCTCGTACTGAGGCAAAGGCTGAATAGCTGAGCCTTGGAGCCCGACACCTTTGAGATGAATTCCGGGATTACAGACCGAGACTCACCGAGCCACGGAGACTTACAGGGGCTAGTCTCAATACGCGTGACATATGAGACCTTGTAAAAGACAGTTGCTCAATCTTGGATAATCGTCACTAATGAGACCACCGGCGTTAAGATTCACCTCCAGTTTGTAACCACGGTCGATATCAATGATGGTATTGTAACTATAGTTGTGTTGAGTCTGTTGATTAAATAACACCAGCTACAGTGAGACGCCATACTCACCTGCCAGGCTATTCACTACTTAATTCGCCACTCTTGATTGTTCGCCGCTTATCTCTTCCACCATAGAGCCTCACCGCCGCAACGGCACGGTGAAGTTGGTAGGCAAACACCTTGAGTTGTAATCCATGTATGCCTACTTTTATCATTCATCCTTTACATTTATTTCTCACATATTTCTCACATATTATTTATGTTATTTTGCCTTTGTACTCATGTTTAAACCTATTACGCTTTTTCCATTGGTAATTTATGTAATATTGGAAATAGGGGGGCTGGTACACTACTGGTAAAGTCTAGTGGCTAGGGACTATTAGATATCAGCGATGATACTAGCCCCTTACCTAGGGCTGAGCCACATTTATTTTGGAATCATGGCTCTCAAGACGCTCCGCTCAATATTTAGCGAGGAATGGATTTAGAGTAACCCATGTCGACTTCATTTTCAAAGAGTCATGACTTAAGCTCTGCTGCTTCTGGTGTTCGCAGCTTAGACACCAGCTTTTCACACAATGCTATCAGAGAGCTCGCGTTGGTAACGTCAAGGGTGCTAAGTTCGCTCCCAAGCTTCTGGCGCACCCAGCTTCGTAACTCAACGGGTGACAAAGAGTCAAGGCCATAGGCTAGTAGCGGCTTGCCTGGCTCTATCTCCGTCTCGATACGTAGCAGCTTGGTGATCTGGTCTTGCAGGAGTTCGACAGCAGCTTTAACCAATGTGGCCCCATCGGTTCCCGTAGACTCGTGCATGATACGGAAAGCACGAATCGTCTGAGAAGCCCGATCAGTCTTTCCGTCACCGTTATTCACATCACTGTTGCTAGTAGAGGTGGTGAATTGGTAAGCGAAGCGGCGGTTGTCGATGAGGTCTGATCGGTCTAGTGGAAGTGGGTACACAATACCCGTTATCATATGGACCGCACTCGCGGAGCTTAGGGGCCCAGTATCGTTTACTTGTTGCATGATAGAATAGCTGAGGATGCGACGCAGGGTGCCTTCGTTGATAGGTGTCCACTCACGCTTATCATAGCGTGCTTCAAGAGATGCTCCTCCTATCTCGGCCACATATCCAACGTCCTCGATCAGGCCGAGATCAACTGTATGTGCCCGTAGTCCTAAGCCCTGGCGATAAAAAGCAAAAGCATATAAGAATGCATTCGCAGCTGCGTAGTTTGCCTGGCCTTTATTTCCTACAACACCGGAAATACTTGAGAGCATGGTGAAAAAGTCCAACGGCTGGCTCTGCTGCGCAGCTCGGTGCAAGTTCCAGGTGCCGGTTACCTTGGCCTGGATGGCTGTGCGGTAGTCATCGTACGTCATCGCCTCGTAAGGCCTGTCTCTCAGTACCATAGCTGCTTGAATCACGCCGGAGACTTGCCGTCCTTGGGGGGGACCGGGGGTTTCTGGAATACAGAGAGCACAAAGTCTGCGTCACACACATCTCCCTTAGCCTCGCTGATTTCACATCCGTATGAGGCACAATTTTGTACGATGCGCGCAGACGCCTCGTCGTTCATTCCACTTCTTCTTATAGCAACAATGTGACGTGCGCCATGGCGCGCCATATGGATGGCTAGACTACCGCACAAACCCTTGAGGCCTCCCACAATAAAATAGGTAGCATCAGGTTTCAACGCAAGTTTAGGAACGATCGGCCGAATAGGCAATTTTGACTTTTGACCGGTGCAAGATATGACGATTTTACCCATATGTTGGCCACGCCGGATATAGGAGAGAGCGCCTAATACTTGGTCGACGGGAAATGTAGTGACGGGGCCCAATATGGCCATCCTCTACTAGCTTGAAAACCTCTTTCAGTAGCCCATTTGCGAAACTGTTAGCAAACAGATTTGTTTCAAACATAAAGGGGGCTTGAAAACATACTTTCCGGTTAAAGCATTACTGATCTGTTCAACGTACGAGAGGTCGACAGCACGGAACGAACAATTTCTGTCGAAAGGTTCCATAGAGAGCATATTGCGATCAACAATATCACGCTTGCCGATTTCAACCATAACGCCGCCATCGGCTGTTAGTCTCCACGATTCATCAAGAAGCTCTCCAACTAAAGAATTCAGAATTATATCAATCCCAAGTCCGTTTGTTTCGCGGCGGATTTCTTCTGCGAATTTTGTATTACGTGAAGAAAACATTCGGTTAGTAGGGATATTAAACTGAGAGGCGAGCAGCTTGCGTTTCTCATTAGTGCTCACAGTAACGAAGACCTGCCACGATAGAATTTCCGTATCAGTACGCTAGATTCCGACTATAGTATTCACGCTTGAGAATAGATAACAAAGGGAGTGACTTACATCACATTTCTTGTGCTGGGCTAATTGGATCGCAGCTATACCAACGCCGCCGCCGGCCGAGTGAATGAGAACATACTAAAGTAGATTAAAGAATTAGCAAATGTATACAATTGCAATTGCCCAATCGCCATCAGGGTCTTATTAATATTACCTGGCCTTCTTGTAGATTTGCGATGTGATATAGTGAGTGGATAGCAGTCAAGTATACCAAAGGTATAGTTGCCGCATCTTCAAACGTCATCGAGTCTGGAATAATGTGAACACGAGCTACGTCAACTTGCAGATGATTGACGTATGTTCCGTTGGTTTGAGTAACGACACGATCTCCGACCTGGAAGCCAGTCACACCGGGGCCCAGACGCCGGATGATGCCTGCACATTCACACCCGATCATATGCTCGTTTTCAGGGACGATTCACATAGTCGTGGCGACATCCTTGAAGTTAACTCCCATAGCCATGACCTGGATGTCCACATTGCCTGGCGCGAGCGGAACCTCACCACTAGCTGTCTCGTACCATCCTAAACTTTCCAGGGAACCCTTCTTGTCCGCCTGTAGACGCACTTGAGCATCATTTGTTTGGAATTATTTGATGACGGGCTCCAGCCCAACGCCTAAGTCAGCATCCTTAAATGTGTTGAGGCCCTTATCAACAACCACTCGCGGCACCATCAACATGCCATCTCGCTCGGCATACTCATTATCAGGGATGAGACCGCCATTCAGCAATACTGTGCGTAGTACGCGCTTAATCGCCCAATGCGAGTCTAGACTAGCCGGACTTTGCACATCAAGTGTGAACAGACGGACGCCCGGATCCTCTCTCCTTACTACGCGAAACAAGCCTTGTACCATGGAATTTTCAGGCTCATTGACATGGCCCGTCTGAGCGCCCGTCGTCACCCAGAGTACTGGCTTCCCTAAACTAATGAGTACTTTCAATCTGTCCCAATTGTTCTCAGAGATGTTCGCCAGTACAGGGGAGACGAGCTCATCCATCACAAGCACGGCCGCCGTAGACACCAATAAATTTGATGTTGCACTTTCTAGGTCCAGGTCATTGAGTAATTTCTCGATAACCCTATAGCCGGACTCCTCTAGCGTGAGTCGTATACTGGGCGAAAGAAGGGGGGTCGTATCGGCAAAGCGCGCTACGAGAATTTCTTCGTTTTGTGCTGCAACTTCAACCCCAGTTTGGCTGCCGCAAAGATACGTTGGCTGGATGCCGGGGACTTTAAAGACGGTCGCCTTTTCACCAAGCCCAGTTATAAGGCATTGGGATAGAGCATCGCGTGGAAGCTGCTTGAAGTTTAAAGTGGTCGCTAAAGAGCTGGCCGACTTGGGGGGTGACTCGCTGTTGTAAGGGCTCATAGAGCTGCCAAATTCACTGGCTGTTTCGCTGGCAGACATGCTTATATCCTCGCTAACCGAAGTAGATATTGCCGCAGGCTAACCGGCGATAATGAGCGTAATGGCTTCAAGCCACATACGTTTCCTAAGCTTCTCAATAATCACTTATAATTCATCATCAGCAGTAGCCGCAGACTTAATAATAGCTAGATCATATGCTAGCGCTATCAAGAAAAAACCCAAGACTTCTTCATTCAAAGCTAAAATATTAAATTTAATATTACTAACGTACCACACGGGCATCTCGCGCACCCCCTTACACCTTTATACATAAAACTAGAATAACTTAACTATAATATAAAAAACCTAATTTTTTTTTTTTTAGTTGTTTTTATTAACCATTTTTACCCCACTTAAATATATATAACTATTATATTTAACTTTGCTATAAGTTTTATATTATTATTTTTATATTAAACCTTTTTTTATATAATAACTATTTATTTATTTTTTATATAATATTTACGTTGTAATAACTATTCTTTATATACTAAGGTTTATTATTATTTATAGTTATAATAACTTAGTAGTATAGTAATTTATTATTTTTATTTAAAAAAGAAAAAAAGCTTTTATTAATTTAAATAATATATAAAAAAATAAAAAAATAAAAAAAATATTATTTAAAATTATAGTTATATTATTTAACTATTATAAATAATTAAAAACTATATAATAAAATAATTATAAATAGTTAATTTTAATTTAAAGCATAAAACTATATAGTTATATTATTTCTTTACTTTTTTTATATATTATTTAAATTAATAAAAACTTTTTTTCTTTTTAAATAAAAATAATAAATTACTATACTCTTAAGTTATTATAACTATAAATAATAATAAACCTTAATATATAAAAAATAGTTATTATGTTAGAATCCTAGTGTTAGCTGCATTTAATGGTCTTAGCGTGCGATAGCTAGTATCGCATAAAACACTCATTTACCCCTATGTTTCTTTATCTCTATTATCTTTGTACGCTAGTTAAAATCTTCACCTTAAATAAAAATTCTACTATATATAAAAGATTTACTTTCTCTTCTTTTATATAAACAAATATAGTATATAATTAACTATATTTTATCTTACTATATAATATATAATTGTATATAACCTATTTAATATTAATTAATAGTTATAAAAGCACTATAAATTAGCAAAAATAAAAATAAAAAACAATTAAAAAAACTTTAAATCTTAGCTATATAAATATCCTTTTTTAGCAACTTAAAGCAAAAAATATTTACTTTTATATTAATCTTTAAAATTTTTATTATATAAATATTTTTTTTTTAGCAACCTAAAGCAAAAAACATTTATATAATATAAAAAAAAAAAAGATTTAAATCCTTTTGTATAAATATCTTCCTTTTAGCAACCTAAAGCAAAAAATATATATATAAAAAAATAAAAATAGCAAGCAACTTTATTAAAACATTAAATTATATTACTATATAATAACTAAGTAATATTTTAATAAAATAGCTATAAAATTAACAGCTTTTTTAATAAATATACTATTTAAATACTTTAATTTAAACAATATTTTATATAAATAAATTATATAAAATATTAAAATACCTAAAAATTTTATATAAAAAATAATTTTAAAAAAAAAATAAAGCTAAAATATTAATTTAATATATAAACTAAACGCTAATAAATTAAATACTTATTTATTTAGCTAAATATATAAATATATATATTTAAAAGCAATAAAATAAAACTTTTAGCAAGTATATAAAAAAGATTTTAAAAATTAAATTAGTGCTTAATTTTTTATATATTACTATATACTAATATTAAAAATATTAAAAATTTTAAAAGTAAAAAGATTTTACTAAATATTAAAAATTATTTACTAATAATATTAAAAATATTTAAAACTATATAAAAAAATATTATATATTATAAACCTTTATATTTAATAAAATTATTAAAAGCTACTATATAACTTTTATTTTAAGCTTTTAAACAACTTTTAAAAAATATAATACTAAATATTATACTTACTTTTTTTTTAACCCACTTAAAAACTATATAATTTAAAAAACCTTTTATATAACAAAGTATTAAAAAAAATACCTCTATATAACTATATAAAAAAATTATAATATTTATTACTTTAGTTATTACTAGCTATTGTTTAAACTTTTAGCTAATTTATAAACATATTATTACTTACTACTTTTTTTAAACATTTTAGCTAAAAAGATATATATATATAACATTAAATCTAGCTATAATTAATATAATTATAAACTTATTTTTTATAAAATATATATAAAACAAAAAAATTCCGCTAAATAAATATATATTTTTTAAAAAAACTTAAAAACAAAAAGAAAACTACTTTAAAAAGCTATATAACTTATTATATAATAAAACAAAACTATTTATTAACGCTTACTAAAAGCTAAAAATTATAAAAAACTAATACCACGCTATATTTCTATTTATATTATAAAGTTATATAAAAAATTATTATATTTATTATATTAATATAAAAAGCATTTAAAGTAAAATTTACTATATATTAAATATATACTTTAATACTAATATAAATTATAGTTATTATTAAGCTAATTAAATTATAATTATATATATATAAATAAAACAAAAAAATTTAAAATTAGCACTATATAATATATTAAAGCTTATAATTAATAAGCTAATAAAAATACAATATACACTAAATATTAATTATTAAAGCAAGATTTAACTTAGTATAATAGTTATATAAGCGTATTAAAAAGTATTAAAATTTAATATAGCACTTATACTTTAAAAGCTATTATATAAAAACTTTTTTACTAACTTATAAGCATACCTTTAAGTTTTAGCAAACACTACCTTTAAGCACTTTATATAAAAAAAAAACAATACTTATTTTATAAATAAAAAATATAGCTAAAACAACTATATAAAAAGCTTTAAGCTTAAGTTTTATTTAAACTATTTAAAACAAAATAGTTTACACTAAAATTGCTTTTAGCTATATAAATAAGCTAGCTAAGCTAGCTAAAAGTTTTATATAAAAAAAAAGTACTTTATATGCTAAAAAAAAAAATATTAATTAATAAACCATACTTTTTAAAAAAAAGCCTATATATAAAACCAATATTTTAGCTTATATAAAATATTATACTTTATATAACTTATAAACAAAATTTTTTTTTTATACTTAATAAAGTATAAAAGCTACCTTAAATTAAATAATAATAAAAGCAACGCTAATAAAAAATATAATATATAAACAATATAATTTTTAATAAATAATACGTTTATATATTATATAACTAATAAAAATATTTAAAATAACAAATATTATATAATTAGCAAAAAAATAAAAAATTATAAAACAATTATTTTAAGCAAGTAATTTCTTTTAAATAACTAATATTATATAAAGTATTAAAAAAAAGTTTAAAATATAAAAACCTGTATATATTTTATAATAAAAAAAGCGCAATTAATTATATACTTATAACTTTACCTATATATAAAAATAAATTAAACCTTTAATAGCACTTATATTAAATTTAAAAGCAGCAAAACTATTACTTTAATTAATATTATATAAATTAAAAGCCTTTTTAATATAATTATATACTATATATTAAATATACTAACCTTTTTTTTTTTTTTATTAGCAAATATAAACTATATAAAAGCTTTTTTTAATAACATATAAAATAAAATTATATAAATAAATAAAAAAAAAATACTAGTTATATATAAATAAAGTTACTTATTTTTTAACACCTTACTATATAAAACTAAAATCTACTTTATAAAAGTAAAACTATATTGCTTATATTATTATTTTAATTACTTTTATATAAAAAAGCTATATAATATACTTAATTATATAAAATATAATATTAGCTATTTAACTTTAAAAAAAATCTAAAAGTTCTACTATTATTATTAAATATATAACTAAATACTTAAACACTTTAAATTTATAATTAAAAATAATTACAACTTTAATTATAAAGTAATTATTAATACTATATAAATAAACAATAAATAAATATTATATATAATTAATATTATAATATTTTTTTAAATAACAACTTTTTTAAGTTTTATATTTATATAATATATTTAAAAAGCTTTATATAAATACTAAATTAATATATACTAAAAATTTTTTAACTATATTATATATAACTTAAAAACTAACTTTTTATTTAAAAAATTTTAAAATTAAATAAAAATTATAAATACTTAATATTATATAATACTTATAAAAGTATATTAAATAGTAAGCAAAATTAAATAAGTATATAAGCTATTATATTATATATATAATATATTTAAAGCTAAACTTAAAAGTTATATAAAATAAAAGTTAATTTTATAAATAATAATTAAAACTTTAAATAATATTACAAAACTAAATAGCTTAATAATAATACTTTTTATTTTTAAAGCTTACTTTAAAATAAACTTAAACTTTTTTTTTTTATTAAATATTATATAATAAATTAAAGCAATTAAAAAAGCCATAAAAATATTACATAAAAAAAAGTTAAAGCTAATATTAACTAAATAGCTAATAAATATAATAAGCTTAACTTATATAATATATTATTATTATTACTATAAAGCAAAATCTTTATATAATAAAAAAAATAAAGCTAAAATAAACTATATAAAATCTAATTAATTAAAAAGTTAAATATAATAATTAAATTAATAAATAACCTTATATAGTTTAAAGCTATATAAATAAAGCCGTACTACTATATAATAAAAAATACTATATTAAAAAATATAAACAAAATATTAAACAAAACTTAAGTACTTTTATTACTAGCTATATAAAAAAAAAAAAAACGCTTTTATAAAGCTATTAACTTTTATATACTTTATATATAATATATATTTTTAACTAAAAAAAAAAAGCAAAATTATACCTTAACAATTAAATTATATAAAAATAATATAATTAATACTTTTAGTGCTTTATTTAAAAAAATAAACACTATTAAAATTAATAAATTTATTATATAAAATATATTAAAATTTATAATATATAACTTAAAACAATATAATAATATTTATATATTTAAATTTAAGCTTATATAAAAAATAAAAAACAAAATAATTTAACTATATCAAAAATTAAAACTAATTATATAAAGCTATAATAACTAAAAAAAAAAAACAATCTTTATATAATTATTTATAATATAATAAATAAGCCAAAAGTTAATTTTAATATTAAATCTTTTTTTTATATAAAATTATAACGTTAAAAACAAACTTTAAAATATTATTTAAGTATATATATAATTAAAAAATAAGCTATTATAAATAATTATTATATAACTACTAAAAAAACTAAAAAATAAATACCTTATAAAAACAGTTTTAAAAATTATATAACTACTATATAAAATCTTAAAATTAAAGCTATATTAATTTAAAACTTATTATAAACATTATTATAACTAGCTAAAAATAATTATTTTAATATATAACTTATACTTTTTTATATTAATTAGCTTATTAAATAATTTTAAAATTATTAGTTTATAAACAAATAATATTTTTAGCTTTATTACTTTAAATTTCTTTATATAAAAAGAAATAAAGTTATAAAAAGCAAAACTTTATATAAAGCTTAAAAAAACTTTATAAATAAACTATTTTATAAAATTTAATAAAAGTTAAATTACTTTATTAACTAATAAAAATATTATTTTAACTTAAAAAAGCTAAGCAAATTAATTAGCTAAAGTTAACTATTATATAAAAAATTTTATATAATAATATATTTTTTAACATATAAAAAATATATATATTAATAATATTTATTAACTAAAGGTAATATATAACCTAATAGCTACTACTTAAACTATAAAACTTATTAAAGCTAATATATAAATTTTAAATAAAAAGATTAAATAGCAAATAAATAACTATAACTATAGCTTAAAATTTATACTTTTAAATTTAAGTTATATAAAGCTATTTATTTTTATAAATAGATTTTTTATAAATAATATAAATATAAATTTATAGCTTAAATTTATAATTATATTAGCTACTAAATATTATATAAAACTAAATAAATTTAAAATTAAAAGCAATATTATATACTAAAATTTAAGCAAATATAAAAAAGTTACCAAAAATATATTAGCTAATAAATTATATAATATAATTAATAAAATAAATAGCGCTATTACTTTATATATAATAATTTTAAAAATTATAGCTACGCTAAAAATTATATTAATTTTAATAATATTATATATAAACTTAAAATTACTATATAATTATTTAATAAAGCTAAAAACTACGCAAAAAAAACGCTTTATAATTAATATTATAATATTATAAAAATTATATAAAAAAAAAAAAAATTTTAATATATAATAAATAAATAATAAAAATAACTTTATTAATGCTTTTATAAAAAAAGCACTTAATTAAACATTTAAAAATTTTATATTTACAAATAAATTAGTTATATAAATAAAAGCATTTATAAAAAAAAGTTAAAAATAATTATATATTATTAAATTATATTTATAAAAAAAAAAATATATATAAAAAAAGCAGCATACTAAAAACAACTATATAAAAGTTAATATTTACTTAAAACAACTAAAAACTAAAAGCAATATATAAAACTAAAAACTTTCTTTTTTTTTCTTTTTTTTTTCCTTTTTTTCTCCTTTTTTTTTAACTATAATTAAAGTATTGCGCTTTATGCAAACGCTAAATATAAGCACTATATATACTACCTTAATAACTAAAAACCTAATAATATACTTTAAAAAGTAATTTATTATAATTATAGTAGCTACTATATAAACTATTAGCATATATATTAGCTATAATAACTTTATAACTTTATACTAAAAAAGCTTAAAAGTAGCTTTTTTAGCATATAAGCTTAACTTAAGCGTTAGCAAGGTTATTGCTAAATAATATCTTAAAAATAATATTAACAAAAAAAACAGCAGTAATAATACCGTTTTTTTATTATTATATAATAAAAAACTAAATTAGCTAAAAAACATATATAAAACTATTTACATAAAAAATAAAAATATACATATATTTATATAAAGCAACTATATAAAAGCCTAGCAAGCCAAAGTCTTTATAAAAAAGCAGTACACTTTAATTGCATTATTATTAAGCGTATAAACAAAATTACTAAACTAAACAATATTACTAAGCAATAAAAGCGTAAAACACAAGTAAATAAGTGCAGCAAAAATAGCAGCAAATATATTAATATTATTACTACTGCTAATAATTTATTTAAACTACTATTAATATAACCTTAATAAAAATTTAAAAACTTTATATATAATAAATATATATATATATATATATATATATAAATATAAAAAAAAATAAAAAAAATAAGTACTTAAAAAAGTTTATTTTTTTATATATTTAAACCTACTTTTATATTAGTACTTTTTTTATATAGTTAACTTAAACTATATATAATTATACTTTTTATATAATTAACTAACTTATTAATAACTACTTAATATAAGTAAAGCTATAGCTAATAATTAATTAACTAACTATATAAAATAAATATATAAATAAAGCACTAATTATAACCTTAAAATAATTTTTAATTATATATAATTAGCTTAATTACTTTATTATATTATAATTAGTTATAAAACTACCTTTTTAATTATATATAGCACTAAGTAATATAATATAAGTTATACTTTAATTAGTTAATACTTTTAATTTTATATAAAAGCAAAAGCAAAAAGTTAAAAAGCGTATATAGTTATTTTAATTATTTTTTAGTTCTTTTTTATATCGCATAAGTAAAAAACTACAGCTAAAAAAAAAATAGCTAGTATTAAAATCTTAATATTAGCTATATTTAATAATTTTAGCGTATAATAGCTAATATTATACAAAATATTTATTTACCTTTATATTTTTTTATCTTTATTATCTTTATACACTAGTTAAAATCTTTACCTTAAATAAAAATTTTGCTGCATATAAAAGATTTACTTTCTTTTTTTTTACATAAATAAATATAGCACACAATTAACTATATTTTATTTCACCATATAATATATAATTATATATAACCTATTTAATATATTATAATATAAATATTATATAAAAAAAAGTTTAATATAAAAATAATATTATAAAACTTATAGCAAACTTAAATATAATAGTTATATATATTAAAGTGGGGTAAAAATGGTTAATAAAAATAATAAAAAAAAATTAGGTTTTTTATATTATAATTAAATTAAGTTAGTTTTATGTATAAAAATATAAAGGGGTGCATAAAATGCTTATATGCGCAAAATGCCCGTATAATACGTTACTAATAAAATAATAAGTATATAAGCGTTATATTTAACTTAAATTTAATTAATTTAATATATTATAGTTAAATTATTTAACTTATATATATAAAAGTACAAAAAAAATTTCGGTACTTTATATGTTTTAATAGCTTATATTATATGTTAATTTATTTTTTTTATTTTTATTTTATTTTATATTATTAATATACTTTTATTATATTTAAACCTTAATTAAACTAATTAATTAATAAGTGTAAAGTTTACTTTAAAAGTATAAATATAAATTAATTAATGTAATTTATTATTATGTGAACATTATCACTATATAAACAACTTTTTTTACTTTTTAACCTTTTTAACTTTTAACTTGATTTTTTTAACTTATAATAATAAAAAACGCGTTAAAAAAAACTAGATTATTTATTATAGTTTGCTGTTTTTAACAAGACTTTTATCTTTATATTTTAAAGCTTGTAAAATTATATAATGTTTTATAAATAACTTTTTATTATTATATTAAAAGAATTACGCTAAAGCGTAAATTATAAAATAAAATAGCAAAACTTAGCAAATAAAAAAAGCAAGCGATTATTATTTTTATATTTCACCTTAATATATAAGTATTTTTACCTTAAGTATATTATATTAAAAATATAACTAATTAATTATTATTATTATTAGTTATATTCCATTATGCTTATATAATACTATTTAAACCTTGATTTAAATATATTAAGCATTTGGTACGCTTGCTTTTTAATAATTAAAAATAAAACTAAGAAATCTAAGCAAAAACCTTTTGCTTTTTAGTTAAAACACCTTTAAAGCGTTTATAGTTTCGCTGTAAATTTTTAACTAGGGGCCTTACTACGCTTTAGTAGTTTTTAGTTAAGAAAAAATAAAGAAAAAAAAAAAAAAAGTAAAAAAGGTGCAGCTTTTTAAACCTTATATCTTTTTGTTTTACTAGTTGCTACTAATATACTATTAGCTATAGTTTGTTATTATATTATTTTTAAAACTTATTTTTTTTGCTTTTATTATACTTTTTTGCTTTTTATTAATATTTAAGCTACTTTATATATAAATAGTAAGCTTTAAGCTAAAAATTAATATATTATTTTATAAGCTATTTTTAAGCTGCTTATAATTTAATTATAGTTTAAATTAGTAGCAAAAAAGCTATAAAGCTAAATAGTTAAGTTAGTTTTTTTTTTTTTAAATTTTAAGCAATATAAAAATTTATATAGCGTTATTTTTTTGCTTTTTATATAATTGCAAAAAAGCATAACTATATTTAGCACCTTTTTTTAAAAAAAAAAAGCTTTTAGCTTTAATATTTTTATATAAATTTATAGCAAAGCTAAAGCTTTATATTTTTAAAGTCTATAGTAAAAATCTACTATATTTATTAAATAAGTTTTTTTAGTTTTTTTTAGTAATCTTTTTATTGCTAAAACTAATACTATTAAACTTTAGCTTTTTTTTGCTTTATTATTAGCTTTATTTTACTTTTTAAGCTAATATTTTTTTAAAGCCTTTTTTATTATATTTTAATCTTGCTATTTTTTTATTTACTTTTTTTTTTTTATATTATTTTTAACTATTTATTATATATTTTACTAAGTTTTTTTTAATAATAACTTTATTTGCTTTTACTTTACTTACTTTTTGCTTTTGTTTTTAATTATATTTTTTTTTAAAACTAAATATTTAACCTTTTTTTAAATAGTTTTTTTTTTGCTTAAAATTGTTAACTTACTTTTAAAATCGCATAACTTAGCATTTAAATAAATATAAAAAAAAAAGTAGCTTAATTTTAACTTTAAAAAATAAATTAAAATTGCTTTATATACTTCTTTAATTATTTTAAAGCACTTTAATTATTTTTTAATTAAATTTTTTACTATTTTTTTTATTTAGCTTTTATTAAATTTATACTATATAAATAAACTATATATAATTACGCTTTAAATTACTTTTATATAAATTTTTTTTGCTTTAAATATACTATATTTTTATATAGTAATAGCTAATTTTATTAAAGCAAAATTTTAGCATTTAAGTTTTTATTAAAGTTTTTTTAAGTAATAATATTATTTTAGTTTATAGTTTAGTTATACCTTTAAAAAACATATATTTTTTTTTAATTTAATTTATATATTTTTTAGCTAAATTAAGGCAATATTAGCTTTATATTATTTTATAAAATATATTAGTTTATTTTTTATTAAGTTAAAATTTATTTTATATTATAATACTTAACTTTTATATTTTATATATATTTATGCTAAATACTTATAGTTTTTTTTTGCATTTAGCTTTACTATTATAAAATTTATATCATTTATAAACTTTATTATAACTAGCTTTTTTTTTATTAATTTTTTATATAAAATAACTATATATAATAAAAATAATATTAGTAATAATAAAAATTCTTATAATATACTTATAATTAAAACCTTTTTTGTTATATTTTTGCTATTAAATAATAATATTACTATTTATTTTATAAAGTAGCTTTAAAGCTAGTTTTAAATTTATTAAAGGAAGCCTTTTTTTATAGCACTTTTAGCAGCTTTATATAATTTATTATATTAAAAGCTTTTAAAATATTTAGCTATAATAATATTAATATTAAATTATGCTTTTAGCTATTATAAATTATTTTTATTATAGCTTTAATTACTAATTTTATAAATTTTTATAATTTATTTTTTATTTATTTTTTTAATAATAACATAAACCTTTTTACTATAACTAAAATATATATATTTATTACTTTTTTAATTATTTTATTTATTATACTAAATAATAAAATTAACTTATAGCTACTAAGCTTTTTAAGCTTTTTTAAAGTTTTTTTTAGTTTTATTAAAATTATTATAACTATATTTTAAAATTATTTTAAATAATATTTATATATAAAACTTTATTAAGCTAATACTATTATTGCTTTTATAACTTTTTGCCTATATACCTTTAAAAATCCTATTAGTAAAAAGTTATTTTTTAGCGCTTTTTAAGGTTTAGCTTTTTTTAAAATTTTTTTAATTTTTTTTGTTTTAATTTTTTTTTGTATTTTAAATAAGTATTTCGTAGGCTTTTTTTGCTTTTTTAGATTTAATAAGTTAATTTTTAAAGTAAAAAAAAACCTAGCTATTAATACTTTTATTTTTTTTATATAAATAGTTACTTATTTCTTTTTTTTTTTAAAGTTTAAAAAACTTTTTTTTATTAAAAAGGCCTAGTTTTTAAAGCACACTTACTTTTTTAAAGTCTAAAGTTTTAAATTATTTTTTAAAGCTTTTATTATACCTTATTACTATTATTTTTATTGTTTTTTACAAATAATTTACTTTTGTTTTACTTTTATTTTAATTGCTTTTTTTTTTTAGTATTAAAATATAATTTTATAGTATTTTTTTTTTTTTTTTTTAGCTTTTTTTATAGCTTTTTAAACCTTTTAAAACTATTATAAAGCTGCTTTTTTTACTATAGCTTTCTTTTTTAAAGCTGCTATATTTACTATTTTAATTAGTTTTATTATTAAATACTTAATATATTTATTTATATTTGCTATTATATTAAAACCTTTTAATATTTATAACTTAAACGCTTTAATTGCTATTAATGCTTTATTTAATATTTTTTAACTTTAGCTTTTAAATAGCTAAAAGCTTAATATTAAGTTTTTTTTATTATAAATTTAAAAGCTTTAAAAAATATAATTAAATTTTACTTATTTTAAGCTTTTAAATATTTTTACTAAAAGTTTTTTATTAGCTTATATTAAGTTAATTATATTATTTTTTTTTTACTTTTTAGTAGTTTTTTGTTTTTTTTTTTTTATAATATTATTATATAATATTTAAAAAATTAGTTTTTAAGCTTTTACTAAGCTTAAGATTTTTTTATAATGCGCTAAAGTTTTTTTTTTTTTATTTTATAGCAATAAATATATATTTATATCTTTTATAACTATATTTTGCTTTTAATTTACTTTTTTTTTAAGCTTAATTATTAAGCTTACTTTATTTTTATTTAAATTTAGCTTTATATATACTAATTATATAATAGCTAGTTTTTTTTTATTTATTAAAAAAAAAGTCGCTTTTGCTTAATTATATTCGGCTTTTTTTACTTATAAATTACTTGCAATTTATTTATTAATATATAGTGCTATATATTTAAAACTAGTATATACTATATTATATTAATTTAACTTTAAATAATATAATTAAAAAAGCTTTACTTTTTTTTTTTTTTATAATAATAGTTTTTATAATATTATTATATTATATTTTTTTAATAATTTAAAAATTATTGCTATATATATTTTTAATTTTATAGTGTTTTAAAATAAAGCATTAAGTTTTATTAGCTTAAAATAAAAATATTTTTTTTATTATTTAAATTTGATTATGCTTTTAAAGCAAAAAAAAAAAAAAGCCTTTTTAAGTTTAATTTAAATATATTGGCTTTTCTAAAAAAAAAAGCTTATATTTTAGCTTTTAAAGCTATTAAAGCTATACTTATTACTTTAAAGCAACTAAACTTTAATATTATTAACTAAGTTATTTTTAGTACTACTAATTAATATAATCTTAGTTTTTTTATAATTAAGCTAAGTACTAATTGCTTTTATAATTAAACTTTTTATTAATTATTTTAGTTTTAGTTTATTAGTTTATATTTACTTTAAATATAAAACTATATTAACTAATATTAATATACTTTTTATATTATTATAATTTAGCTTTAAAAAACCTTATATTTTTTTAAAAAAGCTAAATAGCTTTTTTTATAATTTATATACTTTATTACTTTTAGTTTAAATTTTTTTTAAGTTAAATACTTTTTTTTTCCGCTTTTATATATTATATTATTATATAAAAAATATTTGCTTTTATTTTTATAAAACTTTTTTATATATTTAAACTTATAATACTTAAAGCATTATATAACTTTTATATCTTTTAAAAACAGCTTATAATTATATATTATTACTTTTTATATAGCTTTTTTTTAACATAAAGCTTTTATAGTTTTTATATTAATATAATATATTAATAAGCTAATATAATAGCTTTTTAAATTAGCTAATAAAATTAAATATATTTTGCTTATATTAGTTTTATTTTATTTATAAATATCTTAAAAAAAATTTATTAAATTTATATATACACTTTAAAATATTTTTATATTAATATTTTTTATAATTATTATATAATCTCTTTTAGTTTTTATTACACCTTTATTAAATACTTATTTTATTTATAAGTTAGCTTGTTTATATTATATTGCTTTTTTTTTTAAATATAACTACTATATTTTTACTTAGTAGTTTTTTTACTATAATTGCTTCTATTATTTTAATTGCTATATTTATTACTTTTATTGTTTTTTTAACTATATACGCTATAAAAGCTAAATTAAATTCAGCTTATATTAAAACTTTATAGTTATATTAAATAAAAAATATTGCGCGATTTAAAAGCGTTAAAAAGCTAATTACTAAACAGCTTATAACTAATACTATAATCGCTTAAGTTTAGTTAACAATAAATATACTGCTTTTTTTTAGTTTATATATTACTATATATAATTTATTAATATTTTATTTAATAGCTAAATTATTTTAAGCTTTTTTTTCTTTTTTTTTATATTTTAACATAAAAGTCTTCCGCTAAACCTCTAGCATATTTTTTACTAGTGCTTTTACATCTAAAAATTTCTTTTAACCAATAAAAACTACTAAAAATTATATTTATTTTTTTATTTCATCCCTTTTTTGCTTTGCCTCTTTGTTTACTTCGCTATTATTTCGCTATTAAAGCAACCTTTTAATACTAAAGCCCACAATTAAGTGATATAAAGATTGCTTCAACCTTTTCGCGCTACTATTTAGCACTATTAGGTCTACTACACCTTGCGCTATATCTTTAGGTCTAATACAACCATGTTTCCAAATGCTTTCACCCCTTAAAAAGCAATATATCCAAATTATTTAATATAAAAAACAAAGCCTAAAAAGTTATTAATATTTTAAACTTTTTTCTCATAAAAAAGTTATATTTTTAATTGTTTCCTAATTAATTATTAGTTAAGTATAAAATCGCATTAGTTAATAAATATTAAATAACGTGTTTTATAAACTATATATTAAGTTTTAAAATATAATTAAATTATTAAATTAATTATAACTAAGTTTTTTATAAAAATTCTAATATATATAATATATAAAAGTATTATAAAAGAAAATATTTATAATTTTAATAAAATAAAGTTTATAATAAATATAATTATAATTAGTTTTAAAAAAAAAATAAGCTTAAGTAAGCTTAATAAAGCAATTAAGTATAATTTATAGCTATTTATTTAATTAATTTTTTAAGTTAAATAGTGCTACCTTTTATTATCTTAAAAAAAAAAACCTCCTTTGTTTTTTAGTATTATAATAGCCTTTTACTACATAAATAATAAATTATAATTTTAAATAACAACTAAGTTAATAATAATCTTAGTTTAAAATAAATTAAATATTTTAATAAATATACCTAGCTATATTTATAAAGCGCAAAATATTTTTTTATACTTAATAGTTATAAAAGCTATTATTTAAAAAAATTTAAAAAGTTATTATAAAGTAAATAATATTTTTATTAAAATAATACCTGCTTATTTTTTTTATAAACTTTAGCTTTTAAATATATTATATTTTAGCTTATTAAAAAAAGCTTACGGTATTAAAATTAGCGATTTTATATATATTAATATAACTTATGTTTTTTAAAAAAAAAGATTTTAGTGTTTTTTAAAGTATATATATAAGTAATAATGCTTATAAATATTACTTTTAAATTTAAAGCCATTAGCTATATTTTATTTAATTTAAGCGCTATTATTTTAAAGTTTAAAAGTGCTTTAATTACTTTTATACTATTATTACCTTTAAAATTACCTTTAACCTTATAAGCTTTAAAAACTTTTACTAATATTTAAAAAGCTATTTTATAATTAGTTTATATTAAAAATCAAATTTTTAAATATTAAAATAACTTACTAATTAAAATAATTAATATTATATTATTATTATTAAAAGCTATATATTAATTAATATATAAGTAAATATTATTATTAAATAAAATAATAAAGTTTAAAAAAGCTAACTATATATTTAATAAACGTTAAAAACCAAAAAACAAACGTTTATAAGCTAAAAAAACACTTACTTTAAATAAAAAAAAAATTTATAAGTCTTTAAAAAAAGTAGTAGTTTAATAAGTTAAAAAAATAGTTAAAGTAGTAGTTATTAAATAAAAGCGCTTATATACGCGCGTTAGTATAGTATTTATAACATAACTGGTTATAATATATAAATATATATAATAAAAATAAATATATTTAATAAAAAAAATTGTAATTAATTTAAATTAATTTAATTATATTGTTGTTAATTTTTTTATATTGTTGTTAATTTTTTTATATACAAATAAAAAAAGTGCTAAAAAAATATCTACATAGTAATAATGTCCACATAGTAATAAAACACATTAGCATATTTAATTAAAAATTATAATATATTTGTTAAAAACTATACTACATTACCTTATTACCCTTTATTTACGACCTATAACCTATATCTTATTTAAACCTACTTTATAACAGATTTTTCCTTTTTATAAGCTTTAGTTTTATATAAAACTTATTATTAAGACTATATTATACTTAACCTAGTAAGACTTCTTAGTTATAACAATTTTAAAGCTTTAATAAAAGGTTACCTATAATATAATGCAACGATTTTTTTGCAACAATAAAATTAAGCGGGAAAAAAAGTAAAAATACTACAACCTTTTTTTAATCTTTTTTTACTAAAAAAAATACTATAAACCTACCTTAAACCCCTTTTTAACCTACTAATAACTAAAAACTAATATTTTAATTAAATATATATAAATATACTTTTTAATATAAGCTTTATATATAATAATATATTTAAAATATTTATAAAAAAACTAACTTTACTTTTAAACTATTTTATATTTTATTTTACCTTTAATATATATTATAAGTAGTTTTACTTTTATTTCGAACTATTTACGCGTTAGATTTAATAAAGGAATAGCTTTGAAAAAAAACGGAAAAAAAAACAAGTAACAACTAGATTATTATTAATATTTTAAAATAAACACCTTTTTAATTACTTTTTTAACCTTTAAACTTTAGCTTATACTTATTAAATAATAATAAATAATTTTTTTATAATAAATAAAAATGTTAATTAAATATAATTTAAAACCAAAAAAGATATAAATTACTTTTAAAATATATACTTTTATATTTATATTTATATATATAAAAAGGTAGGCATACCGGATGCTTAATATATTTAAATTAAGGTTTAAATAGTATTATATAAGCATAACGGAATATAACTAATAATAATAATATTTATATATAAGTTTTTATAAAATAATAAGCTTAAATATAAGCTTTATTATAATTTATAGCATATTACCTATATATATTATAAATTTGCAAAAGCTTAAATTATAGTTTTTTTATTAGTGAATTAAATATAATTAATTTTTAAATTAAAATTAATTTTAATATATATAATTTATAAATTATACTTTTTATTTAGCTATTTACTAATTAACTTACTTAACTTTTTATTACTTTTTATATTTATTATTAAATTATTAATATATTAAAGATTATTATATAAAAGTTTAAAACATTAATAACTTTTTAAGCTTTGCTTTTTATATCAAATAATTTAGATATACTGCTTTTTAAGGGGTAAAAGCACTTAGAAACGCGGTTATATTAAACTTAAAGATATAGCGCAAGGTGTAGTAGACTTAATAGTGTTAAATAGTAGCGCAAAAGAGTTGAAGTAATTTTTACACTACTTATTTGTGGACTTTAATACTAAAAAGTTATTTTAATCGTAAAATAATAACAAAGTAAGCAAAAAAGCAAAGTAAAAAGGAAATAAAATAAAGAAATAAATGTAATTTTTAATAGTTTTTATTAGTTAAAAGAAATTTTTAAATATGGAAATATTAGTAAGAAATATACTAAAGACTTAGTAGAAAACTTTTATATTAAAGCATAAAAAAAAAAAAAAAAAGCTTGAAATAACTTAGCTATTAAACAAAATATTAACAAACTATATATAATAATATATAAACTAAAAAAAAGTAGTGCACTTATTGCTAATTAAATTTAAATAATTATAATATTAGCTATAAGCTACTTAGTAATTGGCTTTTTAGCGCTTTTAAATTATATAATATTTTTTATTTAATATAATTATAAAGTTTTAATATAAGCTAAATTAAATTTAGCTTTTATAGTATATATAGCTAAAAAAATAGTAAAAGCAATAAATATAGCAATTAAAACAATAAAAGTAATTGCAGTAAAGAAATTACTAAGTAAAAATATAGTAGTTATATTTAAAAAAAAAGTAATATAATATAAATAAGCTAACTTATAAGTAGAATAAATGTTTAGTAAAGGTGTAATAAAGACTAAAAGAGATTATATAGTAATTATAAAAGGTATTAATATAAAAACACTTTAAAGTGCGCATATAAATCTAGTAAATCTTTTTTAAAATATTTATAAATAAAATAAAGCTAATATAAATAAAATATATTTAATTTTGCTAGCTAACTTAAAAAGCTATTATATTAGCTTATTAATATATTATATTAATATAAAAACTATAAAAGCTTTATATTAAAAAAAAGCTATATAAAAAGTAATAATATATAACTATAAGCTATTTTTAAAAAATATAAAAGTTATATAATGCTTTAAGTGTTATAAATTTAAATATATAAAAAAGTTTTATAAAAATAAAAGTAAGTGCTTTTTATATAGTAGTATAATATATAAAAACAGAAAAAAAAAGTGTTTAATTTAAAAAAAATTTAAACTAAAGGCAATAAAGTATATAAATTATAAAAAAAGCTACTTAGCTTTTTTAAAAAAATATAAGGTTTTTTTAAGCTAAATTATAATAATATAAAAAATATACTAATATTAATTAATATAATTTTATATTTAAAGTAAATATAAATTAATAAAGCAAAACTAAAGTAATTAGTAAAAAGTTTAACTTTAAAAGCAATTAATATTTAGCTTGCTTATAAAAAAATTAAGATTATATTAATTAGTAGTATTAAAAATAACTTAATTAGTAATATTAAAGTTTAGTTGTTTTAAAGTAATAAATATAGTTTTAATAGCTTTAAAAGCTAAAATATAAGCGTTTTTTTTTAAAGAAACTAATATATTTAAACTAAATTTAAAAAAGCTTTTTTTTTTTTTTGCTTTAAAAGCACAATTAAATTTAAATAATAAAAAAAATACTTTTATTTTAAGCTAATAAAACTTAATACTTTATTTTAAAATATTATAAAATTAAAAACATATATAATAATAGCTTTTAAATTACTAAAAAAATATAATATAATAGTATTATAAAAATTATTATTATAAAAAAAAAAAAAAGTAAAGCTTTTTTAACTATATTACTTAAGATTAAGCTAATATAATATAATATATATTAATTTTAAATATATAATATTATATATTAATAAATAAATTATAAGCGATTTATAAATAAAAAAAACTAGATATAATTAAATAAAAGCAACTTTTTTTTAAATAAACAAAAAAAAACTAATTATTATATAATTAATATATATAAAGCTAAATTTAAGTAAAAATAAAGTAAGCTTAATAATTAAGCTTAAAAAAAAAGCAAATTAAAAGCAAAATATAATTATAAAAAATATAAATATATATTTATTGCTATAAAATAAAATAAAAAAAACTTTAATATATTATAAAAAGATTTTAAGCTTAGTAAAAAGTTAAAAATTAACTTTTTAAATATTATATAATAACATTATAAAAAAAAAAAAGAAAAAAACTATTAAAAAGTAAAAAGAAAAAATAATATAATTAACTTAATATAAGCTAATAAAAAACTTTTAATAAAAATATTTAAAGATTTAAAATAAGCAAAATTTAATTATACTTTTTAAAGCTTTTAAATTTACAATAAAAAAAACTTAATATTAAACTTTTAGTTATTTAAAAGCTAAAGCTAAAAAATATTAAATAAAGCGTTAATAGTAGTTAAAATATTTAAATTATAAGTATTAAAAGGTTTTAATATAATAGCAAATATAAATAAATATATTAAGTATTTAATAATAAAACTAATTAAAATAGTAAATATAGCAGCTTTAAAAAAAAAGGCTATAATAAAAAAAATAGCTTTATAATAATTTTAAAAGGTTTAAAAAACTATAAAAAAAGCTAAAAAAAAAAAAAAGAAATGCTATAAAATTATATTTTAGTACTAAAAAAAAAAAGCAACTAAAATAAAAGCAAAACAAAAATAAATTATTTATAAAAAATAATAAAAATAATAATAATAAAGTATAGCAAAAGCTTTAAAAGATAATTTAAAACTTTAAACCTTAGAAAAATAAGCGCGCTTTAAAAGCTAGGCCTTTTTAGCAAAAAAAATGTTTTTAAACCTTAAAAAAAAAAAAATAATAATTATTTATATAAAAAAAGCAAAAGTGCTAGCAGTTAGGTTTTTTTTTACTTTAAAAATTAACTTATTAAATTTAAAAAAATAAAAAAAGCTTGCAAAATATTTGTTTAAAATATAAAAAAAAGTTAAAACAAAAGAAATTAAAAAAATTTTAAAAAAAGCTAAACTTTAAAAAGCGCTAAAAAATAACTTTTTATTAATAAAATTTTTAAAAGCATATAAATAAAAAGTTATAAAAATAATAGTAATATTAGCTTAATAAAGTTTTATATATAAATATTATTTAAAATAATTTTAAAATATAATTATAGTAATTTTAATAAAACTAAAAAAAACTTTAAAAAAGTTTAAAAAGCTTAGTAGCTATAAACTAATTTTATTATTTAATATAATAAATAAAATAATTAAAAAAGTAATAAATATATATATTTTAATTATAATAAAAAGGTTTATATTATTATTAAAAAAGCAAATAAAAAATAAATTATAAAAATTTATAAAACTAATAATTAAAGCTATAATAAAAACAATTTATAGTAATTAAAAACATAATTTAATATTAATATTATTATAGCTAAATATTTTAAAAGCTTTTAATATAGTAAACTATATTAAGCTATTAAAAATATTATAAAGAAAAGGCTTTTTTTAATAAATTTAAACCTAATTTTAAAGCTACTTTATAAAATAAATAATAATATTATTATTTAATAATAAAAATATAATAAAAAAGGTTTTAATTATAAATATATTATAAAAATTTTTATTATTATTAATATTATTTTTACTATATATAACTACTTTATATAAAAAATTAATAAAAAAAAAGTTAGTTATAATAAAGTTTATAAATAATATAAACTTTATAATAATAAAGCTAAATATAAAAAAAATTATAAGTATTTAATATAAATATATATAAAGTATAAAAATTAAATATTATAATATAAAATAAACTTTAATTTAGTAAAAAATAAACTAATATATTTTATAAAATAGTATAAAGCTAATTTTACTTTAATTTAGCTAAAAAATATATAAATTAAATTAAAAAAAAGTATATGTTTTTTAAAGGTATAATTAAACTATAAACTAAAATAATATTATTATTTAAAAAAGTTTTAATAAAAACTTAAACGCTAAAATTTTGTTTTAATAAAATTAATTGCTATTATATAAAAATATAGCATATTTAAAGCAAAAAAAATTTATATAAAAATAATTTAAAGTATAATTATATATAATTTGTTTATATAATATAAGCTTAGCAAAAGCTAAACAAAAAAAATAATAAAAAACTTAATTAAAAAATAGTTAAAATATTTTAAAATAATTAAAAAAATATATAAAGTAACTTTAATTTACTTTTTAAAGTTAAAATTAAACTGCTTTTTTTTTTATACTTATTTAAATATTAAGTTATATAATTTTAAAAATAAGTTAGTAATTTTAAGCAAAAAAAAAACTATTTAAAAAAAAATTAAATATTTAGTTTTAAAAAAAAATATAATTAAAAATAAAGGTAAAAAGTAAATAAAACAAAAGTAGGTAAGGTTATTACTAAAAAAAACTTAGTAAAATATATAATAAATAATTAAAAGTAGCGTAAAAAAAAAAAAGTAAGTAAAAAAATAGCAAAATTAAAATATAATAAAAAAGGCTTTAAAAAAATATTAGCTTAAAAAATAAAATAAAGCTAATAATAAAGTAAAAAAAAACTAAAGCTTAATAATATTAGCTTTAGTAATAAAAAAACTACTAAAAAAAACTAAAAAAACTTACTTAATAAATATAATAAATTTTTATTATAAACTTTAAAAATATAAAGCTTTAGCTTTATTATAAATTTATATAAAAATATTAAAGTTAAAAGCTTTTTTTTTTTTAAAAAAGGTGCTAAATATAGCTATGCCTTTTTATAATTATATAAAAAGTAAAAAAATAACACTATATAAATTTTTATATTGCTTAAAATTTAAAAAAAAAAAATTAATTTAGCTACTTAGTTTTATAGCTTTTTTATTACTAATTTAAATTATAATTAAATTATAAGCAGCTTAAAAGTAGTTTATAAAGTAATACATTAATTTTTAACCTAAGGCTTATTACTTATATATAAAGTAGCTTAAATACTAATAAAAAGCAAAAAGGTATAATAAAAGCAAAAAAAATAGGTTTTAAAAACAATATAATAATAAATTATAGCTAATAGCATACTAGTAGCAACTAGTAAAATAAAAAAATATAAGGCTTAAAAAGCTATACCTTTTTTTACTTTTTTTTTCTTTTTTTTTTTTTTAATTAAAAAACTACTAAAGTGTAGTAAGGCCTTTAGTTAAAAATCTATAGCAAAACTATAAACGCTTTAAAGGTGTTTTAACTAAAAAGTAAAAAGTTTTTGCTTAGGTTTTTTGGTTTTATTTTTAATTATTAAAAGGTAGGCGTATTAAATACTTAATATATTTAAATCAAAGTTTAAATAGTATTATATAAGCATAATAAAATATAACTAATAATAATAATATATTTATTATTAAGATTTTACTTATTTTATTTATTAGTATAATAGTTATAAAGCACTATTATAATAATAATATATTATTTTTATATATATTAATATTAATGTTTTTATAAGTAAAAAATAAATTTATAAATGTTATAAATCTAATATAATTAGATTTTTTAAACTAAAAAAATTTTTATTACTTTTTAATTAACACTTTTTTTTATATATTATTTAAATTAAAAACAATTTATATTAAAAAAAAGGCTATAAAAATAATATATATTAATATATATAAATAATATATAAGTTTATATTTTATTAATAAAGCTATATGTTATAACTTAATATAAATAATAAAAAAGGTTTAAATTAATAAAAAACCTTTTATGTTTTTAATAAAAAAGTAATAATACTTTATAATATATAAAAGTATTAAATAAGTGTTATATAAGATTTTTAAATTTTTAGCTAAGTTTATTTTTTAAATTACTTTTAATTTAATTATTAAATACTTAATAATTACTAAATTATTATTTAAAAATATATATATATATATATATTTATTTATTTATTTTATTTTTTAAAAGGTAAATAAAACCTTATCGAATTAAAACCAAATTAATAGCAAAAAAAAAGAAAAAATACTATTATATATTAAACTTAGTAATTAAAAAAGTATAAAGACTTAGTTTTTAATATAAGTTATAAAAGTTATAGTTTTACAACTTATATTATAGTTTTATTAATAAGTTTTTAAGTTATAATTAAGTATGCAATTAAAATAAAAAAAAGTTAAATTTTATTAAATAATTTTATATATAGCTATAAAAAAAGCTTATATAACTATTTAAGAAAGCTATTTCTTTTAATTATTTTAGTTTTAAAAAATATAAATATAAATTATTTTTTTTAAAGTATATTTAATTAGTAAACTTAAAATAATTAGCTATAATAACAACTTATATTGTTTTAAATCTAGTTATATATTAAAGTAAAAATATATAAGGTATATTTATTTATAAGTATAAAGTTTGTTTTTTTATAAAATACTTAAAATATTAGCAATAAATATAAAGTAAAGCTAGCTAGGCTTAAAATATTAATAAAGCTTTTTTAAATAATAAGGTAAAATAAATTAAGCTTAAAATATTAGTAAAGCTTTTTTAATAATAAATTATATATATTATAAGTTTAATCTTTTATAAAAAAATAAATTAAAAAAGTATTATAACTTTAAAAATGCTAACATAAATATATTTATATTATTAAATTACTATTATTTTTATTTTATAATTATATATATATTTACGTTTTATAATTATAAATAACTAAAAAACCAAGCTTATAGTTTTATTTTTATAATTATAAGTAGTTATTAATAAAATAATAAAAATAGTTTAAATTATATAAAAGTTATATATAAAATAAAAGTAAAAAAGTTATAAGCTTATAATATAAAACTTATAAAGCTATAATAAAAAAAAGCTATAAAGTTTTTATATTATTTAAAAGTTTAAACTAATTATTTTATATTTAAGTAAATAAACTTTTATTTTATTAAACTATATATTATAATAATATAATTATAAGTTTTAAGATATAAATAAAAAGTTATTATAAAAAAAGTAGTTATATAAAAAAAAAGAAATAAAAACTAATGTAAACTATTAAAATATGTTTTAAGGTAATATTAATTTATTTTTTAACTTTATTAAAAACGCTAGTGATATAAAAAGATGGGGTACCAAGAGTTACTTGGTCCTGTGGTATATGGCCCCTATATAGCACCTATCAAATGCGGGCCACAGAAAATACCACCATTGTCCTCAATGGTCTTACGTACGGCCAGAGTAGCTATATCTCCCCAGGGTTTACGGCGGCGGCTACAACCTAGCAGGGAGTCTTACGCGGGCTTACGACCTAGTGGTTCCTCCTTGTGGTACATGTAATAGTAAGGCTTACTGTAGACTTAGGCGACTTAGGTAGACTTAGGTGAACGAAACGGCTACGCGCGGCTAGGGCCTTATGTGTACAAGGTGCTAACATGTGTCAAATATAAGGGATAATACCATATTGGGTTAGATCACCAGCGATAAGGGGGTGTACCCCTAGACACCCTATTAGGTTAGTCATGTCTAGGTTTTACACCAGATACGCGGTTATAATTATATGTAACATATAATAACAACATATATAAATATATTAATTAAACCACTTTATATAACATTACTTATATTTAATAATTAAAAGTTTTATTATATATTATACTTATTAAATTAAAAAAGCTATAACTTAATTAAATAATTATTATATTAAAATTAACTAATTAATAATAAGAAATATTTTTAGCAAAGCTAATAAACTTTAAATCTTAAAATAAAAAGTTTTTAAGCAAAGTAGTTAACTTAAATATATAAATATATATTACTTTAAAAAAAAAAAAAAAAAAATTCTTTAGCTTTAATAACTTATTATATTAAAAATTAATAATTATTTAAAAGCTATAAATATTTTAAATTAATTAACTTAATTATTAACAATATTAAATAGCAACTTAATTAATTTATTAAAAGCTTTATAAATAGTATTTAAAATAACTTTAATAAAATAATTTGCTTATAATATTAACTTAAATAACTATAATATTTAAATATAAAAATTTTAAAACTTAATTAAAATAATAAACTAAGTTAAAAACTAAATATTAAAAACAATTTTAAAAAATTATAAAAATACTATGCTTAAACTAATAAATACTTTAAATATATAATATAAAAAACTTAGTACTATTAAACTATACTTTAAAAAAACATTTAAATATTAAGTTAAATTTAATTATAAAAATTTTATAAATAATATTATAAAATAACTACTTAAAAATTTAAAATCTTAAGTAATAAAATAAAAAAAAAAGCTTGCTATAATAATTAAATATAAAGTAATAAATTTAATAAAACTTTATAATATTATAACTAACTTAAAAAAAGCACTAAAAAGTACTTATTTAAATTAAATAATATTTTTTTATTAAATTTAAAAGCAAAAAATAAAAAAAAATATACTAAATTACTTTAAGATTATAATAAATTTAAAAAAAAAAACAAGTATATACCTTTTATTTTATAAAGCTAAAAGTACTAAAAAAAAAACATATAAAAAATTATTTTATATATTTAAAAAAACTAATTAAGTAGAAAACTTAATAAAAATAAATAAATTAAAATTATTACTAATTAATAAAAATAAAAAATCTTTAAAAAAAAATATATATAAAAAAAAAAAAAGCAATTAAAAAAGTGCTACCAAATAATATCAAACTAATACTATAAAATTAATTATAAACTATAAACTTTATTTGCAAGCATATTTACTAAAAAAATACTAATATACGTTTTTAAAACTAACTTTTAAAAACTTTACCTTTAATAAAATAATTTAAAGCTTTATTTAAAAGCAAATAAAAAAAATTACTAAACTAACAAAAAAAATCAAATAGCTTTAAATTAAAAAACCTAAAAAAAAAAAACTAAGGTATAATAATTAATTATAAAAAAAAATAATATAAATTATTTTTATAATAAAAAATAAGCTAATAAGCTTAACTATTTATTAACTAAAAAATTTAGCTATTTTTAATTTAAAAACTATATTATATATCTTTAATAAAATTAATAAGTTTTTAAACTTTTAACTTTTTAATTTAAATAATATAATATATATAAAAAATAGCATTATATTAATTAAAAGATTTAAAAAAATAAATATTAAAGTTTAAAGCTTTAAAAAACTAAAAGTATATAAGTTATATAATATAACATACTACTTAATTATAGCTGCAAACTTTATATTTTTTTAAGTGCTTAATTAACTAAAATATTAATAAAATAATAAACTACTTACTAACTACTTTAAAAAAAAAACAGCTTAACTTTATATTATTTATAAAATAAATATAATTAATTTATAATAAAATACTTACTTATATCTTTTAATAAATTATTATTTTATATTAAATAAAACAAATTAAACTTTTATATAAAAAAGCTACTATTAAAAAATAACTTTTTTAAGTAACACTTATAAATAAAACACTTAAAACTAAAAGTATTATAATATTTAGTATTTTTATTTTAAAAAGTAAAAATTTACCAAGCTTTTAATAAAAGCAACAAAATAAAAACCACTTAATATAAAATATATATAATATTAAAAATTACTTATTAAATTAATTAATCGCTAAAAAAAAAGCTTATATAAGCAAGTATAAAATTAGCTATTAACTTTTATAACTATAAAAACTTTTAAAAAAATAATAAAAATAAGTAATATATAATACTAGCTATAAATTATTATTTAAAATTTACTTTTAATTATTATTTTATAAATTAAAAAGCTTTTTTAATTATTATAGCTTTTAATTACTTAATTAAATATTTATAAAATTATTATAAAACAAAGGTATTAATTATAAAATATAATAATAAAATAATATTAAACCTTAATAAAACATTAAAACTTGCATAATATTTTTAAAACACTAAAGAAATAATGTTTAAAATATTACTACTTAATATTTAAAACTTAAATAAAAAAGCTAAAAAAATAAAAAAAGTAATTAAGCAAAAGGTAAAATTAATAAAAAATAAATATAAACTATTTATTTACTTATAAGTAAAAATAGTTAAAGTAGCTATTTATTTATATAATAAAGTATTTAAATATATTTTTAACTAAAAAACTTTATATAAAAAGTTCTACTTTTATTTTTAACTATAAAATAGCATTATTAAAAAAAACAAAATATTTATTTTATTTTATTTAAAAGTATATAAATATAAAATTTATGCTATAATATTTATTACTTAAAAAAAGCAAAAGAAATAAAAAAAGCTTAATTTTAAAGCTTAAATTAGCTACTTAATTAGTTACTAATTTTTTACTACTTATAAAATTTAGTTATTTAAAACTAATAAAGTTATTATTATTAAAAACGTTATATTTAACAAAAAAAGTACTTTTTTAAAAAATTTAAATAAATTAAAAAATAACTTTTTTTAAACTACTAATAAAAAATTTAAAGCTTTATTAGCTAAAATATTTTTAAACTAAATATTTTTAAATATTATTAATAAGTTTATAACTAATTTTTATAAAAACTATAAAGTTTATAAACTTATTAATTTTATTAAAAAAAACATAAATAAAGCAAATATTAAAAAAAGTAAAAATAAAAATATAAATAAGCTTAAAAAAACTAATTACCTTTATATTAAAGCAATTTTTGCTTTTTATTTTATATTTTTTAAATCTTTAATAAATTATACTTTTTTTAGCGCTATAATTAAAAACGCTAGCTAAAAAAAAAATCTTATAAAAATTATTAAATTACTTAATTTAACTTTAAAGTTTAAAGTAAGCTTTAATATAACTTTTTTTAAAGTTATAATATATAAAAGTTATTAAAAAACTATATTTAATATAAAACACTTATATACTATAAAGTTATAACATAGTATATTAATAAGTAAAGCTAATAAAGCTAAGTTTTTAAAAAAACTTTAATGCTATTTTAATAGTAAACTAAAATCTTATTAAAATAATAAACCTATATTTATTATATTTTTAAATAATAAACTAATAAAGATTTTTTAAAAGTTTAAATCTTATAAATCCTTTTTAATTAATATAATAGTATTTTTTATACTAAGTAAAAATCTTTATAAACTTTTTTATAATTTTTATTTTTTTTAAGTTAATATATTAACTACGCTTATTTTTTTAAAAGTAAACTTAAAACAACTACTTTATAAAAAAAAAAAAATTTATTGCTAAAATTTACTTTTATCTTTTAAATAGCATAAAGATTTATACGCTTATTTTATAAAAAACTACTTTAAATAAGCTAAAAAATCTTACTTATAAAGTTATAAAAAAATAAACATTTAATAAAAAGTTAATATATATATTACTTAAAAAAAACTAACTTTTAATTATATATAAATATATGTTTATAAGTTTAATAAGTATAATTATTATTAAAAAAATAAAGCTAAGCTTATAATATAAGGAAACTAATAACTTATAAATAAAAAAAAAATACCTATGCTTTTATATTTATAACATAATTATTTAAAATATTTATAGCTATTATTACTAAGTTTAACCTTAAACTTAAACAATATAATATAGTTAATATTTTTATTAATGCAATATTTAATAAAAAGAAATATATAAAACTATTGCTTAACTATTGCAAACTTTTAATAATTTTTAAATTACTTTAAGCTTTATATAGTTTTTAAAAATTATTTTTATTATAGCAAAAAAAACTAATTAAAATTTTTAAAAATATAAAATATTAACTTGTTTTTTATAAACTTTATTGCTATTTTAAGCAAAAAGTATTAATTTTTATATATATTAATAATATAGTTTTTGCTTATTAAAAAGCAAATATAATTATTGCTTAAAAAGTTATTTATAAGTTTAAATGCTATTATTAAATAATTAAAAAAAAAAACCTATAATAGTTTTTTAGTATTAAAGTTATTTAAAATTACAAAAAAAAATTAATTTAGTTATTATAATCTTTATATATTAAAAAAATTATTAAGTTATAAGGTTTTAAATTACTTACTTTAGTATATACTTTTATAAAAACTAAAAAATTAAAATTTTATAGCAAAATAACAATAAAATAAAAGATTTATAATTACTAAAAAAAAAAAAAATTAATTATATATATTATTATTATTACTTATTTAAATATAGTTTTTAATATATTTAAACTTTTAAGATTTAATTTTAATTTAAAACTAAAATATTATAATATAACTAATTAACTTCTTAAATATTTATTTTAAACCTAATATTATACTTTATAATTTAAAAATAAAAATAAGTTTATTATAGCTAGCAACTTTTTGTTTATTAATAATATTATTAATTAAAAAAGCTTTTAAGCTTATATAATAATGTTATTTAATAAAGTTATTAAATAAAAAACTAATAAACAAAATATTATTATTATATTAATTATAAAAGCTAAACTATTTATTTTTATGCAAGCTATTAAAAAAGTTATATTTATTAATTAATTAATTAAAAAATTAAATATTATACTAAATAATAAATAAATTTAAATTTAATATAATAATTAATAAACTATTAATTTAATAACTAAAAATATTGCCGTTTTTTTAATTAAGCTTTACTATATTAATATTTATAATTATTAATTATATTAAAAAGTTTTAAATTAAACCTTATAAATAAAATATATTCTTATAAATAATATAATTGTAAATAATTTATCTAAAGCACTTTTAAAAAAAAAATAAAAAACCTTTTTAATATAATTAAGCTTTATTAATATTAAAAAGTTTTAAAAACAATAAAAACTTTAAAAAATATATAATAACAATTAAAATCTATTAAAAAACTTTTTAATTAAAAAAAAATTAAATTAATAGATAACTAAAAGTTAAATATAAAAATTTTTTTTTAAGAGGTAATTTTTAAAAAGGTGTGTTAAATATAAAAAATAATACTATATTAGGTTAAATTACTAACAATAAAAAGGTATACCTTTAAACACCTTATTAAGTTAGTTATATCTAGGTTTTACACCAAATACGCGGTTATAATTACACGTAACACATAATAACAACATATATAAATACATTAATTAAACCACCTTACATAACATCGCTTATATCTAACAACATGCGTTAATAGTGGCCGTGGGAGTTGAACCCGCGCCCTATACATTAGCTTTGGTTCCTAAATTCAATGGTCGTACTATAACCACAAGGGTATTAATCCAAGCGGAGGCACCATTTGATACAAAAAGATAAGGTACCAAGAGTTACTTGGTTTTATGGTATATGGCCCTTATATAGCACCTATTAGCTAGCTTAATTTAAAAATTAAATTAAAAAAAAAACATATACTAATATTTTATATATAATAAAAATTAAACTTATTATTTTAAGTATTAAAAAACTTATGTTTTATTATTAAACTATATATAAAACTTATTTAAATTACTTAGCTTTTTTAAAAAATTTTATTTTTATTTACTATTTTTTTTTAATACTAGTTTTAATATACGCTATTAATACTTTTTTAACATAACTTATATACTTTTTTTATAAAAAATTTAACAATAAAACTTTAAGCTAAATAATTATAATTTAAAAGCTTTAAATAAAGTATAATTATATAAAAATGCTTTTTATATAAATTATTATTTTAATTATATTAAAAGTAAACTTAAAATAAAAATATATTAAGATATTTATAGCATTAAGCAAAAAAGCAAAAATATAATAAGCAGCTAAATAATAGCGTGCTTAAATTTAATTGTAATATTTAATAAAAAAGTTTTAAAAGATTTAAATTAAAAGAAAAAAATAAGTAAAATAAACTAAAATTAATTAACTTTAGTAGTACTTATTTTATTAATAAAGTTAAAATAAGTGCAATAAATAAAAAAAAGCTTAATAAAATGCTTTTAGTAGGCAATATTATATGCTAATAAGTTTAATATAATAAAAAAATAAACTATATTAAAAAATGTTTTTATTTATATTATAAAAAATATTACTAAAAATATTTTTGTTATTAATATATTAAAGGTTAAATAAAAAAAATAACTACTTTAATAATTTAGTTAAATAAATTATATTAAAATATATTATTATAAGCAGTTAATTTAATTAATAATAAAATAAAGCAAAATTAAATATAATTATATTAATAAGCTTATATAAATTATAGCTGTTTTAATAGCTTTTATAAAATAAAATAAAAATCTTTTTAATAGTATAAAATTTTAAGGTTTATGTTAAGTTTTAATTAAAAGTAATATTTAGTATAACTAAAATAATTTTAATAATAAAGTGATTTAGTTATAACTATTAGCTTTTTTTAACAATTAAATCTTTAGTTTTTAATGCGCTTAATTTAATAATAAATATGTTTATAAAAAGTAGCGGCATTAATATTAGCTTTAATATTATTTTTATTGTTATTTTTATTATTATTATAATTATAATTTTTTTTGTTATTAAAACTATTTAAAATTATGTTTAAAACTTTTTACTGTTTTTTTTTTGCTTTTAATTATTATTATTATAGTTAATATTATTAGAATTACTTTTTTAAAAATTTATTTTAAAAATAATAAAATTAGTTTTTAATTTAGTTATTGTTACAACTAAGAAGTCTTTAGGTTAGGTATAATATAGTCTTAATAATAGGTCTTATATAAAACTAAAGCTTGTAAAAGGGAAAAATCTGCTATAAAGTAGGTTTAAATAGGATGTGGGTTATAGGTCGTAAAAAGGGGTAGTGAGGTAATGCAGTACAGTTCTTAACAACTATCCTCCCTTTTATATAAGTTGTCTCAACCTATTAATTTAAAAGTTGGTGTAAGTGAAAAAGTAGTTAGAAATATACCTTGGTATATAGTGTTATAATATAGGTATTAATATACGTTAGTACTTAAAGGGGCTAATATTTACTTTAAGTTTTTATATTTATATAAAGTATTTATTTAATATCGTAAGTATTACTAGCGTGTTTCCTAGCTTATACACTTAAGTCCTTTATATACCTTTATTTCTTTTCTTTTTTTTTTCTTTTTTTTTAGCCGCTGCTTATTATTAATTAGTTTTAGCTGCTATTTAACTTTATATCTTTTTATACTTTTTAATTTATTTTCATGCTTTATTTATATATTTTTTTTTATTTATTATATTAGTATTATTATATTTATTATACCTTTAAAAAAAGCCACTTTAAAAAAGGCAATAGTTATTAAAAAGGCTGCTATAAAAAAACCTATAACTATTAAAGCTAAAGCTAAAGCTTTATAAGCTAGCTAAGCAAAAGCTTTAAAGCAATAAAAGCAAAAGCAATATATATTATAGCTAAATTAAAAGCTAATTTAATTATTTTTAAAGTAGATTTAAAGGATAGCAAATTTAGTGATATTAATTATAATAATAATAATTATTATTAGTTATATTCCGTTATGCTTATATAATACTATTTAAACCTTGATTTAAATACATTAAGCATTCGGTACGCCTGCCTTTTAATAATAATAATAATTAAAAGTAAAAAAAAAAAAAACAATAAAAAGTTTTAAACTTAATTTTAAGTAATTTTAATAATAAAAAAAACTATAATTATAATAATAATAAAAATAATAATAAAAATAATGCTAAAGCTAGTGCTAATGCTAATACTTTTTATAAACGCGCTTATTACTAAATTAAGCGCGCTAAAAACCAAAAGTTTAGTTGTTAAAAAAGGCTAGCAGTTATAATTAAATTACTTTATTATTAAAGTTGTTTTAGCTATGCTAAATATTATTTTTAGCTAAAACTAGGCATAAATCTTAATATTTTATATTATTAAAAAAATCTTTCTTTTTTATTTTATAAAAGCTATTAAAATAGCTATAACTTATATAAGCTTATTAATATAATTATATTTAATTTTGCTTTATTTTACTATTATTAATTTAGCTGCTTATAATAATATATTTTAATATAATTTATTTAATTAAGTTATTAAAGTAGTTATTTTTGCTATTTAACTTTTAGCGTGTTAATAATAAGAACTTTTTTAGCAATATTTTTTATAATATAAATAAAAATGTTTTTTAATATAGTTTGCTTTTTTATTATATTAAACTTATTAGCGTATAATATTATTTATTAAAAGCGTTTTACTAAGCTTTTTTTACTTATTGCGCTTATTTTAATCTTATTAATAAAGTAGGTATTATTAAAGTTAGTTAATTTTAGTTTATTTTACTTATTTTTTTCTTTTAATTTAGTTTTATTAAAACTTTTTTATTAAATATTATAATTAAGTTTAAACACGCTATTATTTAGCTGTTTACTATATCTTTACTTTTTTACTTAATATTATAAATATTTTAATATATTTTTATTTTAGGTTTACTTTTAATATAATTAAGATAATAATTTATATAAAAAATATTTTTATATTATTATACTTTGTTTAAAGCTATTAAATTATAGTTATTTAGCTTAAAGTTTTACTACTAAATTCTTTATAAAAAAAGTATATAAGTTGTGCTAAAAGGGTATTAATAACATATATTAAAACTAGTGCTAAAAAGAAATAGTAAATAAAAATATAATTTTTTAAAAAAGCTAGGTAATTTAAATAGGTTTTATATATAGCTTAATAATAAAGCATATATTTTTTAATACTTAAAATAATAAGTTTAATTTTTATTATATATAAAATATTAGTATATATTTTTGTTTTTTAATTTAGTTTTTAAATTAAGCTAACATTTTTAATAAAGTTAAAAAATAAATTAATATTACTTTAAGGTATATTTTAATAATTTACACTAATTTTTATTTCTTTTTTTTTATATAACTACTTTTTTTATAATAACTTTTTATTTATATCTTAAAACTTATAATTATATTATTATAATATATAATTTAATAAAGTAAAAGTTTACTTATTTAAATATAAAATAATTAGTTTAAACTTTTAAATAATATAAAAGCTTTATAGCTTTTTTTTATTGTGGCCTTATAGATTTTATATTATAAGTTTATAGCTTTTTTGCTTTTATTTTATATATAACTTTTATATAATTTAAGTTATTTTTATTATTTTTTTAATAGTTACTTATAGTTATAAAAACAAAACTATAAGCTTGGTTTTTTAGCTGCTTATAGTTATAAAGCGCAAGTATATATATAATTATAAAATAAAAATAGTAATAATTTAATAATATAAATATATTTATGCTAATATTTTTAAAGCTATAATACCTTTTTAATTTATTTTTTTATAAAAAATTAAATTTATAGCATATATAACCTGTTATTAAAAAAGCTTTACTAATATTTTAAGCTTAATTTGCTTTGCTTTATTATTTAAAAAAGTTTTACTAGCATTTTAAGCCTAGCTAGCTTTATTTTATGTTTGCTATTAATGCTTTAAGCATTTTATAAAAAAGTAAACTTTATACTTATAATTAAATATACCTTATATATTTTTACTTTAATATATAATTAAGTTTAAAATAATATAAATTGCTATTATAGCTAATTATTTTAGGTTTATTAACTAAGTATACTTTAAAGGAAATAGTTTATACTTATATCTCTTAAAGCTAAAGTAGTTAAAAAAAAATGGCCTTTTTAAATAATTATATAAGCTTTTTTTATAGCTGTATATAAAACTATCTAATAAAATTTAACCCTTTTTTATCTTAGTTGCACACTTAATTACAACCTAAAAACTTATTAATAAAACTACGGTATAAGTTATAAAACTTTAACTTTTATAACTTATATTAAAAACTAAGTCCTTATACTTCTTAAATTAATCTCTTTAATTAACTTTTTTAATTACTAGGTTTAATATATAGCGGTATTTTTTCTTTTTCTTTGCTATTAATTTGGTTTTAATTTAATAAGGTCTTATTTACCCTTTAAAAAATAAAGAAAATAAGTGTGTATATATATATATATATTTTTTTAAACAATAGTTTAATAATTACTAAGTATTTAATAGTTAAATTAAAAGTAATTTAAAAAATAAACTTAGCTAAAAATTCTAAGATCTTATATAACACTTGTTTAATACTCTTATATATTATAAAATATTACTACTTTTTTATTAAAAACATAAAAGGTCTTTTATTAATTTAAACCTGTTTTATTATTTATACTAAGTTATAATGTATAGCTTTATTAGTAAGATATAAACTTATATATCACTTATATATACTAATATATATTATCTTTATAGCCCCTTTTTTAATGTAAATTGTCCTCGATTTAAGTGGTGTGTAAGAAAGGGTGTTAATTAAGAAGTGGTGAAAAATTTTCGGTTTAAAAAATCTAATTATATTAAATTTACAGCATTTATAAATTTATTTCCTATATATAAAGGCACTAATGTTAATTTATTTAAAGGTGCTATATATAATAATAAAATTTAAGTTTTATGTATTATTATTATAATAGTGCCTTATAACCATTATGCTAATAAATAAAGTGGGTGAGATCTTAATAATAAATGTAAAAAGTAATAAAAGGTTAAGTGAGTTAATTAGTAAGTGGCTAAATAAAGGGTGTAATTAATAGATTATATATATTAAAATTAATTTTAATTTAAAGATTAATTGTATTTAATTTGCTAATAAAAAAACTACGATTTAGGCTTTTATAGATTTATAATATATATAAATAATATGCTGTAAATTATAATAAAGCTTATATTTAGGCTTATTATCTTATAGGGATTTATATGTGGGTATAATTATAAGGGTATATGTTTTAAAGGTAGTTTGTATTTTTTTTGGTTTTAAATTATACTTAATTAACGTCTTTGTTTATTATAAGAAAATCGTTTATTATTATCTAATAAGTGTGAGCTAAGGTCTAGAGGTTAAAAGGGTAGTTAAAAGGGTGCCTATTTTAAAATGCCAATAATAATCTAGTTGCTTGTTTTTTTTTTTATCTTTTTTTAAGGCTGTTCCTTTGTTAAATCTAACGTATAAATGGTTTAAAGTAGGAGTAAAACTGCTTTTAATGTATATTTAAAAGTAAAGCTATATATAAAATGGTTTAAAGGCAAAGTTGGTTTTCTTATAAGTATTTTAAATATATTATTATATATAAGGTTATTAGCTATATTAAAAGGTATATTTATATGTATTTAGTTAAAATATTGGTTTTTTTTTTTGGTTGTTAGTAGGTTAAAGGGGTTTAAGGTAGGTTTATAGTGTTTTTCTAATAGGAGGGGATTAAGGAAGGTTTATAGTATTTTCACTTTTTTTCCTGCTTAATTTTGTTGTTAAAAAGGGATTGTTGTATTATATTATAGGTGACCTTTAATTAAAGCTTTAAAATTATTACAACTAGGAAGTCTTTAAGTTAGGTATAATATAGTCTTAATAATAGGTCTTATATAAAACTAAAGCTTATAAAAGGGAAAAATCCGCTATAAAGTAGGTTTAAATAGGATGTGGGTTATAGGTCGTAAGGAGAGGTAGTAAGGTAATGCAATATAGTTCCTAACAGTTATAGTATATATTATTTTTGCTTTTATTGCTTTTAAAGCTTTTGCTTAGCTAGCTTGTAAGGTTTTAGCTTTGGTTTTAATAGCTATAGGTTTTTTTGTAGTAGCTTTTTTAGTAGCTATTGCTTTTTTTAAAGTGGTTTTTTTTAAAGGTATAATAAATATAATAACATTAATATAATAAATAAAAAGAAAAAAAGGTATAAATAAAGCGTAAAAATAAATTAAAAAGTATATAAAGATATAAAGTTAAATTATAGCTATAATTAATTAATAATTAGTAGCAGTTAAAAAAAAAAAAAAGAGAAAAAAGGAAAAAAATAAAGGTATGCGAAAAACTTAGGTGTATAAGCTAGAAAATACGCTAGTAATACTTATGATATTAGGTGAATACTTTATATAAATATAAGAACTTAAAGTAAATATTAGCCTTTTTAAGTATTAAGGTATATATAACACTTATATTATAATATTATATACTAAGGTATATTTTTAACTACTTTTTTACTTATATTAACTTTTAAATTAATAGGTTAAAACAACTTATATAAAAGGGAGAATAATTGTTAAAAACTATATTATATTACTTTATTATTTTTTATTTACGACTTATAACCTATATTTTATTTAGACTTATTTTATAGCGGATTCTTTTTTTTTATAAGCTTTAGTTTTATATGAGACCTATTATTAAGATTATATTGTACTTAACCTAATGAGACTTTTTAGTTGTGACAATATTTTTAAAAACATATTAAAAACTTTTAAATTTAAGCGTATATAAACTTATAAAAATAAAAAGCATTAAATAGTAAATAATAAACCATATAAAATATAAATAAAGCTTTTAATATTATATTTAGCTATTATAACAAGGGTAACCTTTGCTTTTATTACTTTATAATTCAGCTAACTTGCCATACTACTTTCCACTATTAGGTAGGATCACCGTTACCCTTGGAACAGTTGCCATTATCCCAGCTTGTATAGCCTTCGCAGGTAGCTTGTTTCAACTAGATACCAGCTTCAGGGGTTGGTGTGGTTCATGAGCGCAAATATGTATCCTTTTCTTTCTTCCCCACACGACTTTTGAGCCTGGGGCTAGAATCCGTGCATATAGGTTAGTCTCCACCCTGCAAACGTGTTAATTGGCGTGCAGATATCATAGGAACTTTCATGATTAGTGAGAAATATGTCTGTTACTAAACCGTGTATGTAGGATGTACTCTTCATGTACGTAATATATTGGTGTAATTCTGCAATATATACCAAGTGATAGGTGTCTAGTTAGTCTAGGATGTCCTTAAAGCATTCTGGGCTCAATACTCCTTCAACTCAGGAAACAATTGACGGGAGAGAAACTGAAACCACCGGTAGAGGCGCAATACTATTGGCGATCGGAGGATATCGTCACCCACGTGCACGTGAAAGATTTATATGCCAGGGTGGTATAAAACACCAAGAGTAAAAATGTGGCTCCGAGAATGCGGCGTACATGTGCCGAACGGACAGCTCGGCCAAACGCTAAATGTGTGCCATAATCCTCATCCGGAACGGTCAAATGTAGGTAGGGGGTATGGACGAAGTTGTTATGTTGTGCAAGGGGCTCTAAGCTCCCATCGCGGCTAACCCTAGGCTATGTACGGACTGCCTCTTGTCCCAAGTGGAGCATCGTGACACTCCTAGTCTCCACCCCTGAGGCTAGCAAGCACAAAACCTGGGGTCGGCCGGCTCGGATGTCAGGACTATTACGGCAGTTCAAGAAATTTCGTTCATCATTCCAATCGAAGCTGGTGTTTAAAAGTGGTTGTACTGAATTGGTTACACCGCTTTTCAGCAGATCAGAGGTTGTTGAAGGGGGCGCTCCCACCTTCTATAGCATCCTGTCCAATAAGGCCCGATTCTCGCAAGATATTGACTCCCAAAAGATTTTGTTGCCAATCACAAGAGGTTCTGGATTCACCCTCAGGGGACTTGGCTTCTAACCGGTTTCTGCCAGCTTGCTCAGATGACAATGTTCTCAGATGATGGTTTTACTCATGTGACTGTTATTAGCTCAAATGACGATTTGATGCACCTATGAACACATGCAAGTGGTGGATAATTGCAGAAATGTCCTGCCTTTTTAGGGAGCAGCCAATCGGGCAGCATCATAATGACACCGCGATGGTCCCGCAGCGGCTCTCTGTAGTTACATCGTGCAACCTACTGACAAGTCTGTGGCGTTTACATCACTGTCGCTGAGATGAATAGTTGCTCAAGCGGTTGGTTTAACATTTTTGGTGGGAGTAGAAAAATCCTCATTAGGCAACTCATACTCTCGAGATGTGTTTTACGATATGGGTACATCAAGAGACTAAACGTAGTCTACAATGTATATAACAATAGAATAACCTCTGATCTTGTTAAGGTCCGAAAGTAAGAAATCATCATCCGTCTGTCCTTTACGCGTTGAGAGGCCAATGCTGGTCAAACACGTTTCTCATTAGCTTCATTAGTTATCCGTTAACGGTGATGAAACAAAAGCTACAGTTCTACCGATCCTCTCAGTGAACAAACATTTCAACAAACGGGATGTTGGCTGTCTCTCGCGTTGCGCTCTTGTGCGCGTGCCTCATTTCTTGTCTTGTTGGCTACTCCGGTTTTGCCTCTGCCTCTCCTCAAGGGACACGCCGAAATTTAGTTACCCCTCGTCAGGCCTCGCTATCTCCCTTTGTATCCAGCCATAATGCATCTTCCAGTGACATCGAGGCGGCACGGCAGATTACCCAGGATGCCATCGCCAAAATGACTATACTCAACAAGGCGCGCCTAGCCAATCCACAACGTAACAATTTCAGACTCAAGCCCGGTACTAAGACGTCGAAACGTGACGAAGATGCTCCAAAGCTTCTAGAGATCACGGATGAGATAGCCCGAGCTGCTGCTTTATTGGCCGAGCTCGAGGTTGATCCTGTATCGAATGATACCCCTATTCCTATCGCAAAACGGGCTGGGACTTTTTGGATGGAGAGCATAGCGCGCAAGGGCACAGTTCCGTGGGGAAATGACGCCTCCTACAAGGTTCTTACTTTCGATCTAAGCAGCTGAGAAGCTATGTAGTTGCTAATTTTGTGGTTCAGGTCTTTCGGAATGTTGTCACCGATTACGGCGCTGATCCCACTGGCGTGAGGGTAAGTTTGAATAGAAACGTGATGCATTCAGGGGGGATTGGGGCTGACGAAAAAATATATCATAGGACTCGACCGCAGCTATCCAAAAAGCGATTGACGATGGCAAGAGGTGCGGAGCGGCATGCAACGGTTCAACTACCAAAAACGCCATCGTGTACTTCCCCCCTGGACGATACCTGGTGTCTAGCTCCATCAACATCTACTTCGGTACTCAGTTCATAGGTGATGCTAATAGTTGGCCGACGATCGTGGGTGCGTCGAGCTTCATTGGTCTGGGGGTCTTGTCAACCGACGTCTATGTCGACGGCGGCGGAGTAGGCCCTGACGGAAACCCTCTAGAATGGTATATTAATACCGCGCGATTTTACGGCCAAATTCGTAATATCAGAATTGATATTACAGCAACCAATCCCGGGGCATACGTTGCTGCCATACATTATCAAGTGGCTCAAGCTACAACGCTCGAGAACGTCGAGATTATTGCGAGCTCAGCCACGGTAGGTTTTCATATCTTGTGTCTCGAATCGTGATTTTTACATAACTCCTAAAGGTGAAACTGCTAATGTTCAGCTTTACAGAACCAGCAGGGCATATATGCCGAGAATGGAAGCGGGGGTGTCATATCTGATATTACCTTTACTGGCGGTAACTTTGGCATTTGTAAGTATGATTTGTCGTCCGCTTCTGAGAGTAGACTAACAAGAAGCCTAGATGGTGGCAGTCAGCAGTTTAGTGCTTCTCGGCTTACTTTCAACGGTGTCAATACTGCAGTCCAGGTAATCTGGGACTGGGGTTGGGTGTGGAAGAGCATCACAGTGAACAATGCTCAAGTCGGCTTCCGGCTTTATAACGACAACGGACAAATCCCTGGCTCTGTAACTATTGTGGATTCCACATTTACCAACATCAAAGGCTCTGCCATCGAGATGGCGGTATCGGTTGATGCGCGCGACTCAGGTTTCACGGGATTGGTCTTGGACAATGTCAATCTTGGAGGCAAAATCCAAGACCATTTTAGTTCCCAAGTGATCCTTGCTGCTGGCTACTATAAGAATGTGAGTTTATCTTTGACGTGAGGTAAAACGAGCAACGGCTGACTTGGTTTGAAGTATGTCTTTGGTTCAACTTATAAGGACAACAAACGTACATGGACAAACGGAGCCATGGACTACACACGCGAATCCACACTTTTGGGACCCGCGGTTGCGGGACTTCAAGTGGCGCCATACTTTGAGAGGAAGAGGAACCAGTACACGGATAAAACAGCCGCAGACTTTGTCCATCTTAAAGATCAAGGCGCGAAAGGTGACGGCGTAACAGACGACACGGCCGCGGTGCAAAAAGCCTTCAACACGTATGGAGATGGCAGCAAGATCATCTACGTGGATGCAGGCACATACCTTCTCAAGGACACCGTCACAATTCCTAAAGATGCCAAAATCGTTGGTGAGACTTGGTCTCAGTTTGCTGCTAACGGCAACAGGTTTGCGGATGCTAGCAAACCTGTTGTCATGTTTAAGGTTGGCAATAGTGGCGACGTCGGCACAGTTGAGATGCAGGATCTTATTCTGACCAGTAAAGGCCCGACGCCTGGTGTGGTTTTGATGGAGTGGAACGTTCTGGCCAAGACCGCCGGAGCTGCTGCCCTATGGGACGTCCATGTTCGGCTCGGAGGTGCTACCGGGACTGAGCTCACGCCGGCCGAGTGTCCCGCGAATACAAGCGGAACCAACCCTGCTAAGTGCCAGGTTGCTAGCATGCTCCTACACGTTACCAAGAACGCCTCGGGTTATTTCGACAACATGTGGCTGTGGGTATCAGACCACATGATCGACGACCCTGATCTCATTGACACTCACAACGGCTTGGTGCAGAACTCAGTGTATAGTGCCCGTGGTATGCTTATCGAGAGCCAGAAGGCCACATGGCTATATGGCACGTCCTCGGAGCATAGTGTATTTTACCAGTACAATTTCAATGGCGCCCGGAATATTTACACGACCTTCTTACAAACCGAATCACCCTACTACCAACCAACACCGAACCCGCCAGCTCCTTTCAACAGCTTCGTCGGCGCTTTTCCCGGGGATCCGGACTATTCTTGCAGAGGCGGCGATGCCGATGGCTGCGATGAGTCATGGGCTGTCATTATGAGGAACTCCCAAAACATCCATATCGGCGCAGCAGGAACCTACTCGTGGTTCAGTACTTACTCCCAAGACTGCATTGACGGCCATACGTGCCAAAAATCTCTCTGGCTGCTAGATAACAACTATAATGGCAACCGACTGCAGAACGTAGTTGCGGTCGGCGCCAAGAACATCATTGTCTCCGCCGGTGGCGCAGCTATTTCATCAGATGCAAACCTAGCCGTCACCAGTCACCCTGCCTGGGCACATATTTCGCAATATGATATCCCATCTATCGGGCAAGCTCCTGCCTAGCTCAATAAGTAGTGGTCGGATAGTCATCGGACGCACAGCAGCGATGTAGCTCGTTAGGATATTGATGGTACTCTCTTGAATTAGGGCGGGAACACAGATGGCTACCAACTTGTAACGGTAATGGATCTTCGACTGCATATACTATTAACACCACGGGCACCGCCCCCTACTAATTTGATACTTGGGATTTGGCGGATGCTCTTTGAGCAAAGTGAGGAAGGACGAGACACTATGTTGTACATATATTCGGGATAGATCCTAGGCATGTATATGGACTGTATGTCGGATGGAGGAACGCACAATGAGATGAATATAGGGTGCGTGTATCTGCTGCCTCTTAAGTACTTTCACGTACCAGAAGATTACAAATGACGTTAGTAGACTAACCAGCAGTCCTAGGCCACGGAGTGAAGACCGATTAGGGACCATAATGTGTCAGATAAATACCTTTTCTTCAAGGGTAATCGTGGTAGCTGGAGTATGGTACAGTCGTCGATTCGTACAAACACAGTCTCGACTGCGTAAATGCTAGATATAACAAGGGCTAGAATTAAGGCTTGGAGAATATAGTCGAATTACGAATGATGTTCCAAGGTGCCAAAATGGCCTTTAACCCCCTTCGAAGGCTTCTGGGAACAAGGCGGATATACTATGTACATATATACATGTTCTGTCCAGTCGGTGATTGTCCTGAATTCGGCTGTTACTTCTCCATTCTTGTGTGTCTCGGACTAAAACAAGGGCTGGATAACTGAGCCTTGACACCGAGATTCACCGGGACTTATAGGGGCTAGATATGGTGTTCTATAGCACTAATGTAAAAGTCAAAATTTGACTGGAGGTGTACCGTGCCTCATGCATGTTGAGTCCTGCCCTGTATATGATATGTACGACATACCTAATACACATTATGCATACTTTCGGTTTATTTCCCCAATTATATGATGGATGTAAAATACTAACACGGCAAACATATTTATATAATTATATCCTTATAAGGCCTGCATGCATGATGCATCGAACGTGTCATGAAGTTTACTCGAGCCACTAGTGAACGGAGAAATAGGTAGCAAACAAGTCTGCTACCTAATTCATAGCCATAGTGCACTGCAGCAAATAGGTAACAAAAGGATACTCCATATAGCGTAATTATATGTTGCCTATGGGAGTGGACCATCTGCCCATCCCATGATGTACCTATGTACTAACCTAGGTAAATACGGGAGCTTGTATGAGCCACATACGCCACGCCTAGGATAGCCCACAACAGTCTGCCCACAACAGTCTGCCCACAAGCCACACCTACGTAATGCAGTAACCTACTAACCTAGTAGATGCTAGTCTAGACTAGGCCAGTTCAGTCTAAGGTTTTACATACCGTCGATTTATTTTGCGACACCATTTTGATGTACGTAATAACTTGGATGAGGAGAATTCACGGGTAGATACAGTAGGAATTGGATGGGTTAGTCTTGGCAGAACATAGATACCTTCATCACACAAGGTATTCGTGGTCAATCCATCACTTGTCTTTTTTCGTCATTCATTCATTCATTCATTCATATCCCTTCTTCACCACTCCCTCATTTCATATGTTCACGGTCCGCAGCAGCCATGGCCGGGCCTTATACTCTCCCCTCCTTCGAACCAAGCAGCGATCAATTTTCTTCTCGACATGCCGCCCGTTAGCCGCCGCCTCTGCCACCACTGCCGCCAAAGTCCTTGATACATCCATCCTGCAGCCTCACGGGCCAGTCGCTGAGCGGTTGGCTGCCACCGAAGTGTGGCACTCCCGCAAGCAACGCAACAGCCAGACCAAGACCAAGACCAAGTCAGCGACTGCTAAGAAACGCTCGTCGAAGGCATCTTCTATGCCGACCGGTGACAAGGCACGTGTAAATATTGTCAGCGACAAGCTATGCGACGATATCCTGTCTTACATCGGCCCCTCCCTCGAGCGGCACCGTGGGTGTGATATTCTCGACATTTATCCAGGCGCCGGCGAGTGGAGCAGCAAGCTACACCAGTTTCTCCAGCCTCGATCCCATGTGCTATTGGAACCCGATGCCGAGCTATACCGTCCCTTCCTCCAGCCTCTGCTTGACCGACCCGGTACTACCCTGCTCCCCAGGTCTGGCATCATCTGGCGTGAACTCAACTCGGTTTTAACGCCCGAGTATTTGCCTCACCAGGTCATCCCAGAGGATCTAAACGTGCGCAACGATACGCTGCTGGTTACTGCCAACCTTGCTTTCCATCCCAAGAAACGATTCCTTAATTTCGAATCTATAGCATCTTTGATACTACACCAATTCGTCGACGCCATCCGCACTGGGGGTCTGTTCCAGCGCTACGGCCTTGTTCGCATGCTCGTATGGACCCGCACCGATGATAAGCTGAGTTTCGTGCCCAGAAATATACAGAGGCGGAGGCGGCAAGCGCTTGAGAATGATCTAGTATGCGAATGGGTGCAGGAGGTCTGCGGGGGCGACACAGCGTCGAGCAATTGGTATGCCCGCGAAGAGGCCATAGACAATGCAAGTATGATGGCAACAATAAAAAGGATGGAGGCCAAGGGGCTGCAAATGCCATCCGGGCGAGAGTCTGAAGGATTCCAAGAGGCACTGGCAGCAGTTAAAGCCAAGAAGAAAGTGTTGAAACCAGGACAGGATGCCCCGACGTTCAAAAGACCGTATCAGGATGTCTTAGCTGACCTGCAGGCCGCTGCCATTGAGCCAAATGGCCTCGCGATGGAATCTGCCGACTTCAAAACCATGAAAACTTATGAGTGGAGAGCCAATACGGAAATCAGGAAGGCTAAGCGCCTACTAAATTTCTCAAAGAGCTTGGACAAAATCATAGCGCTTCGTCAATCCGGCAAGGCGACTGCCGAGGAGGCAGAAGCGGCTGAGCTCGAATGGCAGACGGATATACGAGAGCTCCCTAAGACGTTGGTAGATGAGTTTATTACGTATAAAGATAACCTGCACGCTTTTCGCCGGGCGCCTCCATTGCTCCAATGGGACCGCCGCGGCTACGAACCCATGACGGTACAGGCCGAGGAGTTTTTCCCCAACATTCATTGCAGTCTTCTAGACATCCAACCCCGGGCGCCTCATCCGCTATTGCGTCAGACCGGGCCGCGCTCGAACCGCGCCGCCGATATATTTGACGTTGTGATGGGATCGTTGATGCACCAGTTTACCCAACCGCTCGGGCCTAGTCTGGATGCCCTATGGCCAGGCGCGTCCGACTATATCTTGCCGCGATGGACGAGCGGGCGAGATTTGTCTCGTGGGGGCTTTCCCCCCAACCTGCGCTGCGCCGAACCGGTGCCGCGGTCGTTCGACGCGCGGCAATGGGAAGAACTCTTCGAGCTTTGGATGGAGTGGCCGTTCCGCCCCGAGTTCCAGGACTTGGTGGGACGAACACAGGATGACCTGAATGAGAAGTTGGACGATGGCCCGACCATTGAACTTTAGCTGCGCCCTTCTTGGCAACTCCCAACTCGTCATACCTCGCTACTTTCGAAGTAACGGCTAAGTCACGACGACCACTTACCCTCTGTGGTAGAGATTTCCCGGATAGTAAGGATATCTACTTTCTGTCTGTGTATATACTACATGTACAATGTTAGATTGGCACACACGTTAAGGAGTTGATTGCTCTTTGTGTACCTCAATGCGGGGGTGTAATACTATGAGTCGGGGTGGTGGCCGTATTTAACTAATGCTGTAAAATGTAAAATCTATTAAGTGAAGACCGGTTGTTAGAGTTTGACACCTGCATGAGATGAACTGACATGATGTAGCTTGTTGCCCGTACATGTTCACGGCCGAATCCAGTCGTTCATGCCCAGCCTCGGCGTCATCCTAGGTATTTAGGTGAGATGCAGGTCTTACACGAGAACGACGAGTCGTAAAACGGGGTTCATATCCCTATTTTCCACTGTCTCTTATTCGGAGGTGAGACCTGTACACGTAGAACGCTAATCAAACTATACGCTGGATAGTAGAGATACGGATAATATTTGGTGCAACGGTTCAATGATATAAACTTGAAGCTCAAGGCTACCTACCTAAGGTACTTAGGTATGCATGATGTTGCTGTTGTTGATTTCAGCTTAAGTTTGAAGCCCCAGGTACTGTCCAGGGGTCCCTTAACCCCTGAAGAGAAGCCTAAAGCGCCAAAAGCTTACCTTGATAGCCCTCTGGGTTTGTTTGCTATAGACTATAGTGTACCTAGCCTTTCTGCGCTCTCCTGCTGCGCTAGTGTAGCCTTCTGGGGAAATAGTGGGACATTAAGATCGACCTGGCCAGCCAGTAGATACGTGACCCTGCAGTAACCCTGCAACGCTATAGCGCAAGCGGACTAGTCTCGCCTAGCAAGCTGTGCGTCATCCCTCCTTCATTTCTCTAATTTCATGTCGGTATCCCAGGACCCGGAGTGTTCTGTTCTCCTTTACATCTCAGCTAGGTCAGTCAGGTATTCACTAACCTACATTAATACCTAGGTAGTATATGATTCCAACTCAAGTAACGATTTCTTGCCGCTCTTCCTTCATGACTACCACATAACATACCCAGCCAATCCATTTTCATTTCCATGGTCCTGGTACAACCGCCAAGCCTCGGATACTGTACCTAGTTAGCGAGCCTTAAACACAACACACTCTACCTAACCTGACCTATCGACTACAGTAGAAGAGAGACGAGAACGAGAGAAAGAGAGAGACTCCTTGCACCGTCTTGCCAGTCCAGTGACACGATAAATTGGGATGAAAGAAGAGATACGCTCATCCTGCTTCAACTACCAGCATTGTGCGCGTATTAGAGACTATCACCATTCCTAAGCCGGCCACATTCTCGACCCCCTGCAAGTCCCCTGCACTCGACAAAGGACAACTACAACTACCTAAGGCATTTCGCCACCTCTTAGCGACCTGCACTAGCCTAGCTAGCACTTGAGCGATCATTATTATTATTATTATATTTTATTTTATTTTACAACATTCCATTCGTTACTCTTCACCATTTCGCCTACTGCCTGTTGACTCCCTTCCGTTCTCCTTTCTTCTCCATTCGCGCCCACTTCAATGGACGTATTTGTTGGAAGTCCTAGGGACTGACGTAAGGACACGAGTCTAAATCATATGACTCCTATTTAGTTCCAATTCCACGTTGACTGCGTCCTGTCTATTCAGCTGTCAGTCTATCGGTTCGGGAGTCGCCGGCCTGCCACGCGCTTCTAAGCGCCATTGCCCTTTGTCGTCAACCTCTCCAAGCACCGTCCCGCCGGCATCATTCCCTTCACTATGCGGTCGCCCGCTTTCCCACCACGGCGACCATCGCATATCATACGCTATGTTTTTCCCCTCGTGCTTTTGATATGCATCATTTACTACCTCTCGAGCGACTCCTCCGTCCGCCGTCCCGTCCCCGACGTCCCCCTTTCTCCCAGCCATGACGCCCCTGTTCTCAATAACGCCGACCAAGCCCCGATAGAACATCCACCGTCGCTACCTTCGTCCGAACAGCCGTTGGAGAAACCGAACGTTCCGGACATGGACACAAAAAAGGAAAAGGAAGAACACAGCTCAGTTGACAAGCCGGTAGTAGACGAAAGCAGCGAGACGAAGGGCCACTCTAGCAATGCGCATAGCAATCCAGAAAAGACGAATAAAGGGAAGGGTGGAGCTAGCAAGGAACACGACAAATCTGTGCAAGCGGAAAGCGGCTCTCGCAAGGACGATGACAACTCCACACCCGCGAAATCTACAGAACACTCGAATCCAGGTCCCGTTATTGATCATCCTATTGATGAACTCATTAGGGTCGCAGAGAAAACTTTTAAGGAGGTTCTCGCCAAAGAGTCAACTACTCTCCCTCAAGCTGCCAAGGCCTATCGCGAGCGTCGCGGCAGACACCCGCCCCCGGGCTTTGACAAATGGTTCCAGTTCGCTCAGGAACACGATGCGATCATAGTAGAAGATTTCTTTGACCGTATATATCACGACCTTAACCCCTTCTGGGGTCTCGATCCGAAGGTCATCCGTAAAGAATCTTGGGACTTTGAGATGACAATCAACATTCGAAATCATAATGCGACCGCCCAGAGCGACTGGTTCTGGACACAGATTTGGTTGAAGATGTTCAAGACCATTGAGCATCTGTTACCCGATATGGACGTTGCTCTCAATGCCATGGACGAGCCTCGATTGGTGGTACCATGGGAAGAAGTGGCGACGCATATGCAAAAGGCCGACCGTACGCGCAAACTCGCTCCTGTAGACAAGGTTATATCAACATTCCAGGACCTGCCGGACCCTAAAGTGGGCTATAAGAAGCCAACCACGAGGAAAAAGCACTGGGAAGAAACGAGTAAGACGGCATTTTGATCGCCCTATGATGTGTGCCAACAGGAGAATTAACTCTCGATAGGTCCTTTTTGGTTGATTGCACGTCGCGGTTGTCCTCCAGATAGTCCAGCTCGTCGATTAGGAATTGTAGACTCTTACGATACGCCTAAGTTATCACCAGAGTGGGCCATGCCTCATCAATACCAAGGTTACGTCTCAAACTTCTCTCTTTCGACCGAGTTCTGTCACCAACCCGATCTGCAAGGCCTCGAGGGCATTTTCATCCATCCCCTCTCTACCCGTTCCACCCAAGTCCTATTCCCGCTCTTTGGGGGGAGCAAGCTCGCTACAAACAACGAAATCCTCCTGCCTGCGCCCATGTATTGGAATGAAGAGGAAAGGTTTACTGGTGGGGATTATCATGGGTCCGAATGGGAAGAGAAGTTTGGCCCGCTTATCTGGCGCGGAGTCGCCACGGGGGGGTTGAACCAGGAATCGAACTGGCGAGGTTTCCAGCGACACCGCTTTGTGGCGATGAATAACGGGTCGAAACTTGCTCTTGCGGAAGCTGAGATCGAGCCCCTTGTGAACTTTGAATTGCCAGCTGCTAGCTATGATATCATGGCGAGCAAAGAGAAGCGCTTAGGGGAGTGGATATCTGAGTGGTCCGACGTCGGTTTCACCAATCTTATGTGTGATCCTGAATACGAACCGAAGCCCGAGGATGGCGCGTGCCCCTACACCGATGGGCATTTTGGAGTTATTGACGGTGTGGACTTGGCGGACCAGTTCACGTACAAGTATCTACCCGATATCGATGGCAACTCCTTTTCGGGCCGGTACCTCGGCTTTCTTCGGAGTACCGGGGTTCCCATTAAGAGCACTATGTGGCACGAATGGCACGATAGCCGGCTAATCGCCTGGAAGCACTTTGTGCCTATGGATAACCGGTTCGCCGACTTTTACGGGATTATGGAGTACTTTTTAGGATACGGTAAAGTTAGGCGGGGCCATGATGATGCGGCCAAAAAGATCGCCATGGATGGTAAGGCTTGGGCTGAGAGTGTACTCAGAAAAGAAGACATGCAAATATACGTCCTCCGGCTATTGCTCGAATACGCCCGCGTCTCTGACGAGCGAAGAGAGAGGATGGGATGGGTTGACGATCTAACATCATGAGGAGAGGAGACGATGGTATTTGGAAGGTTCAGTTCCCCTCATACCCCGCGGGGATCACAGACGTGAACCCGCATTACGCATAGAATGGCATGGACGGGTGTATCATATGACGACGGCGTTTTTTCGGCATACTTATTCAGCATGGACATGGGGACGGAGAGCAAGGATGCCAAACTATGGTTGAAGGACTTTGGGATTTTTTGGGTTATACCCTTGCTGGCGTTGAAACAGAAGCATATATACGTGCATTGCATTGCATTGCAGGACTAGTTCACGCCTACACGTACATCCGCCATCATATTTGGTGTTTCCATACATGATGTGGCTTGGGTGCATCGAATACCGAGAGTATCATAGGTTATGTAACAATATTGCTAGAGACAGCTCTTTTCGGCGGTTTCTTGCTTGGAACCGCCGGTAAACCCGGCAATTTGACGGTAGATTGCACAACGAGATGTCCGAAACTGCGTAAAGAGTGCGATCCTTCAGCTCTGACGACCTATATATCGCTACGGAATAAAAGTGCTGCCTTATACAAACCTACACACGGTCTCTATGAGTTTACTGGGTACTCGACTCGCCTCGAGGGGGAAACAGGTATCACATAGAAGCGGCCTCGGTCGTGACGTAACCCACCTTGATATTAAAGGCCATGACAGATGAGCTAACTACCTAGCGACAACCAATAGGGCTGTTGGGAATCAAACCAAGAGGAATGAAACCAAGATCGCTCAGCCAGTAGGTATGACCTGTCTTGATTTAATGTAAGGTACTATGCGCCATGACGGAATCTGATGTAATCTACTCAGCACGTCCGAACCTTGATGGCTTTGACTGGATGGCTGTGACTGCTGTACCTCGTCGTCCAAGCTACGAGCCAAGGATACCTAGGTGAACATAGCCAGATTTTCTATACGGCAAGCAACCGGCAATCGGCACGATGCTGCTCTGTTGTCTCTATCGGCTATCTGAGCCGTTCAGTCCCCACAATCCCGAAAGCAGCAAATCGGAATGACGCGCAGACCAGGACCCAAAGCTTATATTTCATCTCTACCAGGCACTGACCAGTGACCGGGGACCGGGGACGATCGAGATTGATCTGCTTACTTACTATGTACGTGCTAACGGACCGTGTTAACAGCTTGGCAGGGCGGAGTTAGCTGCACTTGTAATAACGTCATGCATAACATATGTCAGTGTAAGTCCACAGCCAACTCGTAAGGTACGACGAGTACATACGTACATATATTCAAGGTGCTCTTTACATGACGGCATATCTGTTCTAGGTATAAAGAGGTGGAAAACCCCAGGACTTAACTAAGATTCTATTGATTTATATCACATCCATCTTATCAAACACCCACCTACAACACAACAAATCAACCTACACACACTTCCTTAATCCATCCCACTTCAACTCTAAACCAAACATCATCATGGACGCTATCAAGAACGCCGTTGGAAAGGCTGGCAACAGCGGTAGCTCCGGCGCCAGTTCCGGCGGCCAGAAGGAGGACTACGGCGACAAGGGTGAGTTTTTTTTAACTTGGCATCAAAGAATTACCAAAGGATACAGACAAGCTAACCTATAACCTATCACAGGCGCTGATTTCGTCAACAAGAAGTACCTCGGCGGCAAGATGAGCTCCGACCAGCGCGAGAAGGTCACAGACGCAGGCCGCGAGGGTGTCGAGAAGTCGACTGGGTAAGTTCTATCCCATTCCGATTTAGCCCACAAACAAACAGATCATGGACGAAGTTTGCAAACTAATCGTCCTACAGCAAGGACATCCCTTCCAAGTTTTCCAACTAGACGGTTCCTTGGATGAACATTGTACAACACAAGAATTGGCTTGTCAGGTTGCACATGACGTCCTCGATATGACATAACATGGGGGATGGGGATCACCAGTGTGTACTACATCACACTACACAGCTAGTCGGGAACTTGTGCTGTGACATAGATGGTATTAACATGAATTGAACAATAATATAACACACCCCAATCCAAACAATCCATTCGTTTCGTGAAGATCTCCAGCTTAGGTATCCCGATCATTCCCTCTACACTCTATTATAAATGTACCGTCGTCCAGAATGTACAACGTGTCCAAACGCCGATTATATGCCTATTTGCTAACCCTGATGCAATATGTGAGATAATCCTATAAACATTTCAAATCATACATGGTATATATGCCGTAAAAAACAATGGTTGGCTGGCACTGGGAAAATTATCCACCTGCCATGCGTCGGCATAACCCGCTACGCATCGTCGTAAAAGACTTGCACGGCCATTACGATGATCCATAGCAAGAAAATATTGCCAATGACACCAAATGCGAAGACAGACTGCCATTGTTGACCTATAATAGATTAGGATTAGCACCGCGCCAACTCTCGACTCGTTACCGACGTGTCGAGCTGGGGATAGGGCCGTGTCACTTACATATCGACCGCTGCTGTAACCAAGCGAGCGTAGCCTCATTATTGCCATGCCGTACATTGTTCCAGACCAAGTTATCGCAATTAATACTGACGGAACCGGAGGGGCCCCAGAGCTCGATACTTATCACGATCAGGCCAACGAGCCACAGGACGAAGAGCACGAAGGCGCCGATGATGACGATGGAGGGTAGTAGTCGGCGTTGTGATATTAGCCAGAGTAATAATATTATGAAGGCGACGGTCAATCCGGCGACGGTGATGTAGTAGGCGAAGTACCTATATCGTTTAGTTAGCCGCCCGCGTCAGTATTTTGGTGGAGGTCCTTTTTTTTTTTCTTTTTTTGGGCCTGTCAATATACATATTCGTCCTTTCACTTATATCTTCATGCATCCCACCGAGTGCTGCGGGCTGTTGCGAGGGGTTATAGTTTCCTTACCAGGGCACAAAGAGGTTTAATTGTTGTTGGATACCGATGAAGGATCCGAAAACACCAATGATGAGGAAAGATGCGGCCAGCATTATTATCATCCAGACGTTGAGTTGTATGGCGGGCCAGTGGTAGCGATGGACGCGCACAATGCGCCGTTCGGGGGCGTACGGGTCTTCCATAATCGTGGATGCAGCCATCTCGAGGTCGACCTGGGCAATGGCGGCGCGTCTGTTTTGACTTGAAGTCGCCCAACTCGACTTCTGGTGGAGGAAGGCTTCTTTCTCCAGTCAACTAACGGTCTGATAACTCGTTCCCAATTCACCGGCTCGTTCTAGGCTGTCCGTCAAGATAAACACAGAGATAAGGCAGTGAAGTTATCTCTAGTTTGAAGATTGTAATGCTTTTTCTTATCGAGGAAATGCCAACTTTTTCTTCGCAAGTTTGTCTTTTCGATCGAGGGATTATAGGTGACAAAATGACTGGGCGGCCGGGGTTGTCGAAAGCAAGGGTTATTCGTTGAGGCTCGAGTATCGTAAAAGTAGATCGATCTTCAGGACCCCGTCGGTGTCGACACTATTAATGCAAGGCAATTGACCGCCTCATTCGAGAAGCCCAATCGCGACACACAAACACGCCGGCGGCAACGGACGCGCCCAATTTGCCAACTCAGAAATGCGCCAATTGGGGTTGTCGGCCGGGTTCATTCGGGCTGCCACGCGCGTGCTGGCCAAGACTGCTTGCTTGGTGGACAGAAGATATAAGAACCCTGTTCATCCGTTCCTCGCGGTGGCGAAGCAGAGCTCGTGATGTTTGAGTTGTAGCTACTGGACTACTTCGTGATCGTGGGTGGTCTGGTCTCTGGTGTTGGAGGCTTGTGGCAGACCCGACCAACTCGGTTGGGTGGGAACGAGGTACATGTAGATCATCGAATGCGGGCGTGTCGCAAAGGAACCGCCCACTTAAGCCGCTGACGGAAGATTAACCTACCTAACCTACTACGTAGACGGTACCTGGTAACCGCAGTGGGGCTGGTCAGTGCTGTGAGCCCTGTACAAACACCCTGTATTCTGCTGTGCAACACCCTGTAAATTGTCAGTTAGGCTTGAATCACTGCCAACTCAGCGCAATTCCTCAGCTGAAGCTTCCAAGATTTCCTGGTCACTGTTCTAGTCCGACCCACAGCTGGATGGGGAACCCCAAATGTGCTAGGGATAGATAGAAGAGCAAAATCATAGCTGTCACTATTTGCATGTACCTATACAACAAATATAGATAATAATAAGAGAGAGATATATATGTACAACACCTATATTATAACCAGATTTTGCTATAAGTAGAGAAATGTATTGAAATATATATAAAAACGCAAGATCGTAGCTATTATCATTTGCATATACCCGCACGACGAATACATATATAATAACAAGGGATGCAATGCGCACATGAGTCTAACACCCACATTATGGGCAGCTTCCAGTGTAAGAACTCCAAGTGTGATAAGGATGAATGGAGGGAGGAGCAAGATTGTCGACATGGTGAATTGATACCAGCAAGATGGAGAGAAGCAGATAAGTAGAACGGTGACGTCAGGTAAGGAATACAGGTGACCTAGTGTTGAAAGACAATGAAGACAGAGGGTGGCTATTTGGTGGAGGATTGGGAAACAAGATAGGGGATAGGGGATAGGGGATAGGGGATACGGATAGGGGATACGGATGTTTCATAGGTATCCTCGCCGAAGACTGTAAATGCCCCGCTACATACGTATAGTACCTAGGTAGGCTACGGCGAGGTTGTCGACCCGATTTGGTAACCTACAACGCCTTTTCAAAATTCAAAATGGCATACCTACTGATACCGACCAATGTCTCAGGCAGGGTGTCTCAGGCAGGGTGCACGATCAATGTTAACATTAATTGTATACTGTATAGATGGTTATGCTCCACCGCCAGCTTACGCTTGAATCCAATGACCATATCCTGCCGGTTCCCAAGTGACCACCTAGTTTTCCATCAATTAACGCCTGAGTGTCTAGGTACTGAGTATACAGCTCGTCTGGAACTGCCTCATTCGTCGTCCCCTGTCGCGTGATTCTCACCTTGTCTCTCTTGTCTCTAATCTGAGCCGATGCTTACTCAGTACTTACTTACCACAGCCAGACAGACAGACACCATCGAGACGACAAACCACGCGCGACATGAGCCCCTTGCATCCGTTCTTACAACAGCGACTCCCCAAGAGCACATCGCACTATCGAACAGCCGGCCCTGATCGTCTCGTTCGCCTCGGCCTCGCGATCTGCCGCGAGACTCGGGTTCACTTCGACCAGGTCCACCGCCACCAAGTTTCCTGTCAAGTGTACGCTCTCACAGATGAAGTCACCCTCCCGCAGCGTCAGCCCTCCTCGCACCGGCGTGCCCGTGCTGGGAGCCCACATGGGATCGATCGCATCGACGTCGAACGAGAGATGGATCGGCGTATCGTTACCGATATGGGCCAGCGCCATCTCAACCACCCGTCCGATTCCGTAGCTACACAGCCAGCGTCCACGTTAGCGTCTGCTATTGGTTCCACCCACATACACAACCAAGAAAGGGAAGGAAGGCCAAGGGGGGAGGGAACCATACCGATCGATGTCAAACATGCTGAACGCCTTGATGCCGTTTTCCCGTAGAATCTTCTTCTCGGCGGCGTCCACATCTCGTAGGCCAATGTAGACCAGCTTGCTGACGTTCAACAAGTGTTCAGGCTTGAGCCAGCCAAAGTACTCGGGCTTCTCCTCCTTAGCCAGGCCTGTAATGAAGGCTACGGGCATACCGTGAATGTTGCCAGAATCACTTGTCTCGGGGGTGTTGATGTCAGAGTGCGCATCGACCCAGATGACAGCGATCTCACGTCCCAGCCGCTCCCGGATGGCCTTGGCCGTGCCGGCAACGGTGCCGATCGCGATAGAGTGGTCACCACCTAGCGTTAACACCATCCTGCCCTCCTTGGCATGCGCGTACACCTGCTCACTGAGCCGTTGGGTCACGGCGCTTACGGTGCCGGGGTTCTTCATATTACGGTAGGGCGGGTCTTGCTTAGGCACTAGGTCGTTGTAGGCATTGACCTTGTCGTCGCCGTGGAGCTTGTAGTTGAGCTCATTTTGTAGTTGGGCAAGCAGACCTGACTCGATGAGGGCCGAGGGTGCGGCATCAACGCCAGATTTACCCTATAAGCACGTAGGACGCATTAGTACGTGTGCCGAAGCTGCAAGCATTCGTTTCTGGGCAACGTTTCGTACCTGACCACCAGAGAAGCCGACGGCTACAACCCCGATATCCTCCGGGTTGGAGAGGAACTTGGATTTTACCATGGAGGTGTTCATGCTCGGTAAATGTTCAAGATGAGATGTAGAAATGGAGTAGGTATGGTCTCGTTACGAGAGTGGTGAAGCCTTAATAGAGTCTTTGTGTTGCTGTGAGGAACAGAATGGGGAACAGGATGAGGAATAGAATGAGGAACAGAATGAGGAACAGAGGAGAGCGGAAAGGACTGGACACATCAATGGTCATAAAGAGTATGAAAGATATATGTCTGCTCGAGCCGTTGGAGATTATTCACAAGCGTCGTGGGGGGTCTCTACAATTAGTACGTAGCTAGGGAGGGCGCTATTTGAGTACAAAGAGTGACGACTAGTCAATCCATGATGTGTTGAAGCCCTCGAGGGGACAGTACACTAAGACTGTGTAGTACAACCGATCGACCTGCCCAACCCACATGGGCGTGACATTACTGACATGGGCGCCTTTGTTAGTATAATCTGATAATGTAGATCCCGGGATTATCCCTGCAGGTGCAGCTCGTTTCTGATCCTTCTATTCTTCTAGAAATGCACTACCGAGGTACATATATACAACGTAGGTATTCTATCCTGCAAGTATTTAACCTCGACCGAGGAAAGTTCCATCACGCTCTCAAGTCTTGATATGAATCAGGAAGTTCGGGACAGAGATATGAAGCTATTCCCTTATCTCCATCGAATACACTCACTACCTCATGACATGCTCCAAAACGCTCTCTCCACCCGAGCTGCCCGATAGCTCGGGTTAGGGCGGCATATGTGGTGGCACGAACAAGGACAGGGCGGCCTTCCGGGTAAGTGTGAGTACGAGTACAGTACTGAGTACATACATATTACATACATACGCAGTAAGACTTGCCCCGAACCAGACAAGCCGAGAGCTATTATTCGCTTGTCTGTTACACTAACAGAGCCTATTCGTCCCATTCTACCCCAGTACTGCCCCAGTACTGCCCCAGTACTGCCCCAGCCCTTGATTGAATTTAATATGCTCCAAATGTCGAAAACGACTATACTTACCTAGGTACAGTCACTATGTCGTGACCTTCTAGATCTATTTAGTTCTGTGTAAAATGGGCAAAATATAAATATGTCTCTCTTCCTCGCATTTGCTTGTTTGTTTGCTTGCTTGCTTGTGTATCTGACGCCAAACTTCTTACCAACACAACACAACACCACTGTGTAAATAATTGCTGACCCCCCTTTTCCCTCGACTCAGCCGCCGCAAGAGGTGGGGATAAAGAGGCCGCGTTGACCCGAAGCTTTCCCTCTAAGTGACAAACGTCCTTACAACGCTTTCCCCTAAGTGCAAGTGATAGTATTCGCCTAACAGCGCTTTCCCCTAAGTGATAAACGTCCGCCAGACGAAGACATAATCGTTACGACATCGCATCAAGTCACTCTCATTCGTCCAGCCTTTGCCGTCCGAGCTGCGAGAAATTGCCGCATTTTATGACAGCTCATTTCATGTCGCTCACCGCTTCCTCCGTCTTTTTCCGCCCAGAGTCGCAGAGAATCGCACTTTGAATCCAGACATGATGGGATGCGCCTCCGACTTCGCCGAACACTGCAAATGCCCCGCTGCGCTTCGGCAATGCTGTTCTGCCGACTTGGGAACCTACAACTACTTTTTGCATCATGGCATGCGTGCCGGTAAGCCCTTTAAGAAATCGGGTTATAGGTATAGGCAGCATAAGCTATCTGCTTCTACCGACACTTCTATTTAATGAATTGCATTGCTTTATTCTGATTGATTCTTTTTGATTCTTTTTGATTCTTTTTGATTCTTTTTGATTCTTTTTGATTCTTTTTGCTATCTTTAAAGTATTTTATTTCCTCGAATTCTGCTTCTCGACCAACTTGCGCTGGTAAGTCGCATTATTGTTGAGCATAATTTCAACTTTCAGCACGCTCGAGCGGTCGGTCTTCATGTTGCTGTCTCTGTCGAAGACCTCATTACGAGGTCAAGTATGATATTATAGACTAGCTTACTATCTAATATACACTTTTTACCTACGTGTTTCGATCTAATCCCAGTGAGAGAGAAGGTTCATAGTTGCATGGTAATTACCATGTGCCACATTATGGTTGATGGGGAGTATTACCATCGATGGTGTTACATCAGCATATGCTGTAATACCCTACAGCACAATGTGACTACTATCTCGTATAATGGTTTCAGATAACCTAGACAAATTGCTTGACACCTATCGAGGTGCGAAAGGTCACTCAAGAACAGAACATACTGGACGATTCTCATGTAGAGGGTGGCTTAAGTGAAATACTGTAATACATGATGCATCAGTCAGCAAGCTATCATAGAGGTATCTCACAAGCAATGCAGTATGCCACGCCACGTAGTTGCCAACCAATAGGACAAATATGCATCCAAGCAATCAAAAATCGTTCATTGGCCGTGCTTGGCTTCATGGGTACTATTAAATTATGCCTTTCAAGTGCCGAGCCATAGATGAGCCTGCGCTGATAGCCAATAACATTTGCGGGTGTTACACCTATACAATGAAAACCACATGGAGTCAGAGAGAAAATCCGGGAATAAAGTTCTACCCTTTGTGATTTTCTAGCCCGAATTTACATACCAACTATGCGATCCTGAAACACAATATTATTTGGTTCCGAGGTCAGAGCCTGAAGCCTGAAGCCTTAAAAAGATGACGACAACTGCGTGCAGGTTGATATCATAGCTTTGTGCTTACTTTGGAGAGTCAGCCACCACTAAAGACCCCCAAGGGATTTATTTTACTGTTCAGACAAGAGGTAAAAATCAATTCTATTGAGTGAAGTTTAATTCGCAACTATGAAATTTGAGGCCATCTCCGAGGCGGCGTATCTGAGTTTTCGAGTAGCAATAGCGCTATATCAACCCTTGACGTCGCATAGCAATATATGCCCTGTTTAAAATTGAGATATAACAATCCAAGCCACCCGCACTATCTTAGTTTGCATTTTCTAACAGGGCCGTCTCTTCAAAAAGTTGGAGCTCACTGTGGTGGTTACTGCTTTTGCTGCTTTTGCTGCTGCTGCTGCTGCTGCTGCTGCTGCTGCTGCTGCTGCTGTGGTGGCGGTAGCGGCGATGGTACCGCCGCATGATAGTTCGCCATCACAAATTGGCCGTGTCCCCGCACCGATGTTCCAGCACCACGATCATGGTACATGACATCGAACTGGGTCGGGGCGCCGTTAGTGAACACGCTTCGGACGGCTCCGCGGGCGACACCGCTCTGAGGGGTCCAGGCAGTCGTTCGTCCGGGCGTTAGCGGATGGTGAAGCCATTCATTGCCACGACCTGGCCTGATTTTGGAGCCCGGGGTTGACAGCGGAAGTCCTTCGCCATTTCGGAAATAGGAAGGATAGGGAGCTTGCTGATGACGAGGCGCTGATCCCTGCTGCGCCCTGAGTTCGGCCGCCTTAGCATACGATGGGGAGTTGGGATTGCCGTCCCACGTATTCCCGTTGAAGCTATACTAAAATATTATCAGTACCTGGCACATGGCAAGGATATAGGAAGACGGGAGGAGGGAGAAGATCTTACATAGGACGAGTCCGTAAGGGTACGATGAGGGGGCTTATAGCCAGGGAGGGCTGAATCCCCAGAACCAGGTGTCGAAGACATAATGATGTAGGTGGTACGGTAAGCTTTGCTGTTGGATATTTGTAACTGGGTAGTTGGAAGGTGGTTCGTTTGAGATGATGAGAGCGAATACTGCATCCAAGAAGTTGGGCGGCTACGCCCCTTTTATATCTCAATCTACAGCTACACACTTAAGGTTATTTTTGGAATCCTAGGTCTCAGAAACTTCGGTATAGGTGTATGGTGAACACTTTCTGTTGCTTGAAGATCATAGAAGTAAACTGGTAACTTCTGCTAACCATATACGAAACACCTTCTTTATTCTAGCAGATGTGATGGAAGGTCTTGTCTCCGATTTTGACTCTGATGTGAGCACTGACTCACCAATTTGGAACTAATATCTTGATGCCTATCATGCAAGCCACATGTCCCAAGTTTTATCATGCCTAATTGTGTTCATTCTAGAAACGCTAACAATAACATGGTGGGTTACCTAGACCTCAATGTTCTAGGATTTCGGCCCCCAGAAAAAGAAACCGCTTTGTTCCAATGTGATTTTAGATAGCGTGGAACAACTTATGTTACGACTCGGGTCCCTCTTATGAAATCGTCTCATCTCAATATACCAACTTGATGTTGGCGTGAAGTATATGCATAGCTCTGAGGCGCACCTGGAACAGTCACTGATACTAATACTACGCTTGAAGACAATTCCAGGATCACGACTGTCTAGAGATGTGTATTTGCTGCACTAAGGAACGTAAATACCTAGCAATTGCAAGGCTGCACAGCCACTTTTAACCGTTTTTCCACATGCATGCCAACCTGTCGTAGATTATAGCCACAGAGAGACAACTAAGCGATGCCTAAATGACTTTCGGTGTACTTATATCAGTCTACTTGCTCTATGCACATACTACAAGCTCCCATTCATGCTCAACTCCTCACCATATCAATCGACATCATTTGGTTTCCTGTTTTAAGATACAATGGAACCTAGTCTGCAATCTGTTGGAGACATCGACCTCACTCCCTCCGAACGAGCCATCTTCAATGTTCTCAGCGCCACTCTTCAATACCCAGCCAAACCGCAAGCGAAAGGCGTGAAACTAGCTGACGATATCTACTTCTTCTGCAACTCACTTGATGAAGGCGACAATGTTAGCGAAACCCTTTGGGAAGTCTGGTCAGTGGTCCTTGATATAGCTGCATGTATCCCACCAGGCCATTTGTGGCAAGACAGTCTCGTTCTGGCCTTAGATAGCCTTCACAAACATGACGTTGCTATTTCAAAACATGACGAGGTGAGCGACGAAGAATAGAAAAACAAGCGTCTTATTACCAAAGTTTGAAGCTGAGACGCCGTTTATGAATAGTCCCTACTATGGAAGGATCTTCCGAACCTCGCGTTTTGCGTTAGGGAAAAATGGAGCGGTACAGACCAGAGTTCTCCTTTGCGTTTCTTTGTCCTTTGCTCATCAAAGACTTTTAGATCCGACTTGCACTGGCGAGGACGTATCTGAAGAGTTCACTAAATGGAAGAATTTAAACTCGTTTGTTGCTCGACTTACGTCCACCGGATTCGCCCCTTGGCTTAGCCTTCCGACCTGGCAGCTGAGGACAGCATTCGAAGAACCACCGGTGATAGGGCCCGCAATGGAATGTCGAGTTTGGATCGCAAGCGAGTGGATCATCCGTTGTGCCCGTCCCATATTCGAGGATATGACCGAGGGGAGAGAGGAGCTTGATGAGAGTACTGCTCGGTCACTTCGGACAGGCCCGCTTTGCGACGATGCGTTGCCGCTTAGCCTTGAACGCTGGCAGTTCTGGAGAAAACGATTCGCTGAACTCGCTGGCGATGGTAGTGGACTGGGTCTTGATAGTGTCATTTCTCGGCGCTCATTGGATGCACTGAATAGCATGGATGCTGTTTGCAAATAGCTGGACTGCCTTTGATAGGGGCTGAAGCAGGTTGGCAAGCTCTGTAATGCTCTTGAAGTACTTCGTTTTGCAGATAGTTGAGAAATACCAAATCACGATCGCTTTGTTTTTCTCTCTAATTGAATTGGTAACTTCGCTACTGAGTTGTCATCAAGCGGGGGAAACCACAGGTATCAAGCTCAAAAACTACGATTTGCAGATATGGCATCCTGGAACCGACCGAAGTAGTCGATATTCTTGCACTTCTGACGACGGAATTCGTCTTCCATTTTTCCGCGGACAGAGGGTCTCTCTGTCCTGCCAATCAAGGGTTCCAAGAAAAATGTGAGACTCAGAGAAATCGCATTCCTTGCAAACTTGTAAGAGAAAAATAATAGAATAGGACAACCCCGAGCTTCCACCGACAACTGACGGTCTTGGCGGAAACCTTCTAACCGCGCAGCATACAACTTGCGTAGGAATAGGTAAGCAACATGATAATACTGGTTTATCGATATCAATCCCCCGGCTACCCGGCTACCCAGGCCAATAGCATCCATTTCCCCTTTATAGGTGCATCTCGGTTAGTATATACATATCTATATAATTAGGTACCCATTTGACTGGTTTCCTGTAGCAAAGCTGAAAGTTGTGTACCCCGCTTTCTGTTCCCATATAACCTCCTCCAGGTCGCTATCAACACCAGGCCTATTGCCATCGTTATCCTCTTCTCGGGTTTAATATTTCCAACGCTTTTTCTAATATTTTATCACAACTTTCCTAAAACAGCGGCGTTTGCATTTACCGTGATAGGGCAGCCTCTTTAGCGAAGGAGGGCTCCTGGGTCTTGGCAACAAGTACAAACTTCGGCATTCATTTATTACTTTTACGAACGTCCAACTCCAGGTCCTTCTCCCCATATAATAACTTTCCACGCTTAACATGATTCTAGTCTCAGGCTAGTCACTCTAGACAGAAACATGAGACTTCTCAAAGTTGGATCACTTACCCTCAAAGAGTTTTTCGAGCCGAATGTGCCAAAATATGCCATTCTTTCTCACACTTGGGAGGAAGAAGAGATCCTGTACGAAGACATCCGCCATTTAGACCAAGCGAAGAATAAACTTGGATATGGAAAAGTTGAAGCGGCATGCAAGCTTGCAAAATTGCAGGGATATAAATACATCTGGATTGACACGTGTTGCATCGACAAATCAAGCAGCGCCGAGCTCACCGAGGCAATCAACTCCATGTTCCGTTGGTATCAGGAGTCTGACGTCTGTTACGCTTTTCTTAGCGATGTATCTAAGCGCAACTTATCTCTATCGTCCCCTAAGGAATTGCACAATAGCCGCTGGTTTACAAGAGGTTGGACGTTACAAGAACTATTGGCCCCAGACAATGTTCAGTTCTACTGCTCCAATTGGACAAATATTGGCAACAAAAAGGAAAAGCCCCTTTGTTCTATAATCTCGGATATAACTATGATTGATGAGGACATCTTGAGAGGGAACGATATTCTCGACATCAGTATTGCCAGGCGGATGTATTGGGCGTCCGGGCGACAGACCACTAGAATTGAAGACCTCGCTTACTCCTTGTTGGGGATCTTCGGTATCAATATGCCTCTCATATATGGGGAAGGCCACCGGGCATTTCGGAGGCTACAGGAGGAAATATTAAAGACGACAGATGATCAATCCATCTTCGCTTGGCACAATCCCAGGGAAGAGGGATCTCCGGTCGACGTGCTTGCTCACTCCCCTTCCGATTTTGCCGACTCTGGGACCATTTCTCCCTATACGCCGTTCAGGGTCAACCGGAAGGCTACAACAATAACGAATCAAGGAATAGCTGTTGAGCTACCGATTCTTTCCGTCCCGCATCCACTACATACAGAGCACTCGCCTTTTGAAGAAATCGAGGCCATCCTAGATTGTCAATTAGGTAGCGCTCCTGGAACCTTCCCGACTATCAGGCTAAGATCAGTCGAAAGGGGAGAAGCCAACGGCCAAAAGCACTACTACCGTATTATGGCTGAAGGACAAATGACCAAGATAGAGCATCATAATAATCTTGATTTGCTCACTGGAGATGTGATTGGATTTGATCCCACGCAACTTAATCTGGATATCTACAAGAGTGCCATAGGTATTAATCCCAGTGACCCCTATTGTCCCGTTCTTAAGGGACCCAAGCTGATAATCATCGAATAGATAGGCTTAATTGGACCTGGAAGGTGGAGACCATAATCATCACCAGGCATGTTCCTAAGCCAAGAAGTGAACTTGATATTGTACAGATCCCATGGTCACTTTCGCTTTTGGCTAGTGAATACCCTCCGGATAATACGCCATTTTGGCTCGCCTTTTTCTCCTCAATTGGTTATAGCGTAAACTGTATGGGTCAACACCCCAAGGAAAGATGGGACGGGTCTTTAAGGCAAATGCGAGTGTCCCCGTTACCAAAGATAGCTTTCGGGCAAGGACACGTCTGCCGAATAGAAGGAATGTTCGATCTTACCGTTTTTCATGACTCTTTGGATAAAATGAAGAGGATCTCCATGAAGGCAACCCTGATAATCGGACGCAAGTCCTTTGATAGACGAGATGCATATCTTAAACCCTGGTGTCGAATCGAGGTACCACCGGTCGAAACAGAGCAATTTCAGGAGTACATGGATAATTACAACAACCAGGACACGAGCACGCATCCAGTCTTGTCCGATGATGCGCACACTGACTCAGCTCAGTTTGTAACTGAAGAGGTCAAACTTAATGCCAAGGTTCGGGTAATGGAGGTATCTGGACGTTTTTACTACATGGTGAGCGTATATGCGTTGCATCCAGGCGGTAGCCAGGACGATGGACTACGGTTGTTACATAATAGGTCGACCCGGAAAGTTTTATCCTCGCACACCACTAGTATTGGCTAGCGAATACATCGATTTGACAATACCTACGCAGCCGTTCTACGTGGAGAGATCCCTCCAAAACCAACGCCCGGATATCTTCGAGTCATGATAAACACAGCGCTCTAATATGGGCCTAGTATTAAGAAGATACGGTGTAAAGCCATAACCACTGTGGCAGCACTGCAAACGTTACGAACTCTAAAGAGGGTATTTGATTCTTATAGACGAAGTCGCCTATAGCATCAGATTTTGGATAAAGTAGAGAATACAAGTTACTTCACAATAGGAAATTATTTATTGAAGACCTATCCCTATATTGCATACTTTTAATTCAAGAATTCATGTATATTACGGACTTACCTCGAAACTTCTAATAGTAACTAACACCGGATCATTCCACTATATCTGCACTTCCCTCTTGTCTCTTTCTCGTCTCGGCAAAGGACTCTTGTTTAATACAAGCTCCCAACCATTCCTCAGAATTGAAGGCTCCCTAACCCTTTAGTATTCGGCCATGTTTGACTTACCCGGAGCATAAGTATACTTGGGGAAATGTCGAGTGTGCACCGCTTTCTCCGTGAAGGCGTACTCGAAGAACCGGCTCTTGACCTCTTCGCTTTCTTGTCGCCAGCTAGCGCCTATGACACGGGATATGTCCGCATTATGGTGTATACTGAGTAGGGCCCTTGCGTATTTACAATACGCGTGGCGATACAGCATGAAGGCGTTGGAGGGTCTGGTAATTTTTCCTTTGAAAATTCGCTCGTCTCGGTTGCGCGAGACGAACGTGTCCATGTCAACTTCTGGAATATGCGGTAGAGTGGCTGCTAACGTGCTTAGCGGCTCATCCAGACCCTTGCCTTCGGGTAGAGGCCTGGGTGCCCTGATCTTTCGTTGTGGTAATACAACTCTTTTCTGTACTCGTGATTGACTTACGTTTCTTAGGCCGCTCAGGTTGGGACCCTGGCCCTTTCGTGTCCGTAGGCTATATTTAGAATACTGTACTGGCGCCACTAGCGCCCGTCCTGGTTCATCTGTTTGAGTTGAGCTGTCCTCGTAGCTCGAAAGGAACTCCGGGGGCGCAAAGCTAGGCGGTTGGGAATTAAGAAAAAAGCCGCGTTGAAATTCGTTCTCCATGATAGCTAATGGTCCTTCCGTATACGTTGGTGCCATGAACAGTTGGGTATCATAAAAATTGGGTTGAAACATGGACTGTATGGCGTTTAGTGGCTCTTCTGGATACGCCGATGCGAAATCGAAATGCTCTGGCGAGGCAGGGTAGTAGGGAAAAGGGTTGTCATTTTGCAGAAGGTCTGTGTAGGACTCTGGCTCCGCCTGGTCTAGTTGCATTGATGCATCGGCGGCGAGGAGCTGCGGGTCAATATACTGCATCTTGTCAGAGTGGGCTACTTATGTCTTGAGACCTTTGAATTGGTATTGCGGCTTTATTTGGTGACCGCCTTGAGTTGAATTGATTGAATTGAGTTTATTTTTTCAATCAGATGAGGCCCTCATCATTGCTTATATATTACTTATCAACCATCGTGAAAGGAATTGTTCATTGGCTTTTGAATGAAGGTAGACGTCGTTTTCAATAATGAATTGTTCGGTCGTAGTGTTCGTTAAACGCCTGCTTTGTGAGTTATGGTATACACTTTGTTCACTAATTCAATGTGTTGACTTCGATTTCTTTCTCTTAGCTACCTGAGATTTCACTGAAAGAAGCTCTCCTTTATACGTGACAGTAGCCTTTGACTTTTTCGTCTTACGACTGGAATTGAGTCCAATACTCGGAGATGTAGCCATCCATGAATTTAACGAAATCCTCACCAGCATTAGCCCAGCCTTTGACGCCGCCACTAAGGATCACACTTTTCATATTCTCATCTCCTTGCTCTTGGATGTGATCGTTGAACCAGCCAGCGGCACGAGTCCCACGGCCACGCGACGAACCTAAGGTGAAAGTTTCAGTTTTGCACATGTCCTAGTTTGCACTGATAAAATACTGACCACAATACCAGATGATGTATCGAACTCCAGAATTTTTGAAGAGTTGGTAGAGCGTAGGAATAGTTGGGAAAAGGGATTGTGCAGGTAGGTTAATTGCGCCGCGGATTGTGCCGCCCTGAAATGACATCTGTAAGCGGGGAGAAGCTTAGCCGCCCAGCAAACACAGACTTACCTCGTAATCATTACGGCGAACATCTATAAGTATGAATTCACGTCCAATGCCACCTGCCCGCAGCTTATGCAAGACTTCTTCCCGCGTCAGTGACGCCGGTTCGGTTGTTTTTGGCGCCGGAAAAGCTGTATGCCATGGCTGTTCTGGCTCCATAGTCGACAATACGAAAGTTTTCTAGAAGTGGAATAATAGAATAAATAACACGACAAATTGGCCGAGATGCTAGGAAGCGAGACCTGATAAAACATATGCTTTACACAATATGTTGGCTCTGATCAGCATGAGGAGGAGATAGTTGTTGGAGTTCTTGACTAGAGCGGAGTTGGTGCATCCACTCTTCCTTGTTGTAGTATGGTGGTCTGTCATTGCCCTCGCGTGATTGGCTCAAAGCCGATGAATGCTATTATCAACAGTATAAACTAGATGGGACGGAGGAAGAGAGAGAGAAGTGCACAATAACAGCGATACAATAAAGTCGGCCGGAAAAGCAGACTTTATTGCTTCGTTGATTCATACGCATCCTGTTGGCAATTTTACTAGGTGCCAGTTTCCGGGATTCCGCGGTGGTGGGAAGTGCCAAAAGAATCAAGCAGGCTTCATTTCCTCCACTCCATGTCCAAATTGGTTGGTATGTTGGTATGTTGGTATGTCGAGTCGGGCACTCCGTGCTTGGGGGTACTGCTTGGGCGCTTCTTGGGGCACAGCCGCAAGGGTTTGGACAGTATTGGGACACCTGAAAGACGCCTGAAAGAAGGCACAATAACAACAAGCACTGTGTCATTGACGTTAGGTAGTGTACGCAGTGTACACTATGGCTACTAGCTAGTACGTGTAGTAGTAGAGTACTTAGCGCTGACAGGACGCCGACAGGTCGGAAATGAGGCGAAACCTGAGACAGCTAGTTCTGGTTCTGGTTCTGGCGTGGTTCTGGTCCTGGTTCCGGTTCGGCTTCGGGTTCATAGTGTATATAAATAATGAAACAGGCTTCAATAATTGTGGTCAGACGCAGAACGCACCTTGCAACCACACTAGGCCAAGAACTGGCTTTAAGCAAGGGGTGAGAAACATACGACGACGGAAAGAAGCTGGATAACATTCGATCGGGTGCTGCACAGTTAAATCAAGCCAACAGATTACATATACGTAGTACATGTAGTGTATACGTACTCAGTAGAAAGAATGCTTAAAGCTCACAGAGTGATAAGAACCTCATTGCTAAGGTCCGTACGTTTGTAGTGTACTATACTGTCTATATATAGACGCCAATATAGGTACTATGTAGGTAAATAGGTTGAGTACCTATGTGTGCCATGCTACACAACGTCATTGTAGTCCCTAGTCTACATAGTAAGTGGTTAGGAACAGCTGAACAGGGGAATACCGGAACAAGTTTAAAATAATGTTGGTACATCGTCAGGATACTTCTGGATTGGCGACGAGAAAAAGAAGCTGGAATCCCGAGTTAGAAGATGGAGAATGCGTGTGCCAAGACAAGCTAGAATGGGAACAGACATTAGCGCCATGTACAATTGTCAGTGGCGGATGTGCTAGCCCTGATCGGGCACGGTGCAGCAACCGAGGCGCTGGGAAGGTGCTGAAGTGGTGCAGACTCGTGCTGGAGAGGCGCTGGAGATTTGCGGTGGGGGCCTCGTGTCGCCGTGGCAACGCCCTGCCGCTGGCGAGGAAGCGTCAGTCAACAGACGGCACTGCAATGCGCTCGCCCTCACCACTAATAAGGTCCGTCTGCATCTAGCGACCTCCAACTTCTGCCGCAAAACCCATAGTCCCAGACTAACTTGCTTTCCCTTCCCTTCACTTTTTTCTCATCCATCCAACCACCTCCAATTGCATCGTCAATTCCATCTACCTACCTACATCACTGACTGAACCTCTATCTACCTACCTCACTGAACAACTGCACACTTAAGACTTGATACTCGCCTGACACAGGCTCTACTTACAACTCACATCTAGGTCGCTTTGCTAAGTTCCGTATTTGCTTGCTGAAGACAATCTAAGAACCTCGTTGCCCGGCTAGCCTGGCTTGCGCGCTGTGCGAGGTGAGTTGACCAATGAGTCTTTCCCTTCCCTTTATTCCCTTTCTTCCCTTCCCTCGGTATTATGACCATCGCTCGTGCTGTCGCGACAGATGTCGAATACACGATGGATCGCCAACGATACACTAGAAATACAAGCCGTAGTACTAACAACAGACTCTCGCAGTTTCGGATCCAATTGATAGGCCCTCCATTTCGACAACTAACATCTATCAACAACAGCAAACCCATCCGGACTCTACTCACATCATAATGCTGTCCAATCCACCATCCAGCGGTCTTCACGCCCGAAATCGACAACACAGACGGCAAATCTCGACACCGACAGGATATGAATCAACACTGAAGATCGCCCCAAACCTGCTCAACATCCAACCGAGCACACTGCGTCCCCAGCAACACCACCAGCACGAGCAGCGAGCCAGAGTATCCCATCGACGAGGCATGAGCCTCGATACTCGTCGCCAGCTGCTGTCCCAGAGGCGCCAAGGTTACAGCATGGTAAGTAATACTAACAACACAGCAACAGCAATAGCAAATCCACCACAGCATGTGGTGCGAGAAGCGCAGCAGCAACGCATAGCACGCCCGGGCCCCCAGCAAGCATACGCGAACTTGGCAACCGACGAGAACTACTTGGTGTCGCCCAGCGCGACACCCCAACTTCCCTGCTTTGACCAGCAGTGGACTGATGGTCTACCGCTCCCTAATGATATGTCTTTAGGATTTGACATGTATAATGGACCTATGAACGTCGTGATAAAAAGACATCAGGATGGATATCCCAACAGCTTGGATCCCTCAGAATTTGATTTATTCCAGCCGAGCGCCTTGTCTACTCCTAGCATGATGAACTTCCAGGACAGTCCCATCGGCGCCCCTGGCTGGATGTCCGAGAATGAGACCGCAAACTCGAGGAGGAACTCGAGGAGAATCAGCAACGGAATCGCGGACAGAGTCAATAAATTCGAACATATGACTCACGAACTGTTGCAGAGGCCTCTCACACCCCCTAGACAGAATGAGATTGGTAGGTTCCCTCCCTGCGTACTCTAGTTGATACAGGAGCTAATAATCTATTCAGATTATTTCCCACTTACACCTATGGAGACACCTCAGGGCGGCACCTTTAAGCCCGTGCAGCCCCCACAGCGATTCGCTGAGGACTATGATGAGTCTAATGAGGAGACTGTGAAGCCTGTGAGGCAACGGGCAAACCGGAGATCTCAAGCGATATTTGACGAAATGAGACAAGCAACGGAAGCCTTAACGATAATGCCCGAAGTACAGCGTGCTAACACCATGCCTGCGGCTGGGACTATTAATCCGGCTTCGACTCCTACATCAGAATTCTTGGTCATGAACCAGACACATACTACCGACCTTCGTATTAATACCGATAGTGGTGGGTTTCAGGGCCCATCATATCCAGGCAGCGCGTGTTCCGAGTACTCGCAGCACATGTCTCCCGCCACTCCTAACATGACCGAGTTCGAAGCTTTCGACTTTGGCAGATCGCAGGTCGGCGCCCTGGGAACAGCAGCCGATATCTTTTCCGATGCCGTCTCATCATCCTCAACCGAAAAGGCCTCGAGTCGGGCTTCTCACCATCGACGAACAGAGTCTATTGCCAGTCTAGCTAGCGCTGCAAGTATTGCCAGCATAGATATTGAGAGCACCAAGATGACTACGGGCATTACACTTGATGATATTCAGCAATACATCGAGGGTCCTGACCCCAAGGACAACAAGTGGGTCTGTGTCTTTGAGGGCTGTAACAAGAAATTTGGTCGCAAGGAGAACATCAAATCACATGTGCAGACGCATCTCAACGATAGACAGTTCCAATGTCCGGCGTGTCAGAAATGCTTCGTTCGACAGCACGACCTCAAGCGTCACGCCAAGATACATACTGGAATCAAGCCCTACCCGTGCGCCTGTGGAAACAGTTTCGCTCGGCATGACGCTCTGACGAGACACAGGCAGAGAGGCATGTGCGTTGGGGCTTTTGAAGGGTCCGCACCGAAGAACGCAAAACGTGGGCGCCCTCGTAAGCCGAGACCTGATAATGATGAGCGCAGAGAGAAGGCGACGCGGACTCGCCGAAAGAACAATTCGACCTCATCAGTGTCGTCACAAGGTACTTATTCCGACGCTTCAGCTGCTACCTCCCCCGAAGACTATAATGACTTCGACGTGATGGACGATTTTATGGATATATCGCTAGGCGGAACAACCATGAACCCCAGTAACCTTCAATCGCTTGGATCTTCAGCTCCGATGCCCACGCTTGCTATGGATGATCCCATCAGTCAGCATTCACCCTCAACGGCGAGCGTCCACTCGTACGCTTCTCAATTATCACAGGCTGCGCTTCACTCCGCATCGACGGCAGAGACGCTACCACCACATCCCGGTTCACCAGCCAGGAGTGTTACCAGTACAGTAAATGATCCACCGGAGCTTTCGCACGTTTCATCCCCTCCCGCCAACCAATATTTCGACACGGAGCCAAGCTCAAGTGGGCTTGACCTTATGATTTCTACGGGCGCCGATACCTCTGCAATTTCTGGTCTGATCTCGATGGGTTCCCATGATAATAGCCTCATTCTGGAATGCGATTCGCAGATGTTGATGTTCGGCTCCGAGACGAAATTCGACGACTCTTATGACGGCGTGGATATGTTTACCAACAACGACGACCTTATCTTCGGAAGCTCCTGATGCTTTCCTCCAGCTATTTGTGTTTTCCATATCTGGTTTTATAGGAGAGCGTCGGATGACGACTCGACGAAGCTCATGCTGAATTGTAATAATTGATGATAGTCCTAAGCGGCCACCTACCAGGCGCCGCGTCAAAATTAATCGATGTATGATAGCTAGATCTGCTCAAGCGAAGGGCAACTAAATGTTGTTGGGCAATGGGTTGGTTGATTTGATTGGCATGATGTACAACTGGATAGGTCGGTCATCTGGGCGTTTTATGGACGGATTAATGAACCGGCTTATTAGAGGCATGGTGAGGGGTCTGCTGCGATGGCTTATTCTCCATAGGAATGAATTCAATGGATTCAATGGGTTTCGAATAATTAATTGTTTTTTCACTTGAGAGAGCGTGATGAAATTGAGACAAACATGCAGACATTGTTGCGGATTATACCACCATTGCCGACAGCACAATAACGCATCCATCGTTTTGCTGCGTCACAGACATTCAAACAGAAAATCTATTAGACATACTCTTTGTGCGTGTTTATAGGTAGTACTTGTTGGCGCCTAAAGGCTCATGGCTAATGTCGTCCCCGCTTGCTATGATTTACCTCACAACCTCTTCGATATGTACCTTGTTCTGTCGCCCGGCAACAGGTCACCGTGCCTTGATATGCAACATGTTTACCTGTCACTCTTGAATTTAAGATCTGGCCTCGAGCGCAAGTTTCGTCGGGAAACAAGTGAGGCGCAAATCGGCGGCATGATTGTACGAAATTTGCCCATATCGAGTCATGAGGAGCCAACGCTATGGACGTTACCTTTGAACCCAAGGGCTATCTCAATTAGAGAGTGCCCTGTCACTAAAGACTTTGCATTATTGAATTTGTGCTCATCAAATCGGCCCATGAAGCTTCGGACTGGCAGGCTATATGATATCGTATTACTATCTCGGCGTCCTGGTTTCGTCGTTCATTAACGCCATCGGTTTGAGGGTGATAGCTTGCCGAGAGTGTCAGAGTAGGTCCCATTAGACGCCACAATGCTTACCAACTGCCAAAGTCTATGACATGCAAAAGAAGATGGACTCCTTCGAGGAGAAGATTGTACAAGCTGTCGCAGACGGCGTCGCCCAACATCTGGGAGCCGGCACCCGAGACGGTGGCGCGGTAATTTCGATGCCGCTCAAGCGCAAGAGACGCAATTCAGACTAAAAAGTACCTTCTGGCAATTTGTTGGTATTGGGTCTGATTGACAGCGAGGAAGACGGTGTGACGATGTCTCCCCTGCTAGAATGCCAGGTTTGTGAGATCTGTGCGGAACTTATCCGACGACAGGATACCATTAATGAATCTAGAAAGAAGCTCGGAAAAGACCTTGACGCAATCTTGACGATGCCGTCGGTGCCTTTAGTGCCTTTACCTATGTTCTATATTCTAACGGTTTGCTACACTTTACTTACACGGATGGCGAACGGCGACTGCGTGTTTTGGAGCCATGTAGGCTGTCTCGGCACTGGATACAGAGGCAAGAGGGTATACCACTTATGAGCAGATGGCAGATGAGATATCCGATCAATAACTCGATACGATCAACCATATGTCATCTACCCGTGTCGATACTACGACAGACGAGGTTGTAGGTACTTTATGCTATATATGGCAGAGAGATGTCGCACGTGGAATTACAAGCCGTCATGCGACTTCTTGAAACTAGGGGCTTCCGTCCTACTAAGTACGAAGAACTAGAAGGCGTTTATGTGCTCCTCATGTCAATAGTCTATTCCCAAAGAACTCTGCGAACCACCTCAAGTTTAGACAGGCTGTGATGCATATGGTTCGCATCGCCATCAGTCTATCTTTCACATTTGGACGGATATGCTCACTACTAGACAAGTCCTAATGCCCTTGAAGTTTGGATTCTTTATATTATAGAGGTATAGTGAGGAAAATGCGTCCTAGTGAGTATTCTGTAGTATATAATCAAGCAAAGAAAGGAATCAATTACATTTCATTCGCTATCATCTCATGCAACCTTCTGACGAGCAAGAGTTCCTTCCACATTCGCGATCGCTGTCTCGACAGCCACAGTAACATCGAGGTGGAAGTGTGGCCGGTTAACACCTTGCAAGGCAGTTAACTTCTCTGGCACCTCGTTGGACCTGTTAGCGCCGCCACTGCTCGACGATGATATCCGATCGGCCGAACCAGCCTCGACGTCCTTCTGAGTAACTTCGACGACCTCCTTCTCCGAGTTAAACAGACCCTCGGAGGCCGCAACGCTAAATATCGGCCTCCAGTAAGTATTGTCTGCACTGGCATCTGATGAGACACGCGGGAACCCAAATCCTGAAGCGGCTAGCGCGCGACGCGTCCAGCGGTTGGTGACGTCGGCGATATGCCATTCGGCGCGCTCGGGGTAGGTATGGTGATCTAGCTGCGTCCGCGTGTCGATGAGGCCCTGGATGGATGTCACATCGATGTTGTTCACGGATGCGAAGTCGAGGATAAGCGCGCGGAATACGGGGCGGTCTTCCGCGATATCGGATTTCTTGCCACGGCGCGGGCCTGGATCGTTCCAGGGACGGTCCTATATATTATGTAAGCTTTGAACATCTCTTGATCGGTCCCGGGAGAGAAACCTAGAGAACAGTGATAGAAGAGGTAATGAGGGTTGTCACTTACACCTAGCTTTTCAAACCGATCGAGCGTGGTTGGACGAGTATGCTTCTGGATGAAGGCCACCAACTCATCCATGTAGTGCGCCGTGTTGGCGTAGTTGAAGCCCTCGCTGAAGCGGTATACGAAGACCCCAGGGTACGGGTTTCGGATGTTGACGCTTGTGTTGGAGCCATCTCTACGGTTTAACGGGAGGAACGCCTCCCGCTTCGTCGTCACTGTCCCGCCAAGCTCGGTCGTGTCGCTTGACACGCGATACACGTCGACCTTGCCCAGGAAGCTACCGTGCGCCTTAGCGATGCGAAGCAGTAATAGCGCCGCCGATGCGGCGACCACGAAGTACACGCCGGTCTCGATGTCTGTGAACACCATGATGATGACGCCGGCAAAGAACAGCACGACCTCGATCGGCGATACCTGCCAGAACTGGTAGACGGTCGCGGGGGGAGTGAGGAGATCACCGACTGCGTGGATGATGAGACCTGAGAGACTGGCCATGGGGATGTAGAAGAAGACTCTGGTGAGAGCATATAGGGCTAGTACGACGAGCAGAGCAGTCCAGAGACCGGCGAGTGGCGTTCTCACACCAGCTTTGGCCTTGATCGCGGTACGTGAGAACGAGCCTGTGGCAGGGTAGGCGCCTAGGAAAGGCCCGAACACATTCGTGAAACCGATAGCGACAAGTTCTTGTGAGGGATTGATAACGTAGTTGTTTAGTCTACCGAAGGACTTGGAGATGGCAATGTGCTCGATGATGAGCACGATGATTGTCGCCGGCAAGTCTGGGGCAAATGCGGATATCAATTCTGGGCTGATATTGGGTGCTCCATGAACTCGGAAACCTGCACATGAGTCCTAGATTAGCGAATCTGATGCATAAAGGGGCAGCTTGGCATTATCGTCTAGCTTGGTGAATAAGACTTACCACTCGGAACTGTCCCGAGGATGGAGAACTTGGCCTTCTTCGAGTCAGTAATGTTGCGGTTTGCGAGCCAGCTGATGAGGGTATAGAGCAAGATGACGAAGGCCAGTCGAAGAGTTCCGACGAAGAACCAAGTCTTCTTGCGGTTGGGTTGCCGTTTCGCCATGAAGTTGCAGAACCACCGGAGCGAATAGAGCAGGAACAAGGTCGTCAGGCCTAGTGCGGCGTCAAGCTTAGCGGTGGGTAGTGCACGCAGCGTGTTGATAATGACCAAATAGGTCGGGTCGCGAGTATTCACACCGCTGACCCCCAGGACCTTGGGTACCTGACCAGCGGCGATACTGACGGCAGCACCTGTCATGAAGGAGCATATACCAACGAGTGGGATGAACTCGACAATCCACCCCAAGCGCGCCAGGCCAATGAATAGCAGGACGGCGCCGGCGATCACACTCAACCCTCGGGCAATCTCCTCTGGTGCGAACTCGGGATGCGCCTCCGTGACACGTGCGACAATTCGCCCGACTAGTGTCGACATCACGGCCACCGTGCCGATGGTGATATCCTTCGAGGTCGCGAAGAGAAAGTATAAGATAAACCCAACGAAAGAGGTATAGAGGCCATATTCGGGTTTCAATCCCGCCAGGAGGGCGTATGCCATTCCTTGCGGAACAACAACGAACCCTACGGTGATACCGGCGATTACATCACCCAGGAGCCACTGGTAGTGCAGAAATCAGCATATGGAACCCATAGAGTAATAGCAATAGGGGCGCAGAGGAAAGCTTACTGTCAGGTTATAATGGAAGATCCACTGAAGGAAAGGGAACAAGCTGTACAGGTACTGGCCAAATCCGGCCAAGGTCGGCCTGTGTTCGAGTAGGTACTCCTTTACCGTGGGCTCTGTCTCGTAGTAGGGGTCAATTGACCGCGACTGAAGGCTCGATGCCGCAGACTGGAGAAGGGCAGACGGCTCCGCCTTAGACCGTTCGTCGATGTCGATACCGACGACCTTTGCGAGGCCGCGGCCGAACTTATTGTCCGCCATCTGCGTACTCCGGTATTACGGGCAAAAGAGAACGAGAGAAGTGTAATAAGGGTCTCGTCGAATTAGGGGATCGTCGGTTAGGTTCTATGACCAACTTGAAGTTCGGCTGCAGGATGATTTCCCCTGGTTGCGTGTACCACTAGCCATTGTCTCTCGGAAATCGCGCCGAGGGCATGGTCTTATTATACTATTCCCTCACGATGAAAATCACTTGTCAAGGTATGTTCTCCCAAGGCCATGAGGATACCCATTAGCGTGCCCAGACAAAACAAGCGACGGCCAAGCCCTACTACCAAGAAGTCAAGACATGTTGCCCAGATCTTGGGACGTCTCCGTGCAATCGAAGAAACGTGCAACTTGTGTACCCTCCAGGACCGTCCCAGGGTTCTGGATCGCCCGATTCTCTGGGAATCAGCCGCACGCATGCAACCATTTCAGCGCACGCAATGCAGAGTGGTATATTACCATCGTAGCCACCTAGATCGTTTCCAACCTGGTGGGATGACAGCTGAAGAATTGCTTTTTTGTTGTAGGCCAGCGTGATGGTACACTACTGGATAGTATAGGTCACGACGTTTCGATATGCACACTAACGGTGCGTAGCGCCGGAAAACCCAGGGCGCTGGTAGGATTCATGGCGCATGCCAAGCATCACGACATCGACGACAAAAATGACGACCGCCCATCCCACGATCGCGCGACTTGGCTTGATTTTCCAATGAAAATCTCCCCAAATTCCCAGTGGGATGGTACTGGAGCTCTCCTTCGGAACCTGGGCTGGTCTAGCCAATCTACTAGTTGCCAGCCGCGCAAGAATTTTACATTGCGTCGTAAGGTTCATATGTGACTACGTAATCTGTATACATATAAATTAGTTGTAGAATTAGATACAATCAGGGAGCTCTCAGCACGTAACCAAAGCTCATGGCTAAAGCTCGGAACTATTATTTTGTACTTAGCATGTGCTTTTAGAGCAGCTATAGTATAGATAGCATAGAAGTTCAGGATATTTCTTTCCCCATATACTACACAGAGTATGAAGTGTGTGAATTGCAGGTACTAGCACATGTAAACGACCGCAGGGAAACATATAGGTACGTCAAGAGGAGATATCGGTGATCTCGGGATCTTGTACAGCTAGTCTATCTAAGTGAGCTAGACCTTTCAGCCGTGCACGCAGAAATAACATTTTCGTGGATGTCATCTGACTTGAGTCGAATATGTCACAAACCTCCTAGCGACGCCAAAATATCAGCTTGTTCTGCTTAGCCTTGCAAGATTCCTCGCTACACTTTCCTTGCCACCGTTGATTTGTTTTTGTATCGAACTTTAGCTCATCTAGTCAAGGTAGGAAGGATTATGTGGGGGATTCACCATGTCCCGTTCTAGCCAACAAGACGGCTTACTATTGAACATGGGCGCCCAGATAATTGGCGCATTTGCCGACCCTTGATGCATTAGTACGACGATGGGTGTGTTGGAGTAGCGACTTATATCTCTAGATAAACGAGTGAAAATAAACTAAGTCGGAGTGTGGTGTATGAGGAGTTGGAACCCAAGCTTCTGACCCAAGCAGCTCGGCGATTAAAACGTCTATGTTAGGCATACATGAACATCCAAACTCTTGGCTGCTCTTGGCTCCGATATTTTTGCCACAGTAAGTGGTGCAACACGTGCGAGTTTCGATGAAGACGACACGGGAAAGCATGAGATAATCACGACATGTTTCAAAATGTTGTCATCGCTTCCAGATCACTCTAGTTTTCGGGGCCGCCTGTGTGTGTCTAGAAGTTCCACGGCTATTTCCGCCGATCTACACTGCAGCTAATCTCACACAATGCAGTCTGACAATGCAAGCGGCAACTAACACTAATATTAAACATCGACCATCCAGACCAAACCTTCCCGGCAACCTGGAATCATTTACATAATAGAGCGCGGGGGGTAGTTTCTATGTTTGGGGAATAGTTGGCCCGGGATCCGTTACCTATATGCCTGACGCTAAATAGTCATTTTACAGGAAGTGATTCGAGTTGTATGGCCTGATGATCACTAGAAGCTATTTTTACTGAGGTATTTAGTCCTCAATAGCAAAGATCGTCACATCGTGATCCCATTTTACACTATTGTTGATGGTAATAGTGCTTAGAGTTGAACTACGGGATATCAAGGGATTGGGGGATCGAGACCGTGTTGATGAAAGATCGTACTCTCGGGGACCTACACTACAAGAGAAATGTGGGTATTTAAATAGATATTCACTACGGTGTTTTCTCATTGGCTGCGGAGTGCCCGAAATCTAGGTGGAATATGGCCTTTCGCCTTCTTGTAAACATGTCGACTGCTTTGTGCGTCAAATTGTAACATGGGATCCTAGAGAAACTCTAACATCCATCTCCTAAAGTGGTTGATAGAGCGTCAACCTAATGATAGAGGCAGCGAGAGTTTCGAAAGGAGGTCACAGGGAAAGTCTCTCTTCATCAGGGTTGATCTTCTGTGGCTTGCGGCGTAAACTGCACTGTGACTTACGGCAAGACTTCTCCAGGATCCCGTACTCTCTTCATCACTCCTAGCGGCTCATTATCTATGTTGTAGGGCAGCTCAATCTCTCTATGAAATACTAACTGGAAGTTTTTCGTCGATCTATTGATGGGTAAATCGAAGACTATAATACCGTCTTTTATGACGATTAGCCGTCCCACTTAATAATGTCGCCATCGATTCCGCGATTTCAAGCTATAATTCGTATTACCAAGACCCTATAGAACGAGAATTTTGTTCATCTTAAAATTTAAATAATCATATGCAATTAGGTATCCATTAAAATATCATTCAAATCCTCGGTCTCTTCATATTATTACGTACGAGTGATTCATTGCAAAATAACTAACAGCGGCACGGGTGTTTCTCCTAACTAAAACTGCGGTTCTCTAGTACCACACTGGCCGCCTTTTGCTCTGTTTTGGCTTCGGTGCTTTAGACCTATTTAAAGACCTCTTTTAAAAGAATAGTTTTTGCCGCTTTAAACCGTTTTGCCATATATATCTAAAACAACTAGACTTAGGTAACAGCAGTCAGCTATTTGATAAATATGTCTTGCGCGAATGAATTTGTGATCTATTATAAGAAGTGAACCAGCCCAGTCTTCTGGGGGGATCACTGACTATATATTCAGATAATCTAAGGTCCAAGTTCCGGTTACGTTATCAGGAGGCAGTGGCCCACTGCCAGTGGGCTATCTATGTCGAACGTAAGCAATTATGGTCATATCCCCCAGGCAAGTCCTACGCCAACTAGTTATAGTCGTGGTTGCTTACCTTGAACTTAGTATACACTACATACGGTCAAAGGATAGGCTACCGAAATTCCGCCCAACGCCTTCACGCTTACACAAGTCTAGTTGTAAGGTAATTAGTCTACTGCCTTGCGGAGCCGGTCTGCGCAGTTGCTGCAGAGCTGTCGGAGGATAATGTAGCAGGGGGGGAGTAGCTACCCACCTAGGTGGATATAGCGTATCACTTAAGGATATTAAGACAAGAACCCTCCCCATTATTAGGGAGCGGTTCAGGAATTAATGCCATGAAGCCCTTGCCCCCACACTTCTACCTAGTTGCTACCTACCTATGACCTACCTTCACTCTAGAGATAAAACCCCTGACAAGAGCTCCGTCGACCACTCTGGGACACCGCGCCGGCCGAGACTGGTGAGAGAGAATTTTTAATAGGAGAGGTTATAACCAGGGTTTAGTAAAAGGCTTGGAGATAGACTTAATTCGTAATTATGATCTACTAGGAGCGTTAAGGTCCTATGGCTATTCGGAAGCCTTCTAGAACCTTAGCCTTTGAGGCTATACATACAAGCTAAACTGTCAGTGTAGCTAACCTCTGAGGTCAGCTAGTATGTATTATATTGGCGAAGGCTGAATAGCTTCATTTGAGACATTCGCCAATAAACCCGAGATCTCTATCCCATAGTATTCAGCGCATTTCAGTGCGATATAGCTAGAATCATATGATTTGCTTACCCAAAGTAGGTAGCCAAAAACGACCTCGAAATATCTTACCTCTATAGTAGGTTCACCACCACAACTCAGTGGATAGCTGCAGCAGCTCAGGAACTAAGAAAAGGAAAGAAATCTCAAGCCTTGATGAAAGTATCATACTAGGATGCTACCTACGCGGAAAAGCCTTGTTGGCTATAGGGTATAAAAAGCCTTGGGTCTAGAATGTGAGGCTTTTGTTGGAATGACTAGCGGTGGGAGATCTACGCTGAAAGTCTTCAACTACCACAGAATGCTCTCATCTTCATTGTCCCCGGGCTTTTGGTGTTTGGACCCATGCCTGACTTCTGCCCAAGGATTTTCGGCGTTTCGCATGGAGTACGTCCCACAAAGGTTCCGATTCCTCGCCTTCTTGGAATGCAAACTGCTCTTTCCTCTCGTTACTGACTTCTATTCTAGTGATGAAGTTGGGATTATTGGCGCTGGCAAAATTGAAACTCGAAATCTGGTTGACCCAGTCCCCCTTTTCGACCATGTCTGGGGTTACTCTTCTACCATACGATTCCCACTTTCGGTAGAGATCCCAGTCGCCCCAACCAAGACCTATATTGTGCGGGGGCCGTGTGATTCGGAAGTGGCCGTTGGAAGAACCCGAGACCACCTGGTTTCACTCACTTGGTGGACGGAACTCCTTGGCGGTGGATATGTTGTCCTCGTCGTTGTAGTTCTGGTCGAGTGGCATGTGGGGTTGCCAATTAGGTGGTGCAACCTTTTGCTTAACAGTATTAACAGCATCAGGGTGAAATACCGTTCATATTGTAGGTGGGGCTTTTCTGTACTCATAACGTCTTGAGGCCAGTTGCATCGGCGCCTATCTCGCCCGGCATCGTCGAAAGTCGCCTCGGGGCCTGCCCAAAGTTCCCAGCCTTCAGCTTTTCGACGCCCAACTTCCGCAAGAGGAACGGGATGGTAGCCCTTCGTTCTAGAAAAATCCTTAATAGTCATATAGACAAATTCTTTTTCTCTGCCAGCCTTGTCTAATTGCGCAGCGCTTGGCCTCTGAATCGCATGAAAGCCCCTGTTTCGTTGGGCATCCTTCCTGATACAGTGATACGAAACCGCGGCGTGTAGCCCTTACTCGTGTATTGGGCATCGAGCTCTTCATAGTAATCGAGCATGTTACGCTCGGCAGTTTCCATAGATTCTAGTTCGGGGTTCCAGTTGTCTGGAATCTTAGAAAGTTCCCAAGCCTCGTGGTAGTCGTCGTCCGCCATCTTGGCGTGAGCGTCCTTCTACAGGCCGTTAGTACAATTCTTCATTTAGAGAGCAATCAGCTCACCTTGATCGAGGAAGTTGATGGACCTTGAGACATGGTGACAGTGGTAGTAGGAGTGGGAGCCGAGATTGATGCCGTGATCGCAGATGTTGCCACTGTCCGCCAGAACAGTACCAATTATGCCAATTGGATTGCTCCCAGGGACATACCTCGTGCCGAAATCTTTTGAAACAATATTGCTATGCTTGACAGATTGGTTACGCTTGTTGATCAGCTGGTTATCTCATTCCAGCCAGTGACTGTGGTGAGCCTCACTAACCATTCGGCGCAAGTCACATTCTGGCGTGAGCCTCCCATCACACACAGACCTCCTTGTGACTATTGATCCTCTATGGTAAAATAGGAAGGGTTCGATTCCCTTGAGGTTTGTTGCAAATCATACTAACAAACAACCATACTATTTAGGTCCTGATTATAAATTATAAGTGAGTACATGGTACCTGACTACCGCCTTTGCGACCTTTGATGCTGCTAATCATTAATTGCCTAATACCTCCATCTACTAATAGTGAGGTTCTCGATAATTCGAGTGAAAAACCTCTGCCCCTACTTACTTCTGCATTAAGTGTGACTCTCACGATATTCTCCCTCGGAAAACAACATGAAGCTAGGAGGCTCATCATCCTCTAGCTTCCCTTAACCCCGGCCTCTTAGAGGTCATATACAGGTCTATCGGTATTACTAAACTCCGAGGTCTGTTAATATGCCTTATATTAGCAAAGGCTGAATAACTTCATTTGGTATCATTTGTAACGCCCAAAGCAAGTGAGCTTTCAAGCTTAACTGTTAGAATCTCACTGCAAAAGTTCAAGGTATTGTGTTGTTATAATTTTAACACAAATAAGGTGTTTTGTATATTAGTAGAGATCATCAGTTTAGCTACTTTAAGGTCCCTGAGCAACAGCCATCATTTATTATCCTTCCATACTAGGCATACCTAGGTAAGATCCTATGCGTGACAACGATATGGCTAGGTTAGTGACTAGTGAGTGGCTAGTGCATGCGTTGCATAGACAGCCTACGCTCTGTTGTATTGAACACAATAGCTGTTGCTGGAGTGAATGGTTGCGATGGCAGAGCTGCTACAATGCCTGGGTAGGCAGGCGATTGCCTATATATTGCGATTAAATCGATGAAGATTGGATTTCTGTGAGCAGTTTGTTTTCCCCAAAATCGGTATAGTTGGGCTCCGAATCAATCGCCAATATTCCAGCCACAATAACATGGATGCTCTATGAATGTGTAGTGTTGTGCAAGAACCCCAGATTTTTTTGATGAGTGATCTCTAAAAACGACCTAGAAAGGGCGCTTTTTATTCTAGAGAAAGCGTGATATGACATTGTGCGAAAAGCCGTATTGTGACTTGGATCCCATCAATCGATCTTGTTCGCCGGGGCTAACTAGTCAGACCGACCAAATTCATCCCTGTACACTGGAATGCCACGTGCTTGTATGCAAATAACTGGCACGCCCTTCGACGAGCCGTCGTTCGGAGCTCAGATTAGCCAGAGTTACACTACATCTCCAGAGCCCTTGCCCGCATGTATCATGCATATCTGGTCCGTTAAGCGGCTCCTCAACAATCGGATCGCTGCTATCCTTGGGTACTATTATCAAATCGGTGTCACCTTGATCGTTTACGGTATTAAGGTCGGGCAAGTTTCACGTAGATTGAGCTCTGTACGCCACATCAATTGTATAGGTTGCACAATTTCACCTTAATCAACTGTGCATCGGTCAATTTAGGATCCAACCATTTCATCATCATCGTTTTTTTCTTGGTTGTAGGTAGATGTACCTAGATCATCAGTGAGGATAAATCTGACACGCCATTTTGGATGCTGTTCTATTATGTAACCAGCTGATGGTTTCGACTTTCCTGCGTTCGGTAGGTTATACAGTATACTCATACCACTCTACATCAGAACGCCAGAGCTCTTATGCTTAAACCTTGTCGCGACTTGGACTGAGGGGTCTATTAAGCTAACCTACCTCAGTAAGTGCCCTGAGTACCGGCCCCAGTCGGTTTGGGTAGGGGTTAGTGGAGCACGGTGAGGGAGACTAGAACCGAACCATCGGTTTTCCGTGAATGGCTTCTACGACGTAGGTGGCGGAGAGCACGTTATCGAGCCGGGGAACCACCGCTATTGACTGACACTGCTAGCCATCAACCGGAGACACCAGCCAACAAGATTTAGTGATGCTTCCGCGATTGCGTTTATCTCGAGAAGATAATGATCCCACGTATACTTACACTACATATCCACAAATGAATGGAATTTCGCTCAGCCACGGTTATACTTATGCTGAATTCTGTTCAATACCTTAATTATCCGGAATCCTACAGTACTTTATTTAGTTGCCCTCGGGTTAATATCCACATCCCGAGGTAGAAAAAAAACGGATCGGTAGGGGTATCAATAGCGTACATAGAAACCATCGATGCAACGTCTACGGATGTAAACTCCACCGCGCCTCAAATTTTCATTGCCAAGCCTATTCAACATAACTATTCTTTGCTACACCGTCGTTTGACAGCATCAAGAGCGCCAAATTATAATGTAGGTAATGAATGTGATATACGATGAATAATCGTATATCTTTCACCGTGGGTGTATGCAATATACAACTAGTGGATAGCTTCTATTTGTCGTCGTGGATCAGTAAACGCCCCCGGTTCTCGGTACATCATCTTAATGCCGAAGCGCGAAGCTAAGGTCAGTAGATACGGGATAATGATCTTGACAATTTCGCTTCCCTATCTATCGGCCTGACTCATTCGAATACATTTGTTTCAAGGGAAACTTGAAGTTAATGCCCAACACGACTAAATATCAATTCATCTCTTAATCATTAAATAGCAGAAACCCACATTATGCACTGCCTTGTAGAGCCGATATTCCGTTTTCATGTTGGAGAACAACTTAGCCCCATTTTATATCCGATGGAGTTAACGCCAGACCTTCCGAATGTGGATGAGTTGGTTGCAAGATGAATGGTCGAAAGTTCGAAACGAAACACGATATAACCATAATGGCGTAATAGGGTGGGTAAAGCTAGCAAGGTTCACACCAAAAGACCCTTGACGGGGCTTTTACTAATCAGGATACCCGCACCCATAAGGCATGCCCTTCATAGCTGGTTAAAGGTGTAGGTTCTGCTCACTGACTCTTTCCCCCTCGAGCTTCGTGACGACGCCAATTCTCCATAGTTCCCTCGTCAAGCGTGGTTCGCTGCGAGTTAGCCTTCCGGCCCAAATTAAACAGTTTCCCTTTCGAAATTCACGGTAGCTACTTCGCCGGAGTAGTTCGAAAGATTTCCCGCAATCCCGCGCAATCGGAGCCCAAGCGTAGTATACTAACGTCTTAGCGGAGATTCGCGGCAGTGGTTTACGTTACAATGGCCGAATCCAGAGATGCGGAAAAAGTGACCCAGGTCGAGAACAGCGAGAGGGAGAGCAAAGTGTCACTCACAGCAGATCAGAAAACGAGTCGTAGCAGTGATTCCAGCTCAATCGGACATGCATCAGAAGATAGTATTGCCTTGGAGCCCTTGGACCATACCATATCACCAGCCCTCCAGGAAGTGATACAAATCCAGACCGCGACGAGCGTGGGCAGTTCGATATCGCGACCATCCGAGTTCGAGGTCGATTTTGGAGACGATGATAATCCCAGGGAATGGTCATTCTGGCTTCGCGCCTGGATGACTTTTGTGATCAGCTACTGCACATGGATAGTGGTGCTGTATAGCACAGCCTATACGTCTTCTATACCGGGTTTGATGGAGGAGTTCGATGTTCACAACCAGACGGTTTTGACGCTCGGTGTTACAACATATCTTATAGGACTGGGCGTCGGCTCTCTCATCTGGGCACCTGTCAGCGAGTTGTACGGGCGCAAGCGTGTATATATAGTTTGCATGACCATATTCACGCTATTAATCATTCCAGCATGCCTAGCAACCTCGCTGACCGAGATCTTCGTTGTCCGATTCTTCGGGTACGTCGGGTTGTCACTCTTCTCCTCTGGGATCCATACTAATGCTAATAACTTTAGTGCCCTATTCGGCGCTGCCCTAATCGCGAACAGTGCTGGAACGGTTGTCGACATCTCAACGGAGGAAACTCGAGCATTGGTTCTGTCTCTGTGGTCAATTGCGCCGTTGAATGGGCCCGTGACCGGCCCGGTAATCGGCGGATTTGTTTTCCAGTATCTTGGCTGGCGATGGGACAACTGGCTCATCTTGATTCTCGCCGGTGCTGGTGCACTTTTCATGTTGGGCACGAAGGAGACATACGGCCCAGTCATTCTCAAGGCTAAAGCGGCACGCATCCGCAAAGAGACAAACGACGACAGATGGTGGACTCGTTATGACTTAAATCTCTCACCAGTCGACATCGTTAAACTGAATCTTACTCGACCTTTCGTCCTCTTCTTCACCGAACCCATCTTGTGGTTTTTCAACCTGTGGTGAGTGTTTCTAATACTAAATGCACCCACAAAAGGGTTCCACTAACACGATTTCAGGATCTCGATTGTATATGGAATTCTATATTTGTGCTTCGTAGCATATCCCATCGTCTTCACCCAACATCGCGGCTGGTCGCCCGGCATCACTGGTCTATCCTTTGTAGGTATTGGCGTGGGAACTTTGATAGGTATACTAGGGGAACCTATCTGGAGGCGGATTATCAACAACCATCCCGTTGATCAAAGTGGCCGCAGACCTCCGGAGGCTACTGCGCGTATTCTCGCTATCGGCTCCATCCTAACGCCAATAGGTCAGCTCGTCTTTGCCTGGACATGCCTGCCTCCGACACATTGGGCCATTCCTATCGCGTTTGGAATTCCTTTCGGTCTTGGCAATGCCTTTACCTTCATCTACGGTTCCAGCTACATCGGCGGGGCTTATGGTGTCTATGCTGCATCCGCACTGGCGGGAAATGCACTTGCCCGTTCCTTGCTTGGGGCGGTACTACCCTTAGCCGGCCCCAAGCTATACGAGGCCCTCACACCGACATGGGCTGGTACCTTGCTTGGATTACTTGAAGTCGTCTTGATTCCTATTCCGTTTGTATTCTGGCGTTACGGCGACAAGATTCGCGCGAAGAGCCCCGCCATCCGAGCTCTTCGGGAGGATCAAGAGAGAATCGAACGCAGAGCGAACAGAGTCCAGAGACGAAAGGATAGGATGCACCAGAAAGCTGCCGCCGACGCTGCTGTACGGCCTTCAAAGGAGGAAAGTATCTAACCCCACATTGAAACGGATGGAGGGAGGGTATACACGCGCTCATAAGTGTCAGGGCTATTATGAATATGCGTTTTAGAGCTGGCATATTTAATGGGCGGAAGCGGTTGTTGCATCATCGGAGTTGGGTTATATACTGGGCATCATGGCATAGAAAATACCCTCAAGGTCGAAATCATTGTACATAGAAATACCTACCATAATTAATATATTGGATACCCTGCCACGAACAGCATTCCCCGACGTCAGAGTTTCCCGAGGATCTTTGTGTGAGTGTAGTTGCATATATAAGTAGTATGTCTCAACAGTGTGACGTGAGAACATACATCTTGGAACAGAATGAGACTGTGTGTAGCCACATGTGGCTGGAAGAGTGACCTTCAAATTTCTCGCGAATTAGTTACGAATTGTCAGAATATCCTTCATAGTTTTTATTTTTCATCCTTCGTCAATTGTTGAATTCAATTGCATTCTTCACGATTAAGAAATCCCCCAATCATTTGACTAATTTTACCTATACATAGAAGTGTAGGATGAAGTCTATCTCCGTAAATGGGCGGCCTAGTAGCCCCTTTTATCTACGAAGCCATTCCAATATTAGTACCGTGCGCTGATGCATTTCCAGCCCAAATTATGGGTTCTCTCAACTTTGGCCGATCAGGGTCTTCCAGCCGTCGCCAATTGAAACACGGAGATGGGCAATAGCGTATTATTTTAGGGTCGCCTCCCGTTTCCGCTCGTTCGCAATGGACTTATCAGAATTCATTGGAGATACTTAACCGGTGCCTAGACTATGCGCCCCTCGATACTCATAGATTCTTTAGAATAGTATTAAGGTTAATTAATCCGATAGTGCACTAGCGTTTCTTCATGGACCGCAGAGTATTAATTCGTATCCCCATCTCAAAAGCATATGAGAGGATGGGTTTCGTACGATCGGCCCTATAAAAGCTAGTCTAATGAGGAATTAACTAGCCGTCTCCTATCAGCTCTCCATAAGCTCTCCATCAGCTCGACTAGTTAGTTCGAGGCTTCACAGAGATAGGGATGCACAAAAAACGCCCCTATATGAGAGATTCAGGGTCGAGTTTCTCACCGGAGTGTCAGAAGCTCCATTCACGAAAATTCACCCTAAGCTACGACGCCTAATTAGCAAGCTCATCCGATCTATCTGGCATGGCTTTGGTTGAATATAGGTCAACTGCCTATCTTCGGCGATAGGCTACAAGTACCGAGTGAGATATATGCCTATTTGACCGAAATCCCCGAGCTTTTGCTAGAATGGACAGCTCTCAGAGTATGGCCGGGGAGCCCGAAGATGATTCAAGATACCTGGAGGCGGGCGATGCACAGATGAAGAAATTCGCAACACTAGACCCGGGGTTTGGTGTACTGTATCTAACAACTGTGATTTTAGTGGTAGTAGCTACTTCATCCACTAAAGAGGCTAATGTTTAGCAATTCGTCTCTGTTACATCTAAGCCAATTTAGCTACAGCAGCCCACCCAGACATGAATGAGTATGGATATGGTAAACAGAGTCTTGCGGTAACGGTTATACGCAAAGTCAATATCAGTATGCTAAATTGTGTTTCAATGTCACAGAGCAGGGCATAGTGGTATACTCCCCCAAAACGCATATCTATGCGGGATTAGGAGTAGCTAGCAAATAGTGATTGTGGTATAAACACAGTTAATCTGGAGAGACACTTTACGTGTTTCTAAGACACCTTGAGAACAAAGATATTCCCTGGCCTCTGTGTCTAAGTAAATGATACCTGGCGAAACCAATGAGCGGGTAATAACACAATATTGTTGTTTTTGTACTTTTGAAGTGATCTATGAAGTTTGGGCTAGTATAGCAATACTAAGATGTAACAACTGCCGGGATTCATATCGTCGTAAATGTTCTATAATACTCGAAGCAATTGTTTAGATTTGATTATCCTATAAATAATCGAAGAATCCCGTCTTGCGCGGATATATCTGCCTTAATCTCCATTACACATACACGATCTTTCAGACTTGGCCACAGCAATTAATGAGTCATTAGCCTCTAAACAAAATAATAACGCCACAATGGCTACTAATAACGGTTACTCTACACTCCTAGGAACGTACCCCTGGTCCAGCCGTCGACGTGGCTATTGGAAATGGAGAGTCCGTCGTATTAATATAACAATCGGTCGTTCATTCGAGCTCGCTTTACGGGCAGTAACGAAGCTGGCTAACCGTCCTCGCACACCATCGGTGGTGAGGAAATCTAGCACGAGACGTACATCAATCCGTATCTCGGAACTCTTATCTCCACATCTGTTAGCTGAGATGGATGAGCTACCCGATGACCTAAGTTGCTCGTCCGTTTCTTCTGTCGTAAGTTTTCCGACTGAAGATATCTCCAAGCTACCGTCCAACGAAGAAGAATGTCCCTATGATCCGAGACAAGATCCAAATATTATATCTTGGCCCGGCAATTCTCGCATGCCGTCTGACCATCAAGTAGAAGCTGATGAATTAAAATCGGATCTTTCAGCTAGTAGTATAGATAGGAACTCTCGCTGGCGCGAGGGTAAATGCGTCGACTCATTCTCGCAGGGCACCCGGGGCCTTTTCGTCTCTTCGGAGCTCTCGCCAAATGCCCCAACTGATGACATTGGCCGTTCGCAACTGTTCCAGCAGCCTGACCGTCTCAAGAATCCAGTGATCAGGGTACCGAAACCGAAGCAGATGGCAGAGTCCAATTTAGAGCATGACCTAGAAAACCTGCCGATTGCCGAGACTTCTCTTTGCCAAGCTCAAGGAAATGAGATGTCTGAAGGCCGTCTTGTAGAGGGAGGAGGTATCGTCGAGGTACGATTATTCGACTGTCGAACATTGCAAGTAAATAGTGAATCTATGATTAATCCGTCTTTAGCCGAACTAATCCCACAGGCGAGATTCTTCCTGCACAAATTTATTAGATCTTCCTCCTCGGAGAGTAGTTTAGTCGAGTCTGTCGGAATAGTGAAGATATGCATCTGCATTACCCGGATTGCGCGGGCTCAGAGCCGTTTCTCTTCGCTACTACCGGCAAGTCACGTAGAGTCATGGTGATTGCGGACTGGCAGCGTGTTCTTCAAGAGCATCAACAAGTGTGCGATGGTTTAGTTCTGTGGGTTGGCATCGGCCCAGGTGATTGTGATAATGATTGTGCATGTGCATGAGAGAGAGTCAGTTTGGTGTTTATTTGATTGGTTTGATGTTTTCCCTGCTGGCAAATTGCTGCGTAAATTTGATAAACAATTATGTTTTTACTTAGAAATTAGAACAACACTACAAACTAGAAACTAGAAACTAGAAACACGATATGACTTAGAAAGACACAACTTCTTTTTCTTTTATATAGTATTGCTTCTAGACCAAGTGTAAAGTGTATAACTACTATCCTCAGTTCTATTAATGTATTCCTATTTATTCATCAAGTACACACTGTATTAGCCTAGTATTACATAATAATGGCTCTTCATTAAGGACTTATACCTATAGATATCAACTTTTCTATTAACCCCGATCATCTAGACTCTGGAGCTCAGGCCACGTAATTTCGGGCATTCATGACTCACAGAAATGATTTTTTAAACACATCACGGCTTGAAAACTGTTGTTATGGGAACTGAGAGGACTGTGAGAAGAATCACAAGAGCAAACCCACCATGTGGCATCATGATCTAGGTACGTACCTATGTTACTTTCTCGAAAAACGCGTGCGCACGAGCCACACAGATCTTATCACCACCATAAGAATCGATGCCACCATTGTATTTATCATAATTCACGCCTCTGATCTGTTGATAAAGCTCTGTTCAGCCATGTGATGGTACCAATGTACCGACTCTACGCCAATCACAGGGCTTCACATTTCGAAATCCACAATACCGAGTCAATGCTCCCATTGTGTTGCCATAGTTGAGAACTCCGATTGGCACATAATGGCTATTTAGTGGAACTTGATAAGAACAAGGTCATTGAGGTTCGGTATTGACGCTCATTATTGATATCGCATTGCTGATTTCCCATGCTGAAGTCCCGGTTGCCTTTTTCTATATAATACTGCCTACTTTGCCGACCCATCTGTCTTCTCTCCCTCCTCACTTCACCCACCTGTTCATCGCTGCAACTTTTGGATCTTCTTGATCTTTGCATCTCTTGCATCTCTTGCACTATCTTCAGTTGTCCCCAGCTGTACATCTGCTTGATCTCTTCAGCTGTCCCCAGCCCTAGCTTTACATCTGCTTGATCTCTTTGGCGGCTTGACAGTCTCACATCCACACATCCACCCGACAGCACGATTATAGCAGTCGTCATGTCTCACCCCGTGGATCCGACGATGAACTTATGGCGTAGCGAGTGGGAAAGAATTTGTATCCAACTAGACGCATTCAACTGCCTCATCAGAATCAGTTTCGATGTGTACTGCCGCCTCGGCGATGGTGGCAGAAGTTTTTTGGCTCAACAAGCTAGGTAAGAATCTTCCTTCATTTTGTGCATCCACAATCAGCCTACTATGGACTCCCCTTCTCGTGATCTTTTGACTATCGGCTTCATATTCGTCACAACACAGCAGCTCGTTTGTTCCTATATTACCTATCCTCTCATATGCCATGTGTCCAGCAATTTCGCCATCTAGATAGGCTCTCAGCAACCATTGTCACTACGTTATTCTGGCCGCTTTCTGACTGACCTTTTTATTTTTAGCAACCTGTTGAAGAAATCCGTAGAATTCTTTGTCGATAATAGCAACTCGACACGAGTTTTCCTAGCGAATCGTCGGGATCTTTCGTCCCATATCCCATGCCAGCTCGAGCAGTGGACGGCGAACGGACTCCCCCGAGTATTTCCTAGCCTGCTCCCCCAGCAGCTCATGACCAATGCTGCTAGGAGCTCTACCCCCAACACCCATGATGTGACTAACTCCAACACATCGTTTCGCATCTCCTCTAATCCTCCCGGCATCTCACACTCTGAGCACCCCATCCAACTAGGCACGCCTTTCTCAGGTACCCAGACTCAGAGTTCCACACGCCAGAGTACGCCCACCAGCATAGGCTTAGGTACAAATTCGAACAACAACTTTGGCAACCCTTGGTTTCCCTCTACACCCAGTGAAGGGCATGGGACTCCTCAGGTTCACAATCCCGCCACTCATGTTGGTTTCATGCCAACCTCCAATTTCAACTTCCCTACACCTGTCGGTACACAAGTGTACACGCCCCAATCGTATTCGCCATTCCCACAGATGAACCCGCCTGTGAACAATGCGCATACGATGAATGCTGGACCGAGCTCGAGTCGTAAGCACAAGTTAACGGACGAACGCAACCCCCAGGGCCAAGCTCAAGAGGGATAGAATCCTTCAAGCTTACCCGAGGGGGTTCAAAACGACGGTGACTTGGAGCGTGCTTCCAAGAGGAGGAAGTCAAAAGATGAGAATTACATCAAACGGTGCTGCAATGCCTTTCTTCTCTTCCGAAAGGCCCTACATGCCATTATCGTGGCCCAGAATCCAGGCATCAAAAATGGCGATGTCTGTAAGTATACAAGTCTTTTCAGTTAATCCTTGCTTTCCTTACATACTAATCTTCATGTTAGCCAAAATTATCTCGGCCAAATGGGGAGCGATGACTCAGCTCGAGAAGGATCCGTACTATGAGGAGGCGGATCAACTATCTCTAGAGCAGCTTCGCCTACATCCCAACGCGAGATACAAAGCGAACATGGCGGCGATCCGAAAGCGACAAGCTGATAGAGCCGCAAGAGCAGCAGAAGCTCGGGGAGAGTCTGAATTAATGGCTCAACCACAAGAGAGAGCTCAACCACAAGAGAGAGCTCAACCACAAGAGCAGCCTCAATCACAAGAGCAACCACAAGAGAGAGCTCAACCACAAGAGCAGCCTCAATCACAAGAGCAACCCCAAGAGCACATCGAGCATGATGCGGAACAACCAGCGCGAATCGAGCACGATGAGCAGCTACCAGAGCAAGCCCAACAGGATGAGAAGCCACTAGAGCAAGTGGAACCTCCTCAATTACTAGAACCAATCGAATCCCCTGAGCAGCTCAATCAGCAGGCCGAACCCTGGGAGAAGAAGGCCGAAGACGGAGAAGCGTTCAGCTTTTTTGACATTTTTGGTGACGCTGAATTCAATGAGGAATTCAGCCTTTAATCAAGTTGGATATTTCCACATACCTTGGGGCCGATAGGTCCAGCGACAGGACACAGTCGCTGTTGCAACAAACACAACACGAATGAACGAATATGGTCACGCGGTCACGCGAAATGGAATTGGAATTCCCATCATGACGAAGAGAATGCATCTAAGTGAATGCAATGATAGGGAAAGGGAATGTGATACCCTTATCTTGTCAGATGGAATAGTCTCAATGGGATCTATGCAGTAATGGAGGAAATGGATTTGATACCCGCATCTTGACGCATGGAAGGCATCTTACTAGATTGATGCAATAATATGGAAGGGTGTATATAGTGGGCGTCAAGATCATGTTGTTGAAACATGGTGAGCATAGTTCCCGAGTTTGTCAAGGAAGTCGGGTTTGCCCTGACGTATAGATAGACCAAATCGTATACTCCTGTACATGGAGTTTGATTCATATATGATGGAATTAGTTGATCAAAACAGATCGCTACCTATTCTACATAATACAATTGCTAATTGCTGACTAACTAAATGTGTCTTTGTGAAGCAAAATGTTCACAGCAACTATATATGTTCAAAGACTTTAAAGTTGATTAGTAGATCTATAAAGCCATATTTAGCTGTTTAGTTGCACCTCTAAATTCTAATATTCACATTAGCTTAACTATATATCCTTTAATTTACCTAGAGTATTTATAAAGTATATGATTAAATTAATAAGATCATAAGGAAAAGGATACATTTGGTATCAATGGTATTACCTTAGCAAACAAAAAATAGCTTTATTTATTTTCCCCTTAAAGTCATGACTTAATGACCAAAACTATCACGTTGGTTATTCAAGTTCATTTTACCTCAATTGAAATACCTCGCGTGGTGTCCGTTGTGTTCAGTTGATACCACCATGGCTACCGTGGGTAGAACACCAGCTGTCACCCCTACAATGATGCAGCGTTTAGTGAAAGAGTGTTTAGTTGCTTCAAAAGCGATAGACAAAATACTTCAGCGATATATACTTAAATTGACACCCTTGAAGCTTAAACTAGGTGTTCTTACTAATGGCGATTACAGTTTCCTTTTTACGTCACGCTTCCTATGTATTGAAGTGAGCATGGTGTGTAGGTTGGGAAAGGGGCTCGTATGTGATCAAATTATAAAATAAAGGCAACTTGGCGATTAAGGCATATGATATTAAAACTAATTGCAATTCATAATAGGTGTCTGGCTAACGAGAGCAGTTACTAAGATGAATCATAAATAGCATTTTTATTTCGAATTCTCATTAAGTGTTAAATGTGTTTGAGTCTTAAGCCACTTGTGGCTTAAACAACTTTTGCCACTTTAGTATCTAATATTAGACTCTTAAATGTAATCATGAAAAGTCTCGATATTTTTAAACGCATTTTCCCCTCTTTGTTTGGTTTTTTATGTTGATAAAACAAGCGTGGTCACCTGCTAAGGCTAACTTTACTTCTTGTAGAGTTATTGTTATGCTACTTTATGGCATGCAAGGCATGACGAGTATAGATGTGGCCATTTCAATAATACCAAGACAGCCACAAGGCTTTAACTGCCTTAGATACCAGGTATATGGTTTTCATAGATTCATTGTCATGGTGCTTTATATTTTGACTATAACTTGATATTATATCATATGAATACATTTTCTAGGCTATAATGTTGCCAGTCTCAAGCCACTTAGAGTCTCTTCAAGACATCATATAACACAACATGCAAACAAGGTACCAAAGACATCTATTACAGCAAATCCTTCCTCAGTATCCGCAAGACATACCATTACGGAAATATATCGAGTTACATTGATGATATTACAACCGTCAGAGAAGCTCCTCGGAGTGCGTGGTGTCCCTATTCCCACAACCGCTTCCTACGTGCTATTATTAAAATAAGAAACTAGCACTTACCGGACGCTGTGTGTATAGATGAAGATAGACTCAATCTACATAACCCTCCTCTCTGCGAAACCTAGCAGACCAGAAACCGTACCGCTATAGTTAAAACTAAGAAGACAGCAGGACAACACGCGCCTATCTCACCGCGCCACTAGAGCCGCCTAAGGCATCATATAAACAAAGTCTCGCTATAGTCCATCATTCATTTTCATTTTCAAATCTACAAAGCGAGAACTTCAAGTACCGGCAAGGATGCGCATTCAAAACCCTCGCATTCAATATCTATTTTGTCTCATAAAAACACATCTGACAACCCCGAGTTTACCCCGCCATGCATTTCCCCAACTCCAACCCCATGCACGCAATTGGAGAAACGCATACAAGGGGCGCATACGCCCTGGCTGGGATGACGTCACCTGCTAACCTCAACGTCTCTGCCAAGGCCGGAGGTGTCCCTACTTTCCCTCCATATGGTTTTTCTCCCTACTGTAGAAAATGTTAGATACATAGTATAGCGAGGTAGAAATGGCATAAAATGGGCTAATAATTGATCTAATCATCGATCGTCGAGCAAGAGCGCATTTACTCTGGTAATAGATCGACAGAAAGATCGTGTTCTAAAATAGAAGCAGTATAGGTACTAATTTTTTCGTCGGTGTATAGATACTCAGTTGAAGCACGATATCCTCACGCGCAGTAGTAGCGCAGATCCTTCCCGGTGGGATGTATGATCTGCCCTGTCTAATGCACAGAACAGCAGAGAAGTCCCCTTCCCTATCTCATTACATCATTGTAAGCGGAAAACACTAGGGCCTTTGCAGATCCTGAGGGACAGATTTCTGTATACGAGGACTTACTGGCTAACCTGGTGAATAATGATAAAGAGCACCTATACTACCAGCGAGACCCGAGCAGTTCACCCGAATCTGCCACAACGGCAGAAAATATAGGCTAGTTGCCGGAGAGCCGTCCGCTCCCCAAGAAAAAAAAGAGGGCTCGAAGCCACAACCCCCCTCCCCGCCATCAAGTCCATAAACGGCAGCCGTTTCTGCAGATCACTTCGTGTATGAGCGTAATAAAAGGTCCCTCGTGCGCACCAGCCGCAGGAGTCAAAGGCAGTTACCGCGAAGAACGCGACAGTAGACAATGGTAGCTTGCCCAATGGTTGGCGCTGTCCTGGGATTGCGTGAGGCTTGACCCCATCCCTCGCTAGCATGGTATTCGCTATTTCGCATGTAGTCTTACGGCGTCAGTGGCGAACAGGACTCGCAATGGTCCGTCCTCGGCGAGTTTTCCCTAAACCCTGGAACGCGAGGTGAGTGGCCGGTGTAGCGCAAGGTCAACAGGGGAGCCCCTGGATGACCGACCGTGGGTGAAGACGAGGGCAGCACTCTACCTACCAGAGCCATGGCAAGTGGCCTCGACTGCCTGATGGGGAAAGTCTATGGTGGAATAAAGCGTACTCATTGGCTGTAACCGAAAGTTCACCTGAGTCGGCAAGTCACTTTACTATGTGGCTCAGCGAGTGGCAAATTGGCTTCCCGCCCCTTCTGCTGGTGCCTTTACCGGTTACTTGGATGGCCCTACACGGGACTAACGAGTGCGTAGGTACCTTTAAGCCGCACCGATCTGTACTTTGCGGAGCCCATTTCGGAGAGTGTGGTTTGTCGGGAAGTGATCGGCGCCGTCGTTGCACAGATTTGGCCGAATGAAGTAGCTACCCCAGGGCGTGATGGGAGCGATGTGGCTCACTCCCCTGTGGACACCTATGCTAACTCGTACTGTATACACAGCGGCCGCGATGTAGCGATGATACTCGGGGCCTAGAACTAGCTATCTCGTTCACCGAAAGCCTCATTGGTCGGGCTTGCCTCCAAGTCATTCAAGCTGGAGTGGTGTCTGTGGCTCACGCAGGATCAGCTTATTTTGAGTGAGCCATTGTGGCGATGGTCAACTGAAATTATAGTCTAGTTCTTGCGTGGGACGAATCGATGTGGTGGACTTCGAGTCGCAACATCGTCACCATAAATTATCACCACCCCTTTCCAGCTGAAAGGGTCCCTATCGTAGATTCCCATTGGAACAACTTGATATCATCATGCAGACGACGTTAATGCGATTCCACGTGGATTAAGGAGGCCTCCCCTTATGCTCCGGACGGGAATACTCGAGTCTAGGGGCGCATCGAGCTAGGAACCCCCCCCGGCAGACCACGCACGGGAGTAGCGCAAATTGAAAATCGAGTTGTCACGCAGCTACACAAGTCCTTTCGCGGTCATTGCGTTCATCGTATGTCCAACTATAGCATTCGACGGCGACTGCGGGCTAAGAAAGCGATGCGTTCCTCGAGAGAATCTGCCATACTCTAGCTAGTCTAGCATTTGCTGCCACCGAGAGTCCGGCAAGACACTGGCACAAAACCCGTGACTCGCCACCATTGCCCGTCCGTCAACCGTGGCGTGGGGTGATGAAGCCGGGGTTCCACTCGGCGCTCAAGCCTCCCGTGAAGTTGAGTGACGTAAAGTTGAGTGACGTAAAGTTGAGTGACGCAAAGTTGAGTGACCCAGTGGCAGAGACGGTGATCCCTTCCAGGCCTAGGCTGCCTGTGGCGTAGGCATGATACTATTTAGCTTCTGATCGCGTGAGTCGGTACTTCGGGTGTGGTGTGTAAGGAGCGGCAGGATCCGATGCCCTTTAGATAAATAAATGAATGGCTGTGCAAGTATGGTGACATCAGCTCGCCACAAGCTGCACTTCGGCATCAGACGGCATCATATACACCACCACGTATGTGCTGTTACGAGAGTAGCTCATCACCGTCGTCTATTTACTTTGCTGATATCTTACCTGCTGCGCTGCTTGGCCTGGTCTTTGGCCTGGCCTTTTCACCGCAGTCAATCGCTGTCCCTAGCGGGATGTAAATTGTGGATCCTGTATTGGATCTGTCCCACCATGTGGGCATGGCAGGAGTATAACGGGCATCACTTACAAGTTACGAGTTGTAAAACGCTAAAAAGGCACATTAAAGATAAGGTAGGGAAGAGGATGAAGCCTCCAGCGGGAAGAACGATATATTGGATGAAAAATGGGCTCATTTGCATCCCATCGATTGTCGGCGTTGGTGAAACTAGCTACTTAGCTACAGCCTACTGGATCGAATCTTAAATCCACGCGGCCTGGGCCCAAGGATGGTCTATAAGTGAAGTTGCCTGCTACTTAGTTGTTGGTTACACTACTGTAGGCAGTGTGTAGGGCCCCCCCAAACGCTAGGACATTAGTGATTGATGCTCCCATGTCAGTCTCCATGTCGACTGGCTCACGTGGCTTGCAGTAGCGGGATGGTTAGCCGCACCGTTGAATCCATAGCTTAGTGGTCAGCTTGGCGTATATATCATGCTGACAATATCGTGATCGTACGATATGCAGTGCCTAGCGCCTAGCGTACGATCTAGGGGACTGTTGTGACTTTCCTACTGTACGTCTGCATCGGAAACGAGAAGTGTATTACCTAGGTAGTTAGCGTGGTGGTTGGCTGGCAAGCTGCGAGGCCAGACACACATACTACACACATACTACACACATACTACCTACATAGGTACCTATATCCATACTTAGGTACATACTTAGGTACATACTTAGGTACATACTTAGGTGTATGTATGAGTACATAGCCCATCGGTGGCGTCTTGAAAATGCTAAAGATGCGCGGATAGATAAGGCAGCGCTATCCCAGTGCATACGGTGGGTACCTGGTGTAGACCCTGCTTCTGCTGCTGGAAGATGGTGGATAGCATAGGTATTATGCGTAGGTACCTACCTAGGCAGTCCCTAGGCTTGCACAGGTTAGGTAGCTATTATAGGTATACTGTATTGGGTACCCTCATTAGGTAGATATCTGCCGTGTTTTGGAGGGCAACGCGTTCCGCGAGGCAAAAGTATCAAGCACAGAATTGAAAGACGAACATGTTGGGCTTGAGATTGCCGGAGCTAGAAAGAGACCTCATAGAACGCTATCCACGAGGGCGAGCAGAATACGCAGTACACAACCACTCAGTACTAGTAGAAGAGCCCACAGCGCTAGAAGTCGGGTGGTGGTGGTGGAGACAAACTCTAAACTGCCTCAGGCCCCAAATGAGCTAAAAGCGAATACCTACCAATAGCGCTGTTAGGAATCGAACCCAACTTGCTATATACCCCACCTGGTCACGGCACCTTCACTGCCCCGTGGTTCGGCAAGACAGATCGCAAGACAGATCGCAAGACAGATCGTGGCGTCGCATACTATTCCAAACCCTTTCATTATCTCCCACTAGGTAGGTAATGGCCCACTTGAACGATGCATAGGTGGCTGATGATAGTTCAAGATGAGCTCAAGTCTATCGACTGTTTATTGTCTGCATGGGCATGCCCCTCCCCTTGGTCCTCCTCAGCACATGACTTAGTTGTAGTCGTAGTCGTAGCCGTAGCCGTAGCCGTAGCCGTAGCCGTAGCCGTAGCCGTAGCCGTAGCCGGATTATCCAAATCACGATGCGTCGGCCAGATAGACAAAAGGACGAGGAGCCCGAATCTATTTCGTTGACTCGGAGACCAGTCAGTAGTGGTGCCTGGTTGGAATATTGTTGAGGGACTCGATTTATCTGCAGTAACCCAAGCTTCGTAAATGTTACATTTGTATCTATCGTATGTCGCCATCCTGCTATTCCACCGTGGCACGTGAAGTCTAAGCGACTAGCGAAATGAGCGAACTGCTATGCACATACCTCGTCGCAATGCCAATATTATTGTACAGTAGTATGGTTCGCAAGGGGCCGCTCTTGAGAACACGTGGAAGACGGATGCTGACGACGACTCTTTCTTTAGACCATAGAAGTAATCAAGCAGAATGTTGCCTATCGAGATTGTAGGATGAAGATGCCGTTGTATCCGTAATTGAGGTAGACGAGCAATTGAAGCTCACCAGTTGTGAACCATCGGGGTAACCATCGGGGAACTGACTGATTGGGGCTACGATTCAAATTACTTATGCGCTCACATGGTGTCGATGGCATTGTCGATGGCATTGGATTCCGAATTCGAACGTAGTACCGGACATCGAGGAGGGTTGAAGGATAGAACTATACTGGAAAACGGTATATCTGCGATATTCTAATAGGATGGATCGAAATTAAGTAAAATTGTTCCATGGCGATTTAACGTAGCAATAAGAAAAGAGGCATAAACAGATTCCTCAAAGGTGCTCAAAGGCCCGTTTCGGCGTTTCATGTTTGCGGGGAAATAAATGTCTGGGCTGCTCAGGCACTGCTCAGGTACCAGATAGGCCGGACGAATTTCTCCGGCTGGGTGCAGATTCGGTACACCACTGAAGCATGGGAGCAGAGCGCGCGGCACCTACAGTAGGTATAGTACACTACAGTATACTGAGAGGTAGTACACTACTCAGTACAGCAGTAATAATTGAGAGGTACCAGGTACCCACCAACTAACAACGGGTGTGTATACCTATACTGAGTAGGTAGTTCAAGGTTGCCCGTCGCTCGGGACTTAGGTACGCTAGTTACAGATACCTACCTGTAAAGCTACGGGCGGATCTGTGTTTTGAAGCATGGTAAGTAAAGCAAAAAAGGTAACTATGTATAGTAGTGTATATCGGATGCACCCGGGTTCGGATGGTTAGTTACAGTGTTAGTTACAGTAGTTAGTTACCTGGCATCAATGGAATGGGCGAACAAGAACGCATGCGAATGAAGCCACATGTCAGGCCTCTCTAACTACTGAGTATGTAGTGTACCGCTTGTTATACCTACTGTATTAAGTAAGATGCCCCAGAGCTGGCGGGGCAGGCCGAAATACCCATCCATGCTGATAATCCAGGGCTGCACAGCTCGCTTCAGCAGAGTCTAGGCCCGGCGTCGTTCTAGGCGCGGGCTCCCCTGCGACACAACATCAGATTACTTAGTAGTCTAGACCAGGGGGGTTGAGAGTTCGTCTTCACTCGCCCAGCAGAGCGGGACAGCACGCGGGAATCGGCCAATCCAGCGAACGGGGTGCCATGTCGGGGTGCCATGTCGGGGTGCCATGTCTTGTAGTAGTAGATTGGATGGTACGTGACTGTGTCCTGCACTAAGCAAATCCCGGCCCTCCACTCCTGGCCCATTTCACTAACTGCCTGTAATGTAATGAGAAACATGTTTGAAGGGGTTAGTCGCTCGACGACGGCGGTTGCTAATCGTGACTGATCATAGTGACAAGCTTGGTCTATGTAGTAGTATAATGTTCGCATAAACAAAGTGTTTCCGACTCAGTTGATTGATTCGCTAGCTAGAACTGGTCTAAGTCCATCTCAAGTAACGCTTTAATCAAATCGGTTTCATAGCTTGGTGTCGTAAGAGATCGCTGCATCGCTGTAGTGAAGAGTTAAATCAACCCCCCCTCCCCCTGGGTCCTGGAAAGCAGACAATGTAGCTAGGGCAAATATGTCACTCGGGAGAACCCATAATACTACAAGGCTGTTGCGAGTGTGCAATACGCGCACACACAAGTCACAATGACCTAGGGTGGGTAACCTTCAATGTCCAGCACTGTGGTCGGAGTCAGAAGGGCGGTCGGCTTCAGGTGAAAAAAGGTCTGTATGCATGTGTGTATATATAGATACCTGGTATGAGGGTATAACGACTCGTCGCGGGTATGATGCAAGTGCGAGTATAAGGTACAATCAGTATCCAAACTGCACTTTGTTTCCCGTCTATTCATCTTCTCGATGTATTAGGCCGGAAAGGTATTCAATAAGGGAAGCAAGCGGCCCCCGAAAGGGGGTGGTATCTTCAAATGTACCCGCTCGAACGCCATAAACTCAAGGAAAGCCCGCCGTAATCGTGTGTTCATTAGTCGATGAAATCGAGAATCGAACCCCGCCGCCTTCTATGATCGCAAGAACACAATTTCGCCAGCCAAACTATTCTTCATATGTACCGGTTTAGAATGCAAATCGTAGCTCGTAGCCGGTCGTCGTGCGGTATGCGCTGTGTGCCGATTTCCTATTCCCTTCCGCGACGTCAATCGCCATCGAATCCCACTCCGTCTTAGCCTGAGGCACATTTGAATCCACCTCGGCGACTTCGAGAATCATGTCCTGGCCTTCTGATAGTTCGCGGATCACATCATCTTCCATCTCGACCTCAAGACCTCCCCCGAGTACACGAACGACTCGAGTGATTCTTGTGGGGTCGATATTCCATTTTGCACTGACCCGAGACACGAAGTTCGATAAGTTCCGCTCCGTTAAGTACACCGCCCTGTGTAGTGCGCGCTTGTCTGAATTTATCGACTGCTTTCTCATAACGTAAAAACATGCGATTGACTTAGGCGGCTTTTCGGCTGGCGGTTTATAGGACGTATCCACTCCAAGTGCCTCGATCCAACCACTTAGATTACCGTCATCATCAGCTTTAGCAATCTTAGTAGGCTGGTCCGACAATTGGCGGGAATCACCACTCGTTTGTCTGTCTACCCATGGTGCCGCGCCCGTGGCTTGCGACTGTAAAGACAGTGAGCTAGGTGAGGGTGAAACTAGCGAGGATTCGGCCACCGAGTTCCTCGCACTTCGAGCTTGCCAAGTCGCACTCTCCTTAGAATCCACTCTTGATAAGTCGATCGATTCTCCTAAAAGGCTGACTGGATGAAGATCCGGATCGTCCAAGTCTTCTCCCCGTAGATAGAGAATGCTCACAGCCCGAGTGCTGCCAAACATGTCTTGCAGTGTTTGGAGCTTGAAGTTCAAATCATCTTCAAGTGACGACCGCGTATTCTCGCCGCCGCCGCCATCCGCAGAGCTCGCCGAAGACATGGACCAGGTACGCTTATGTTTCGGCACTTTTCCAGGGCGCTGATGATCTTGAGCCTTGCCATGCGCGCCCCCTCGTTTCCGCTTTCCAAAGTCCTTCCCACCACTTTCCGCTTGTGCAATTTGCTGCTTTAACTTGTCAATCGTCTTCCTAACATGGGCGACGTCATTGGACAGCTTCCTCTCGGCGCCATGATCTCGAAACAACTTCACTTTGCAGTAGCATGTTTCGGAGACTGGTTCGTGGGGAGGAGAGGACCCGGCTGTGGATACGACACTCGTTTTTGCGCAAAGCCGCACGGGAATGCCCTTGACACCTTTGGAGTGGCTAAAGTCAGTAGAAAGAAAGTTAAAGCGAACCGCAATGTTACACTCGGCAGCGTTATTAACACCGGGTGTCCACGTTACACAGAATCCGTCGAACGAAGAGGATTCGAGTTCAATCCGGGTCCGCTTATCGTCGCCTTCAGCCGGCTGTCCTGCCTCGACGTACTCGACAGCTTGGAGCTTGCCTCCACGCTGGTGTGCCTCGTTTGTCCCACGACCTTCTTTCCATAGGCTCCAGCAGACACCAGGTTTCTGTCGTTGTTGGTCGTCCTCAAACGAGACCCGTATAAAAGAGCGGTACTTAGTTCCAGGGACAGCGGGTAACGCCGAGCTAGTGTCCACGATAGATAACGAGTACGCCTGCCCCTTATTAAGGTACGTTACTGGTATTTCATCGGCGTGCTTAATCATAGCGGTGGGAGCGTTCAAGGTAGAGTGGAAACGAAATTTGTCTGCCGTCGGTGGTAGAGCATGGGCCATAGTGACACCAAACTGCCTAGATTGGAATCCCATTACCGGCGGTGAATGGGAATGGAAAGTTGCATCCATAGGGCCGACGCGCTCTATCCGACCGACCGAACTGAGTGGGGAGCCATCGTGATCCATTGTCTCGTAACCGGTATCATGCTGAACAAAAGATGAAGGCGCATACGATGGTTGCTGGGGAGCCGGCTGTATGAATGCTGCGTTGAAGGGTTGATGGAACTGCTGGGGTGCCATAGCGTGTTGGAAATGGGGGATGTCCATGATTCCGGGGCCAGAATGGATGGCGCTGTCGCTCGTAGGAAGAGACAACGGGGTATTGAGACCCATTCCCAGCGCAAGGGACGGCGTGTGTAAGTCACCAGCCTGCGAATGATAAAGGGTGTTCGTACCGCCGGGTGTAGGGGTATAATAGCCCGGTGGCTGGTTCGCAAAAGTGCTGAAGGAGAAGGAGTTGGGATCTAACAGCGAAGGTGTGAATCTCCACTCAGCCCCGGAGGCGCGTGGCGTGGGATCTTGATCCCGAAAGGCATCTTGACCGCCATGTTGATGTCTAGAAAAGTTGGTCCTCCAGTTAGTAGTTGATCGTCATTTTCAAAAAGTTTAGGTTATTTGGTCTCCCGGGTAATTTGTCGCAAACTTGGGAGAGATGCATTTCTGCAAGAGAGGTTATATAATGTGGGTGGGTGGGAGTCGCAAGGAACTACCCCGCGCGTGGGCGTTCTCATGGGCAGGGTGAGCTAACTTGAGGAGGTAGCTGCGTTGCAAATCGCTTTCTTCAGCTGGCTAAGCGCAATCGCCTGTCCCGCACTGCCTTATCGATCCCTAGGTAGGTATGGGGAAAGAAAATGCAGGGTCGGAAAAAGGGTAGAAATGGAAAAAAGAAAAAAAAAGAAAAAAGAGGGAAAAGAAGAAAGAATACACTCGTGAATGAGAAGCGAAAGTAGAGGAAGCTCGCAAAGGGTATCTAGACAGAAAAAACAAGAATCATACGGACCGTTCTGGTGTTGGTAATGGAGGACCGAGAGCCGGGTTCTCAATTGCTGAGGGTGGCTGAGATGCGGCCGTAGCTGACGCTGCTCCTGCTATGCTGATCTCGGGGAATTGCTGTCGAAAGTTGGCGAGCAGCTCATCGCCAGGTTTCTGTGAACTAGTTCTGCAAGCAAAAGGCCTGTCAGCAAAGTACAGACGAAGTATCAGGGCGATAAATTAGTGTCAAGCACGTGCACGGTCGTAGAACCATCTAAGTAAATAAGTACTCCGCCAGCCAGGGGACTACCATCTACGGGACTACCATGGTTATGGAACGAGGCCAAGGCTGCGGCAGCAACGGTTGAGAATATCCCCAAGTGTACTCGGAGATTAGTGTGGCAAGATGTCATAGCGCCCTGCTATGTTGACCACACACGTACGCGAGCGCATACTCGGCCGGCTTTGTTGCTCGAGGGAGTGAGTGCGAGAGAGACTGGGGGCGAGAGGGAGAGGGAGAGGAGTCAAGCGACAGTCAAACTTGCTCACCTTTGACGGAACATTTAGAAGGCGGGCCTAGACGGTCGCTGTCACTAAGACAGCCAAACCGTAAAAAGGTGCAAAATAAACTCAGTCGCAAAAGGGTTTCCAGATAGGGAAACTAGATAAGAGGAGGTCCTCTTTCGGCCAAAAGCTCTGACTCGTGTGCTGTAGGTTTACGCTGTAGATTTACGTCGAAGCGTGCAAGTCAGAAGACGCCAGGTTAGTGTCTAGCAGGTATGCAGCAACGTAGGCAGGCGCAGTGTGGCTGTCTCGGAATTTGAGCCTCGTGGTCCGGTTCTGTCCTGTCTTGTCCTGTCTTGGCTTGTCTTGCCCTATCTCTTGTCTGGTGTCCGTTGGCGGCTAAGGGAGACAATGGCCGAAGAGATGATGAAACAGCCGATAGATAGGCTATTCCGTCGGTGCGGAGAGGATCCGACGAACAACTTTGCCGTCACAGGGCGGATCCAGAGGGGGAATATTATGCGCCAGGCGAAGCTTCGGTGAGAGCGAACGAGGGATGAAGCGATTAAATGGTTGGTTGGTTGATGTTAGTCAAGGAGGCAGAGTATTAAGTCGTCCATGCGGCCACAGTCCCGGTGTAAGTCCAAGTCTCATAGGCCAGGGAGGGGGGAAGGCGCTGATAAGTGGCTGCACCTCTTTTTGTTACAACGACGCGCAAATGGAGAGTGTAGTAGAATAAGCCTGGCAGGCGAGAGTGGTGAGTGGTGAGGGGTGCGCGTGTGTGCCGTACCAACGCGGTGGGATTGGTATTAATATGTAAGATCGCAAGAGGTAGTGCTACCTATACTAACAACAGAAGCAGCAGCAGCAGCAGCAGCAGCAACAACAACAACAATACCGATGCTTAAAAGGAGGTAGCGAGCGTCGTGGGATTCAACCAGCAATAAATAAAAGAAAAAGGGAAAAGGGAAAACAAAAAGGAAAGAAAGAAAAAAGAGAGAGCGAACGACAATTTGATATCCAAATGGCCGATATACTATATATGTGTATATTGTAGTGTATAAGTGAGAGGTAGGTAGGCAAGGCAAGCAAGGACTACCTAAGGTAAGGTATGAGACTGAACTGATTCTAGGTAGGCAGACTAGACGAACATGGGAGAGCGAGCGACCTGAGTGAGCGACCTGAGCAGTGCCTGAGTGAGCGAGAGTGGAAGAAATGATCTGAACAGGGCTAAACTAGTAGCAGCCTCCGGCCGTTGAATTATTATAGTAATAGCCGTCGCTAGCAGGTGAGAGAAGGGCAAAATCCATCAATCCATCAATCCATCCATCATGGATGAAGGGTGGACATGAAGGGTGGAACATGGGCGTGTAGACATGAAGGGTGCAGGTGGGTACAAGGTTGTTTGATGGAGGTAGGTAGTATAGGTACCTTTCTCGGCTTCCTTCTACCCAGACCCAGCTACCCTACCCTACCTCCCAGGTTATGTACCAAGGTAGTAGTCTGTTGCCGTGGGAGGCGATGTGATGAGGTAGTGTAGGTATGTCTAAGAGTGGCAGCACTTTTAATACATGCTACATACCGTACCTAGGGAATTAAGTACCTACCTAGTCCAAAATCAGCTTTAAGCGATTATATCTCTGTGATCGTCGCAAGGGAAAAATAGATAGACGAAGATTAGAATAAGACGCGAGAAAAGCAGCCAGGCGGGCAATCAATTCGATGTTGGTGGTGAAAAAAGGGAGGTCGAGTCCTACCTACCTACCTACCTACCTACCTACCTACCCATACAACTACAGTAGTACCTACACTAAGTAAGTAGGTATGTAAGTACTTACCTAACCAATTACACCACTATAAGGTGGTAGGTAAATATATATATATATATAAATATAATAAAAAAAAAAAAAAGTAAGAGTGGTAGGTAAGGTAGGTACTACAACTCTCTAACGCTGGTATAGCCATAAGGTAGTACACTACAGGTACAGGCTTACAGCTACGGTATGGCATATTAGGTAGTGTAAGCAACCACTGTAGAACCCTGTATACATTCACTACCTACCTACACTACAGAGGTAGATGGCTTTAAAATAGTATGAGCAGGTACGTACCTACTTAGCTACGCTATACCTTAACTGGGTACGCACTGTGGGCGGGATCGCGCGGTGGGGGGGTGTTCAGATAGGTATTAAGAGGGGGCGTGTTTCTCTTGAAATAAGAAGCACCTCGGCCCCACACCTATTGCCCTTGTCCACCTTCCAGGTCCCACACCTCACAGGTACGTACCTTAGCTATGTGCTATACGTACCTACTACCTACCTACTGTAGTAGTCTCCCTCTCAATCTCCCTCTCTCTTACACCTACACGTTCTCTTGTGGCTTGGGGATGGAAAGTCACAGCTTACTTATTAACATACTACCTATCTTTCCGTGAAGGCATCACATCCCGTCTACTTCCATGCTTACTTACCTCAGTCTACACTATCCATCCCCAGCCAGCTACCACGCTACGACGCTACCACGTCCCGTCCCTGGTCCTTTGTGGTGTTGGCTTTTTCAAACTGCCTGGTACCTAGTCCAGTGTAGGTGCACCCGTACATAACGCACCTCCATGATGTTTTTTTGCCACCCTTTCTCTCTCCACATCATCCTCCATTCTCGACAGACCGTTGGTTATATGCGACTGTCTACACTACGGTATGTTTCATGAATATCTGCCAAGAGCTTTGTTTGTTGATTGCAACCAGTCGTGAAGGGTGAGGGTGCGTGACTGAGGAGGGCCTATCCACAGCGCCATGATATATGTAAGATATATGCCAAACCTCCATACAACCAGAGAGAGATCTAAGGGGCTCGGTGCGTTGTAGATAGATAGTAACCTTGTTTCCTGTTCCAACCCCTCTAACTTTGGGTGCACACATGAGCTGCGTTGTAGATCTAATGTGCTTTTCAACTATCTGCTTTGTTTTTTGTTTTATTTTTGTTTTGTTTTTTTCTGTCTTTTATCTTGATACTAGACTTATTGACAGGTTGCTTCTCATGTTTCAGTGTAGGTCATCATGTATTCTACAAGACTTTGTCACACACCGCCTCCGCATACATCATCATGCAGCAATCTACCTAAAAACATACTTCAGTACGTGTAGCTAGATTATCTCTCCCGTTATATGCAATCCGTATTGTACTTTGATAACATTCAAACCATCGAGTGGGTGGAATATAGTAAACCAGGTTTGGCCTACCGAAATATCGTATTGCCCCCTTTTTGATATCGTATTGATGTAGAGCCCCTCGAATGCATTGAGAAATACAGTACAAGTAAGCATGTAGTACCTACCTCTTGTCAGCCGTTAATTGTTCTTAGTAGCAGTTTTCGGTCACCCACCTGGTAATAGAGGCTGTGCCAAGCTGAGACGTACATCTGCAATTTGAATAGGAGATAAGTAGTGCTGAAGCACCACCGTTTCATCAAGCTGTGAAAAGGGGAGCCAATTTTTGCGCAGGTCGCCGTTCAATCTGATTATACTTGCCAGTTTGAGAAATTCATGATTCAAAAGGATTGTCATCTGTGTAACAAACAATTTAGGCATCAGGATATTTCTCTCATATAAACAGCAAATATAAGGGGTATGGATGAGGGATGTATAGACAGCGCGGAAATGCAAACTAACTTATGCCACTAACGCAAGCTACAAATTCAAATGCCTACCCTCCATGATGCTTCAGTCATGTGGTATATCAAGTGTCTGTTGACTTGTATGAGCCCACGCCGTGGCGTCTAGACGCGCTCGCTATGCATAATCCTAATAGATGTGTTGTGACTTTAGAGAAGAGACTACCTAGAGTAAAGAATGGGCCATGAAGAATAGAGCTCTGTGTCAAATTAGCCCGGTCTTGTCTTTGCGTATGTGGTAATTATTATGAGCCCAAGCTAATAATTACCTTTATTGGCTTCTATCACGAAAGGCATTTAGGGATGTCTAAGGACATGCCGTGGCTCCCGCGCAGATCGGGGTGTTTCGTGAAGTTATCTGCCTTGATTTGGCGTACTTGAAGGTTGAATAGCATGTACATATTATCGGCCGGTACGAGGAATGCGTAAAGTGTAATTGTTTTGAATTACGGTAGGAAGACGACGGCTAACTCATCGTATATGCCATATTCGGTCAAATCGGATGGCGATCTGTTTCCTCCAAGGTTAGCTTCACGCTATTTATTAACAGCGTAAAATCTACAACTATTGGCTTCCGAATGTTCGAATAATAGAGGATTTTGTGGGCTCTTGGAGAGCTAATCAGCAGATTCAAATCAGTGTGGCGAAATATGTCTTGCAGAAGATCAACAGTAACAGGTTCAAGTAGATCGAACGATGCAACGCCGAGCTGTAGCGAGACTCACGGACGAAGTATTCGCTCTCATCTTGAGAAGTTCTAATTCTAACGAGATCTCGTGCTGGAGCATCTCTATCTTGTTCTCTAGTTCCCATGTGAGGATCCCGCTACGGGACTTAAGGTATGGGTATGTAAACTCCCTAATGGGTGGTCTCTGTCAGTAATATTTAAACCAATTCCTTTGTTTTAGAGAAAGCGGTGGTGCTCTCCCTGTTTCAGTGGAATGCCAAAGCATCATCGTGGTGTTTTGGCGGATAGAAAAGCGGATACTTAAGCATACATGAATTAGACAATGGAATAGTAAACAGATCAGACTATAGGCCAGCTGATAATTTTGTTGTGCATGTATTCCAGGGGTTAGAATGGAGTCATCTGCTAGCTTCAGTGTCTTTGGTTGAAGCAACCATTCTTCCCATAGCGGATTTTATATTACATGTAGTAGCGGAGGCAAGCCACACATGATATGCACATAATGCACTTAGATTAGACGAGTAGTTGTGCCACTACCCACACCGCTATTGCCATGAACCTCAGGTAGGGGACAAGCGATTCTAGTTCAGGCATGTAAGACATGATGTTCACAGATAAGCTGGGACTGGTAACTTGCCACAAGTGCACTTCGACACACGAACTTCGACACGACGTTCTGGTGCCAAAGCATAGGAGATACTTACCTATAGGCTGCTAGGTAGGTAGTCATAAAGATGAGCTAATAGACACTAGAGTAAATCAATCCATAGCTGAGTGTACAGTTTAAAGGACTAATCTTACACTGTATAATCCTGCCAGGATGATAGTATGTATGTAGGTACTATGTAGGTCTAATGCGCCACATCTTCTCCAGCCCATTTCTCTTTTCTTCCACTTTCCGCTACTACCTGGGCAGTCCCGGGCATATATGAGAGGTACCTATGTAGGTACTAACATCCATGGGATACCTGCTACGTTGATTAGTATGCAGATGTATCTTAGGCTACCTACCTATTATTAGACTACCAGTACTACTATGTACGTAGTATGAGTATGTACGCATATGTATGTTACAGTACTAGTATGTAGTATGCGCTAGGTAGTATACGTCCCTTCGGAATTTGCCTCCCGATACATGAACCTCCCACTTATATCCATCATCCCTCCTGCAACGAAGGTTTTATTTTCGGTATGTGGTAAGATATATCTACGGTAAAGGGAGGGCCTTTTCTTTGCCCATCCTACGGCTCCTACCCAATACCTAATATAAGTAAGTATATAGCCCCATTTTGCGCCTGCATGCATTACCTGGGTCCTGATCCAATTGTTGTCGGCCATTTTCATCACCTTACCCTACTTAACCTAGTAAAACACCGAGGTCTGCCTCCCTACTACCTAGTTCCCGGTCCGCATTAACGTCAATCCTAATTCGGTTGCATGTCTCCTACCTACATAGTATGTGGTATATTATCTGCATGCACTACTGGTCTGCAGACTACTGACTACTGGGCAGAGCAGCGCGATAATTGGCCGGCATCATATTGGTGATACTTTCGCCTCCCACCAGCCAGGACGCGCGGTTTTCACCAGTCCAAATGTACCGACAGTCATACTAAAATGGCGGAATCACACACGCGCACAGAGATAAACAAAACAAAAAAAACACCCTAGAATTGTCATGAAGTTGACGTCATAGAACCCGGAGATATTTCTAATCTGGACCCCCTGCCTCCTGTCAAGCCCCTTCGCTTGCCTACCTAATTCGTTTAGCCCCTTTTGGGCCACCTGTCTTGTAAGTCATCACTTAGCTAACTCGGTTTAACTCTCCTGTAACTCCACCACCGCTTTGAACTCCAGCATCGCCGGGTTCCTGACCAGGTCACAAACTTCTAGAACGACGACGGCCTACCTTGAACCTTGGGCCTCCCAATCGGAAACGCCACTGCATGCAGCAACCAGAGACCGGATCAGAACACCAGACGACATGGGTTTTGCTGATCTTCGGCATTCACCACTGCCAACACTGTATTGGGGGCTAGTTTCAACAGTTTCTTACATGAGGGCTTTCGATTTATTCAGCATCATAGTCGAGAAGAGCATTGCACAACCGTGGTCAAGGGGAATTAGTCCTACCTAGCCGGATAGTGTCCGGACTATCCTGGTAACACCTTGTTGCTAAGAAGCTAATACGTCGCATAGCGCAGCCACAGACTCAGCTCGACATCGACTACACGCTTTATTAGAGAACACTGGCAGAGTATCTGGCCAAATCGTGATTGTCGCGTTCCGGTAATCGCTCTCAATCGTACGTTAGCACAGGCTAGCGGCCTTTTTCCGCTGCGGCGTGCTGTATCTCCATTCCTATTAGCGACATGACTCTGAATGAGACCGACGACGGACAGCAATAAGCTCATGGAGTCGGACAATTTAGGCTATCGGGAAACCCAATCAAGTCAGACAATCATCCCTCCATGGCAGCAGACTCGAACACATCCCAAAACCCCCTTCTCATGATTGCATCTCATACATATCGTCTCCATTGAAGACGATAGTGCCTGCGGTTCATAGCAGATCCTGCAGATTGCGGCGTCACGGGGGGTGTCTTCTGTGCAGCAGTATCCCGGATTGCCCCCCTGGCATGACACCGCGTGCGGTATGTTTGGGGCTGATGACTGCAAGACATACCCGTCTATCTTCAAACAACAACACAACAGTGGCTTCTATGTGCAGATGTCTACGTGTCAAGTGAGCACGGTGCTTCACATTGCCTTAGTCAACACTCGACACAGAACTGGCACCAATGACACCAATGACACCTAATGATAGGTCTAACCTGAAACATGACGCTCCCGTCGATGTGCATCAGTACCGGAACTCCCTTCCGTCTGTCACCAGGCATACATTACAAAAAATACTACTAAGTATGAGAGTAATTTCAGGTAGGCTTCGAACCTGGGGATAGTCAAATCACTTGCTAGCGGAAACAACCGCATGCACGCATTGTTCTCACGGTCCGCATGCCAAGCTTTTTATTCAAGGGCATCTTGGTCGCATCTCGCGTAGGTAATAATCGTAATGTACACTAGTGTACCAGTATCCGCCAAGATTGGGAAGACCGTTTTGTTCAGCCCCAAATTCGTCAACTTGATACATAGATGATAGTAGTAAGTAACTACCTAATTGTATCTCCTTCGCATGCTGTATAACTAACTTGGCCGCCATTAGCGAGGCTCATTGACATAAGATTCATAGGGTTTTAGTGATATCGCCCACCACTTGCTACACATTTGTAGGCCTCCTTAAAAAACCATCGATTTATTATCTTTAAGCGTCGGACCTGAATAAATAGTAGCGACCGTCCCAGCTCTCCCGCCAGAGTTCTCAATTAGAATGGTTACGGGGATACCTAATTGCCAATATTGGTACATACAATCCAATTATTATCGTTCATCCCTGATTTAATAATATGCCGACGACATATATATATATCCACATGTTGCCTCGTGCAGTCTGCTCGTGTGCAAGTCGACCTTATTATCATAGCAGATTCATTGGACAACGTGGCGGATTGGTCCATCCCTCATGCAGGGTCAGGGATAGGGTTGATATGCTTCGCAACACACTACATCGTCCCGACCATTCCAGTCATCCGGTCCGCTAGCCTTCGCGAGTGACGATTCTCGATCTTTGCTTAATTTGCCCGCTTCGGTGACCCTTGCCCCGACTTCGCGTGTGCCTGCGCATAGCACTATTGATTTCGAGCTCTTGGTCAGCCCGTTGTTTACCAAAGACGGCTAACTTACCCGGTGTCGAGAAGCCTCTTTGCAACATTGCGTTGCAATTTAGCGCCCGGGTCCCGTTAGTCTTTCAGGGGTCGTGTATTACGTGCCTATTGGCTCCATAAGCGTTGTCACTCCTACCAAGTACTACCCTCACATCTAGGTATTCAGGGTTCTTGCGCAGAGCATAACACCCTTCCACACACGTTGTTCTTCCCTCTTTATTTCATTGGGTTAATGGGGTTAATGGGGTTACACAAGTACCAAGCGCCTCAGCATTGATGTTTTCAATTGAACTGCCACTGTAATAAGCACGAGTGTATTACGTAGTGTGCAGTTACCATAAGCTTGTCAACCCTTGTGTTCCTAGAGTCGTCTGCTAGAGTATCCATATGTAGGCTATTAGACTAGGGTACAGTGACACTAGTTACACTACCTACTAGTCTAGTAGGTACTACCTTAGCCCAATAGTGCTTGTGGCGGTGCTCAATAACCGTTGAAGGGACTTCTTCCATACCTCTTCGGCTTCTTTACCCAGACAGGTCCCAAAGTTGACGATCGTTCAGCTACACGCGCCGCCGTCGCTTTCTGCTATCCCAACTAGTTCCATCTCTCTAGTGTAGACAGTCTCCCGACACGGTACTTCTCCCGGTTTGCATGACGAAGCCCAATTTCCATTCCTCAAGCTATGATTCCCATCTCTTATTTATAGGATCTTGGCTATAGGACTAGCTAGCGAGTAGCGCGCCCCTCAAAGTAATGTAGTTCAACACAATGTGGGTAGCTTCGAGAAATACAGTGCTCCCTCCTACAGGCTACCGGTCGGTAATATTGTTGCATTGAACTATCAATCAAGATCTAGCCGCCGGAATGATGACATGCCGTGTTTCTCCTTCCGGAGCCCGCGATAGAGCTGAACCGCAATGAAACGGTGCACGCAGTGGCCCGGGGGGGCGACGATTATACTACTCCCGTGTCACGTCGCCGTAGGTTGAGAAGGGATTCGGAGACGCCGGTCGTCGATGCAGGAGAGCTCGTGTTCGGCGCTCCGTAGCCCCCATCCCGTTTATTCCGTAGCACGGCCTCTACCGGAGGTGGGTGGGTGGGTGTGCCTTGTTTTTATCGCATCATCGTGCAGGTTTCTGCACTGCCACGATGAGACCCTTCGTCGCTAAATACCCGATAGTGATGTAACCCAACTAGATCAACATATAGCAAAACCACTGTCGATCCTTTCCGCGAGCGATCCGGCGGGGACTGGGGCAGGTTTGCTGTGAAGATAAAGTGAATCCCCAAAGCACCACTCCCCCTTGTAATGTGGAGGGATGACCAGAGATTCCTGGTGGTAAATGGACCCTAGATAAGATACATCCATACCTTTTGCAGTCTTTTCTTAGTCTATTCTTAGTCTTTTCCTTGGCCTTCGAGTCCGGCCTGGGACCTACAATTTCGCCGAATTATTGAACCCTGAATGACCACATCATAGGGTGAGGACCCTAAACTATATCACCCCATCTTTAGATATAAGATCGGCCTCTTAAGATGTCATTCCCAGTAAGGGGGACTTCGTATAAGGCACGCGAAGAATTTCGAAATCCACTTGCCGCTCTGATCGGCCTCCGGTACCATCATTATTGACCACACGGCAGCGCGTGCGTGACCGTAAAACCATGCCATTTTCCTTGCGCAATTCTTCAGCTATTCGCGATCCCTGATAATGCATGTAGTAGTCGTGTGGCGATTTCAATGTAGGGATACTTGCCCGCTACAAGCCACGACAACCGTGGCTATTGTGTACTTTACCCTAACCACACCCCTCGCGAGTCTTACCAGGCCCTAGTAATATCGTCAAGCGGCCGGACGATATGGACAGCTTGGGACAAGGCTGCGAGGCTACTTTAGATACGAGATGATCGTCGCGAAGTCCTCGTAGCATAGTATTGCTGTGATGTCGACAACTATGATCACTTCACCGGAGTTCTCCGTCACTCGACAGCACAGCTTACTACTCTACTGCACATTACATCGTGTTCTGTATTAAGGGGTATCTTTATGGGATTGATAGCCTGTCGGATTTTATCGTGCTGGGATAGAGAGCCCTCTTCTGGTTCTAATGGGCGACGAACTACAGGCTCTAGGCTGAGCTCAGCTTAGACGTAGATTCCAATGCTTGGTACTCGGTGTCCTTATCGTAATCCGCTGAGAATATGGTGGGCAAATCAGGTCACTGATTGCAAGTGCTTAACGACCGAAGCCTCTTACTCAGAGAGGGTTAGCTAGAATAGTAAGGTAGTGAGATGGTGGAAAGGGGGAAATCGTCAAGGCATCGGACTACTGATCTCTATGGACATGAGATTTTGGGAGTACACTCTTGCACTTAGTGGTGTGCTTACCAGAGAGTCTTAGATACCAAGATCAAAATAGATGTAGCAATAATCCACGGTCGTGAGTATTGTGACATTGTGAGCTGGATGCTGTAAAAAGCACACATATAAAGGGTGATATTATGGACGCTAGAGATGGGTTATAGGGGGGACGAAGGATAGAAAAATTGGTTAACCTGACGCCGCATCGCTAGTACCTCGTTTCTCTAGGCCGATTGAGTTGTAACATATCAAATTAGCATGTACTACACTATAAACAAATATTGAGCGATGAGAAAACTACTTAACTGCTTTGGAATAGACGTCGTAGGGCATGTCACACATCCGTGAGCCATGAACTAGCAGCAAGCACAGCTAGCATTACTGTTAGCATCACCAGATGTTCATGATCAAAAGTTTCAATTAAAAGCAACCCAAGTAGATAACGCCATCATCCCCACCGTTTTGCTAACACATCCAAATAAAGCGTTGCCCTGCAACTACAAGATCCTCCAACTATCACCAACATAATCCTGAGAGCCTGGCCTATCCTGCTAGTCTACATACAATTCGGCTTCGTGAACATATCCATTGCGGTATATTGAATAATGCGCCCCAAATTCATGTATACCAATGCCGGTTATCCCCTCTTCTATCACCAATCAATGAGAATATTCATGTCTATGCGTATTACATTTTCCATTCTGATCTCCCAGACACCTGTCATCCCCGAAAACTGTCGTAATAATCGGAGAACCAGTTCAAGGCGTCCTGGAAACGATGTCCAGATTCCTCGGACTCGTTATATTCGTTAGATTTCTTAGGGTTCTCAACCGGCGATTCGTCGAGATTTTAGTAAGCCTCGCACAAATATCGGTCCAATTCTATATCGGCACGCAAATCGACGTAATCCTCGATCCCAACATACTCGTCGTTATACAGATCTTCAGGCATGCTAAGATGATTTATCGGAGTGGGTGAATTTGAATGCAGCCAAGGCAGTTCGGCCAAATGAGATGGCATTGGTGGTGATGGCGTTGGTGGTGGTGACGGCTGCAAGAACTCTAGGGACATCGCGGTATTATTTCTAAGCGATATGACAGGAAATTTTCCGTCCGCATAATGTGTCATCACACAAGGAGTTCTATCCATGAATTCGTCGAGATCAGCGAGATAGACACGATTATCGTTGCTGGCGTCTAGGAAGAAGTGGGGGGTCGTGTTGAGGATGTCACTGTATACGTCTAGGTTAGCTAGAATGAAGTAGCGTCCGTTTGACGGTGATAGAGCATGGGAGCGATCTCGAGTACGTGCTTGTGGTTGAAATGAGAATACATAATGCAAAGATCACGAGGACCGGCTGAAGGAAATTGGGATGGTGATAGATAAAAAGAATTGAACTGGAAGCATACCCAGCTTTCATCTGGAAGTAGCCCCAGCCTCCGTCACCGAGACGTTCGAAGGTCCCATAGGGGATTACCATTATCCTAGAAAAGCCATCGAGCTGGATCCCGAATTCTTCCCAGGCTCGTTGCCATTCCCATTCGTCATTCTCGTCATCTTCAGTCTTTATGGGAGTGGAGTTCGTCGCGGAAGTGTCGTCCTTTATGGTATTTTCCGTTATAAAGGAGATTCGCATTTTGTAACTGTTGTCCACCACGGAAGTTGCCATGTTACGTGCCCGGGAGAATCTCTGCCGAAGAGGTCGGTCAAATAGTTGGAAATCCGAGATCAATGTAGCATGGAACGAGCCAAGCGAGGTTCTGGTTGTGCGTGTGAATAACACGCAGAAGGCAGTAGTAAGATATTGAGATAGTGATAATAGAAGATATTGTACAGTGATACTACAGTTTCACGTGTGACGATTGACAAGTTGCCAGATTAGAAGGAATTGAGAAGAATTAGAGAGGAGGAAAGCAGATATATATACATCTTCGATACATGGGATAGGGCAGCACGAGAGCATTGATCAAAACCAGTAAAGTTGAAGCGGCCGATTAGAGTTTCTTATTCTAATAGATCCAATGGCAACACAAACTCCCACTATTAGACTCGAAGGCTCGGAGTCCGTGACGTTTTAGCGCAGAGTTACACAATTAGCATTCAAAGCCGACTAGTTTAGAAGACGCTGAGAAGCTTCGAGTGCAACTTAAAGACAGTCGGAGCTCGGTTAGCTAATAGTAGGTTACGAAGTTGACTTTGCCCATGAAAGGATAATATAACAAACAACATATCCAATTTGGGGGGAGGGGGGGATAAGAAAAGAAAAAGATTAAATGAGGTGAATAATTCCATCTGACTAGTTTATTAAAATAATTAATGATTTTGCATCGCAATCTTGAATAAGGAATTTACGTAGCTGCTGTAAATGTGCAGTTATGGTTAGGTAAATACCCGGGATTCATCTAATTGACAAAATCAGATGTTAGTACAAGATCACAGTATCATAAATCGAGCTAAACTGAAATACAGTGATAGTAAAATCTACATGTGAACCTTGATTAGGGGGACGTGATCATAACCGACGACAGGGGTGAATAGACTTTTTTACGATACGCATCACGAGTATCATGTCCTGTTAGTTGATCGACAAGTTAATTGCTACTTAGACCTGCAATAGGCTTTTCACATATAATACCACTAAAGTCGACCGGACTCGCCACGGCCGAATTCTATTTCTCTCCTGAGCTTCTAGTCTCCCAGATGGGGCGATTATGCGGATGTTTTGCTATCTCTCTTACTGATTTCTTTGAGACTACTAGTACGCTCTCGCCGATGGATAAACTCAAGTGTAGGCGCATTTCTGAATACCCTTCCGCCACACCCTCTAGAAAAAAATAGGTGTCCGACATCGCAAGGACCGCTAGAGAGTTAGTTTAGGCTCTTCGCGTAACAACAAGTTCTCAGTATCCCCCCTACTAGGGTTCTAGCACCTTCTCTAAAAGCCGTGACTGTGTTAGTATCCGTTAGGGTTGGTGTGATACTTCTGGCTCACAAATCTTTAGTTCTGAGCTGAATAGACGAAAGGTGGCTTTTAGTCGCCGCTTGGTATGATTACGGGAACAAGGGAATCTATTGTTGCTGTTGCGGCGTGGTGTTTTCGTGGTCACGTGCCGCTGAATTGGGATCCAGGAAGGATAATGGCATATGCAGGAAGACATTAGTGCTACCGAAAAAAAGACTGACAGCGCCCAAGGGGGTTGAGACATTGACAGCCCCCTGAGGATCGTATGATTCCCATGTGTCATGAACGTTAATGTATACTATAGAGGAACTTTAATGTGGAGGGCTTACGACGCGTAGAGCCATCATGTGAACCTCTGTTGGCTTCGGGCGTATACTTTAGATTGAAATAAGATCAAAATTTTAATAATGTTTGTTCATCTACTATACACAATGGAGCAACCGAATCATGTGGTTATTATATTTAACGCCAGGGAGTTTCCGCGACAAGACCTCTGCAGAACCTCCCTTGAGGTAGGTATGCGGGCGTGCTAAGCGACTAGGAATTCTCTACTATACGAACATATATAACTGAAACATGGGATGAACTTAACAATGTATATAGTTTTTTGTGATGGGGGCTTTTCACGATTTAAAGTTATAGCATCTGTGATCCTTTATGCTTCGTTAGATCAAGCTTACTTTCTGCGCAGCAGCGAGGTATTTACAGTAAGACTACCTGTAAGTATACCCGCCTGTCTGTCTCCCTTCTTCTATTTACTGCTTTTGGGCTTAGTCATGATTCTCCACGTCAAGTGGGCGAAACTCACTGACGATGGAATGGTCCTGTATCTGGCAAGACTGATGAGCCGGCTCTATAATGTTGAAGGTACTGCTGTTGCAACCTTAATATGGAAGTCTGATGAGTACTTATTGTGACGCAAAGAGCCTACACTAACTACATGTATCTAGCGGCCCCTGCTATGTCAGACACCTTATTTGTTCTAGAGGGTGTGACAACCGCCCCAAGTCGCGAAATACCGAGGCGACGGCGGGCTAGGCAGCGGGCAAAGAATCACAAGAGCTGACGACACGGGTGACCAAAAATCTATTCAATGGACAGAAGACCTTACATATTAGGCTTAACGGACAACGGTTCTAGTGTTGGATCTAAGGGCTGTCTGAAGGGCAGTAGGTTGGAGATTAGCTTTAAGATAATATTTTGGATTCCCTTGCAGATGACGAAGATGTGTACCGGTTTTAAGTTTTTCTAGCTGAGATCCCATTTTTGAAGATGTTGCTAGAGTGAGAGCATTCTCTAATAAACTAGGGAGCATGACATAGGAGTAAGTGATACGATATATTTCTGACATTCTTAATATTCGCGTAGTGGCTGTAAGGTACGAACCGCCTGCATTCTACATGCAAGACAATAAAACGCACCTGTTTCTTTTTCCTTTCCCACACGTCAGTTGCTATTGCATGGAAGTAATGGGTGCGGCCATTCGGAGAGGATGCCTAGTAGTTGGTAATAACTCGGCGGTTTGTAATCTGCCTGGTACCTGGTTCGCTTAAGAAGGTTTGACCTCACAGGCCTCGTGAAATACAAGCATACATTGTAGCAATCGAACTTAAAATGTCATTCATAGCGCGTGAATATAACCGACGACGCCGCGATTGTAAAGAGTCTTAAGTATGTGGATAAGAACACCAGGACAAGTTATCCATGACGCCCTCATTTTTGCCTTTTTTACTGAACTATTATATTCATATACAAAAATTCCGAAAGAATGAACCAGCATCGGCCATGGGGGAACTACTAAACCGTTATTTCCATGTCTGTGGAGGCTTGGGTGCCGAAATCCTATTCATCAGGAGGCTAGCAGACGGCCGAGTAAAGAGTGTAATTAACATTTGTGACCTTTTACTTCATATGGAAGCGGCATAAGATGCGAAGATACCGCTTTTCTCTAGAATGAAAAGAAATGTGTATTTTCAGCAGATATTACCTGCTGGAATTATAAGCCTTTTGCAACAAGACATTGAAAATAATACTAATCCAAGGGTTCACCTTTACCCTTATACATAGTGTAGAGGTGGCTAAAACGTATAGTTCCATGTGAAATAAATCAATTTCTCCGTGAGGGAGTCTGTTGATCAAAATGAATCACAATATAATTCGCCTCCAATAAATAAAGACCATGAAGATTGACTGCCTCCCTTTCGTCCCTTGCTTTTTGCTATTTTGGAATAAGGACTTACCTTATGAGGTAAATAGTGAGTTGGGTTCGATTCCTAACAGCACTATTGGTATTCGCTTTTAGCTTATTTTAAGGTTGATATAGTAGGTTTACTTAGCCTCACCTATCATCGCACTAGCGCCATTCCGACATACAGTATGCGTAACACACCACTAGCAGTTGGGCATGTTGACACCGGCATGCCAGAACAAGAGATGGAAACCCAAGAACTTGGAGAACGGACTCAGAACCTGGCAATCTGATTAGGTAAGTGAGAATTATGAGCAATATTCACAAACATACTTGCTCCATCCACACGATCACCAAGTTATCTCGGGACATGCGATATATAAAATAATAACGAAGCCTAATACGCCCTGAGACTTACAGTCGAGAATCCTTGCTAGCTCCTATAATTTATAAAGGTAGATATTGTGTAGCTATTTATAGCCACCGTTTATTTGTCTGCGCACGGCCTCCGTTACAGTTAATTCATGCATAACTCTCTTACAGTCGCACCAAGTACCCGAGTGCTTGGTATTGGAGGAGATGATTAATAATTAGCCCATTCTTGTACCACGCTATAGGGATTTATGGTGATTCAAGAGAAGAGGCTAATTTGTCTTTATGATTTGAGACTTTAGTCACTATCAATGTATTCATTCACGAAATTCCCGACAATGGTCTTGGAGGAATCCGGTCTAGTGTGAATTACACCACATGAGTCGGCTGTGAGATGAACAGAGTTTGATATTCGTTATACATACGGTTCGAGATAATCACAGATCCTCGCCTAATTATACACATGCCAGTAGAGGGGAGAAAAAATCACCCCAGTCATCCCATATTGTACATTTCTTCGATATCCCTCCAACTCCGATACCGTGTCCTGAGGCTTGATCTCCTACGCCACCCCCCAGCCCTCTTTTCGTGTATAGAATTAGGGTGGCGCGATCGTAGCCTCGCCGGGTTCCGAGAAGTACACGCACAGTTTAAAGCCAGCCGTTCTAATAAGTCGTCTACTGGAGAGTCAAATTTACCCCGTAAAAGACGAAAAGTCCAACTTTGAAAAGTCAAAACCTCCGTAAGGCAAAGCTTGCTGTTGCTCGGCTTCGTTATCCATCGTTAAGTTCCCCCACATGTCCAAGCTTATGTTTGGCGCGGCAATGTTATTTCCTAGGTACTGGCTCACATCACCTAGGTCGAGCGACATCGGCTGATAAGGCGACGTCTGCTGTAGCAAAAACGGCTGCGATGACGAGGCAGGTGACTCCGAAGAGGGCGTGTACGATGACGGCGCACGAGAAGCCGACGCCTGACGGAGGCGCTGAATGAAATCAGGGACGTCGACTTGCTGCCCGCATTGTGCGAGAACCTGCTCCCGCGCGGCCCATGCTTTGAGCGTGAGCTGGGCTTGGCGATCGATTTTCTTCTGGGAGAGATCGAACAAGTCTGGATGAATGTCGTGAATCGATTCGAGGGCGGTCCAAGCGCGCTCGGTAAGCATGCCCGTCGGCCTCTTGTAAAGCTTGATGGTGAAAAGAAGTAGAGCATCAGTTTGGAAACCCACCCTGATAAACCACAAGAATCCCGTGTTGGCCATGCGTTTAAAGACTGCGACGTTCCTCGAGTGGCTTTGTGTGAAAGATTTGAATAAACTGTCAATCTGGTCGAATATTTCTGTTCCCCATTCAGGTTGTTCGCACATCGGGGTCATAATGTCCTTCATCTTATCAACAAACAGAGGGCGTACCGTTAAAGCAGCTTCTTGGACACCCCCTAGTGTCCGATCGACATATTTCCGCTCGAACTCGGCCAGCTCCGCGTCGAGTTCGTCGACAAGAGCGCGATACTTCTCAATAGGGCCGCGGGAAAGTTGTTGACGACCGTCACCAGTACGTAGCGCCATGAAGGCGGCTTCGAAGGCGAGGAACGTCCTACTTGTGAAATTTGAATAGTGATAGATGAGAAGGACAAACGCCATTTCTGTAGGGCCATCTCGGGCTACAAGAGGCTCCATCGAGTCCGGGGATAGGTCCGCGTCGTTGAGATTCAGGGGCATCTTGGTGTCCCAATTTGTAGCAACCCAAGCATGGCTTAGGCCAGACAACATGGCATTCCTAGAGTCTTGCGTATGGACATGCCACCATAGCCTTCGTCGCATCTCAGCTTCGAAAGGCGAGAGATTAAATTGCTCGCCATCGCGGTGATAGCCCATCTTCTGAGCGATGCGTATGACGGTTCCACCCATAATCCAGTTCGAATGGTTATCAGCACGACCGTTTAACGAAAGCTATAGAGGTACCTATTAGTAGTGGTACACAAATTGGATGAAATTGAAAGTACCATATATAGTGAGAGGGCCTGTAATGTTGTCATGTCGTATCTTTTCAAGAAGTTCGACCGAGTCAGGGCGAGTTTTGTGCCTCGAGTAAATTGATTTACGGCGTTGTCTCGGGTCATACCGAGAAATTGCATTGCTTCTTGGCTAGTGAGTGATACGGCAGTCATGGTATAGATAGAAAATAGAAGCGCTTGATATGATAGGGGAACTTTATTGATGTCGGCAGCGGCGTCCATCATATATGGCTGTAAGCTGGGGATATGGACTATTTTGGTTAGGGGGTTAACCCGGTCCACGAAAAGTTGCCATAACCTGAAGACATTGACAAGGCTATATCAAGATACGTGTGAGCAAATGGAACATCTCGAGGCATTCGACAAAGTTCAGTGATTTTCAAGGAACAAGACACGCACTTTGGCTGCAGCTCTTGCAGATCGATCGTTGCATCCTCAACACCGAGGAATAGGTCGGCATTGTTGTCGGGCGAGAGACCGGTTGTACTTGACTCAGATTCTTGGTCGCCGTCATCGATAAGATTTCGCAGTGCCGTAAGCTAGAAACAAAGGTTAGAGATGGTGGCCCCGTGTGGCTTGGAAGGGCGTAGGGGCTATACCTCGTCGTAAAAACTTATGCGGACGTAATTGTCCATGAATAGAACGTTGCCGTCCTCTTTGACAACCTTCCCGGACGGCTTAAGAGCTGGTTTAGGGTCATTTTCTACCTTTATTACGGCTGGCGGTGAGGCGAGCTGGCTACTACTACTACGGCTCCCGGGAACAGTAGTGGAGGGGGCGGATTCCCCTTGGGTTGGACCGTTACCGTCTGCATACTGCTTGAGCAGCCGTTCACAGCGCGCCAGACGCTCGAGAAGATCCTGGTTTGGACGACGACGTTTATGTGGCGGGGCTGGGACGCTCGGTCTACAAGCAATTTTTGCCTGGATTTTGTGTCAGTAAGTAAGCCACTTCAGATGTGGTGTGTTGTAGGGTGGAGGGATGGAGGGGTGGAGGGGAGGGGGGATGTCATCATCTCAGGCTTTGCGACATAATAATGAGATACTTTGAGACAAAACAAGACAAGACAAGACAGGATGCGACAGGATGCGACAGGATGCGACAGCATAGGACAGGACAAGATAAGAAATACGGCAAAGACAACTAATAATACCTTGATGCAATTGGAGCATGGCTGTCGGCGGTCGCATTTGATCTTGCGATATTGGCAGTGAACACAAGCCAAGATCTTCGTAGGTTTAGGGTGGGGTGGTGCCGCAGCGGCGGCGGTTGTCGCTGACATTGCGATCAAGGCCCGAGATGAAAGGCCCGAGATGAAAGGCCCGAGATGAAAGGCCCGAGATGAAAGGCCCGAGATGAAAGGCCCGAGTTCAAACCCTTTCTTTCACATGTATCTATATCCAGTGGCGATCACCTTTGGCCGCTCGGACAGGTACCTAGTTCATCAGGCTGGGTAGGTATAATCAGATGAATGAAGTCAGTCTTCGTTTGGTACCTACTTAGACTTGCTGGATAAGTGAGTGTAGATAAGATCGTTGCTCAGGCAGTGCTCAGGCAGTGCTCAGGCAGTAGGTAGGCCTTAACGAGTAAGCAGTAGGTAATCCAAGGTGCCTTACTATGTGTGTAGGTAGGTAGACAGACAGACTAAAGGCTGACAAAACCAAAAACCCAGAAGGTATACTCAGTAGGTGACTCGGGGCGGGCGTCTTTGTAATTGTACCCAATAGGCATTGCCATAAAGCCGGGGTTTCTGAAATCCGGTCTGTAATTCGGGTCTTGCTTTATCTGCTCAAATCTGGTATAGCGGTATTCGATCCAGATCCACCGCGGGGAGTATGCATTAAGGGGGTCATGCGAGTAGTAGATCCCACGGAGTCGGAGTCGGGAGAAGAAGACTGCGACTACCTACCTAAGGTAGACTAATATACTTAGCTTAATACCAACGGATTCACCCCCTCCCCCCTGTCATTATCGGTACGTTGCTAATTTAGTTGCCTATTTGACGTCGTCATCATCCATTTCGTCGAGGTCCCAAACAGGTACAGCAGAAGCACAGCCTACACGCTACAGGGCCTAGCAGGGGAAACATCATGGGTGACCCGTGAGTCACGAAACGAGACAACCGTGTTTTGTTTGGGCAGTATGCGAGCAGTCTGTGCGAGCTTCAGACCATGCCCATCTTATTCTTACATTCTTACACCACCCTAGTGTACACCATCCCCCATTCCTCGGTGCAGTTGCATCTGACAGACTGATCTGATAAGCCATAACTCTACGACGCGCATACACGCTTCAGGCTAATGTCTACCTATACGGAATACGACGGCTGGCTTTCATTTCCCCAACCAAACTCGTCCACCTCCTTTCATGACTCAGGAGCTCAGGAGATGCGCGGAGGGTTTTCAGCAGTCGTCTTCTAACTGCTACCCATCCACCGCCAGCCAGAGTCAACTCTCATGTATTACGAATTCATGACAGATGGTTCATCCTGAGTCATCTATCTGCACTTGGAGTCTGAAATGGCTTCCCCAGGAACGCCAGCATACCGGGTTAATACTGTGCCCAGCCCTCGGCCATGCTTCCTCACATCCTCACAAGCATTCTATTTCCATGACATCCTTGCTACCACGTTGTTGACCATCGCTAGCTCAGCACGCAGTAAACGTGACTGGCACGCTAGACGTGCACATGGCCTTCTGACACACACACTCTTGTTCGGTTCGATCTAAGACTGGTGGTCAACTATGGACGACATGATGCTCATTTCGGCACGCCCAAAAGCTGCACCAGTTTGGGCGAGTTGGTTGCCATCTGAGTCAGGGTCAAAGCCAACCCGATTCCATTGAATGCGACTTGCACCCCTGATACTGCCCTGACTCTACTATGCGTCATAAACCCAGCGAGGTTTGATTCTGTTCTACATACGAACGGCATAGGCCTTATCTGCACAAAACGGTTCAAGCCATGGCCGAATTCACTGTCGGTTTGTGTACTGCATCGCCGCCCGGAGAAGGGAGCTCCAATTGCCAGGTTATCAGGTAATGCCACTGAGCAGGGCCGGGGCGACATGATGTATTTCGTCGGAAGTGAAATATGTCCGAGTAATTAAAAGTGACAGTAAGTTTTCAGTCTATTCTTCCTTTTGGAACCGAACTGTGAGTATCGCTGCTTTAGACGCCGCGAGTATAAGTATGATTCCGTTCGTCTCTACCTACTATTTCTATTCGCTTTTAGCTCATCTGTCGGTATTACACTTTAAGACAGAGGTCCCGCCGATCACAGCCACGTAGTGCTTCCTACTTCTAAGAGAACTAACTACTTGGTCTCCTAAGTTGCTGGCTTATCAATCTAGAAGCTATCCCTTGTAAGGGCGATATTAAGTTAATGGAACACCGGCCGACTTTCCTTAGTTGTTTAGTACACACTTCGCTGTTATCAAGCTAGTAACAAACTACCAAATAATTCCATCCGACTGCAACAATCAGAAGTGACAATTTCTAATCTTCTATTCCAATGTAACCTAGGAACCTAGCTGTTTAGATGCAGTAGTTATGTAGTTTATAACGTTTTCATTTTTATTTTTCCCATTAGCACAATATTTGTCTATTTTTATTTTTATTTAAATTACCTTCTTTCTTTCCTTGGCGGTCGCTTGTGCCATTCCAGAGCCAAACTGCATCACTGGAATACAAAGGAGAGTTGTTATCTAACAGGGGCATTAGGCGGCAGATGCATTGACGTCACCTCTGGTTTCATCGCCAACTCCCCCTCCAACCAACCCCTCACCATATCCAGCTTAGTCAAAGAGCTGATAAGGACGTAGGGTTGTACCTGTCTGTCTACACTAGGTAGGTACTAGTGTGGCGATTCTCTTGGCCTGGGTTGGGTGGGTACGACTGAGATTCATCAATTAGGTATCTAGTGTGGCAGGCGTCGAGGACCAGCCAAGGCGGCCAGTAACAGGAGAGTCTTATAGCATGCTATCCGCTTCAGTACTCGTGGTAGAATGATTGGTTCCTGTATAATATATTCTTCACATCATGGGTACGGACCTGTATTTTAAACTTCACAATCTATATTATCACGGGGACATTGGAGCTGAGGAGGTTCGGATGTAGGTACTTACTTCCATACATAGGTACCTACCTATTGAAGGATTACATTCCTGGTTGCATTGAAAGTCTTCTACAGTATAAAAGATAACAGTGAGATAGTTAGGTAGGTAGGTAACTTCAAGGTTACCTACACTAGTACCTAACTATACAGTATAATTCAGGTACAGGTACACTTACCTACTTACTTACATACCTACCTACCCACTGTATCTACAAACACTGCAGTACCCTACAGCGCCAAGCTGCCGCTAATACGCCACGGAAGTCACCCAGTTCCAGTGATCAAAAGCATGCTGAAACCTTGGATTAGTTAGGTACTGCACGCGATGGCATCACAAGCCAGACCGGGCACCAGGCACTGACCACGACGCATAGTCCCCTACAGCTGAGTACAGAAACCCCCCCGGATTTCGGCTTATCGGAAGCTTAGACAAGTATCTACCTCTTATCGTATCCCTCCTTAATGATTCTATCCCACTTTCTATCCTCTAGCTTGTAACTTGCTTGTCACTTGCGTTCTTGTAACCGTCATTTTATCTAAGTGCATACATGTACGTACTTAGTTTACTCTACATAGACACTCTCTCCTCTCTCATCCGTCCTGCTTCACCCACTTTCTTAGCTTCCTTCACGACAAATTCATCGTCTTAGGTCTGGGCCGACTTCTAGTCCGTTGCATTAGCCTGTCGAGACTCTAATATCCCCAGACCATCCTCTCCCAACTCGTCTTTATTCCTCGCGACCTCTAAGAAGCCCGCCCCTTTGCTCTCGGCATCATATCGAAACATCGAAACATCTCGCCACCGTCCACCACCCTCTACGGCCATGACTTCGACGCCGCCCGCGACCGTCACAACAGAGGAAGATGTTCCTCAAAGCGAAGGGTCCAAGCTCAAGACCTTTCTATCTATCTTACGAAAGTACGTGTCGGCCTGATGTAACTTCACAGTAGCATTGGAGATTAGATGGAGGAGAACACAGCGCCGCTATGTGGCTTGACTCTCGGAGTAACTCGTCCGTGATCGGACCCACGAGCTCAATCTTGTTCTACCATTCTACTACCATTCTACTACCTAGACTCCGAGCTGAAGGCTCTTGGAGACATAGCTAATAGTTGTTTTGCTACCCAGGTTTATGGGCGTATCAGATCTAGCCGCCGTTCGGTTTTCTCTTCCCTCCCAATTACTCGAACCTACGCCCAATCTAGAATACTGGAACTACCTCGATAATCCTAGCGCCTTCGCCGCCATAGGTACCTCCGACGAGCCTCTCGACCGCATGCTCGAGATCCTCCGCTTCTGGTTCACGAAGGACTTGAAATATGTCAAGGGCAAGCCTTGCAAACCTTACAACTCTTGCCTGGGCGAGTTCTTTCGTTGCAATTGGGAGGCAGAGGACAACGCACCGCCTATCGCTACTGGGAACCTCAGCGTGAACGGCACAAAAAGCGGTCTCAGCAGTGCTGCGTCCTCGGTCAAATCAGCCAAGATCGACCCTCGGACGGCCTCCAATGTGTCCGTTGTTCAGACACCCCCGAACCCGGCAGGGCCTACCGTCAGAATATCGTATCTCACAGAGCAGACATCACATCATCCACCCGTCAGCGCATTCTACGTGACCTGTCCAGAGAAAGGTCTGCACGCCAGAGGCTACGACCAGATCAGTGCCAAGTTTACCGGTACCGCTATCAAAGTCTCCCCGGGAGAGCACAACCTCGGTATTTTTGTGACTCTTGAAAGACGGGACAATGAAACATATCAACTTACACACCCTGCCGCACATCTCGGCGGACTCTTGCGCGGTGCTCTGAGTGTCACCGTTGGTGACGTCGCCTATATCACCTGTACTAGGACAAAGCTCAAGGCAATTCTGAATTACGTGGAAGAGGGATGGCTTGGCCGTGCACAAAACAAGGTGGAAGGTGTTATTTTCAAATACGATCCGGACAATGATGACAAAGTGCGTATTAAGGACGTGCCGGACTCGGATGTTGTCGCTCGGTTAGGCGGCGGCTGGAAGGATAAGATCGTCTTTACCTTAGGACCCAAGCCAGTGGTACGTATTAGAACATCGGTCTGTTTAATATGTGTAAGCACCAATATTAACACGGCGGCCAGGAATCCCACCCCGTCGACAAACAAACTACCATCATTGATCTCAATCCCCTAGCTGTTGCGCCCAAGACCATCCCGCCCAGCGAGCAACAAGCCGAAAACGAGTCCTTGAAGCTCTGGGATGGTGTCACTCAGGCCATCATGTCGAAACAATACTCAAAAGCCACAAGTGTAAAAGTCGAGCTAGAGGAGAAACAGCGGGAAAAGGCCAGGGAACGAGAGCGAACAAACGAGCCTTTCGTACCACTATTTTTCACCCAAGCTACGGACAAAGGCGGCAAACCCGATCTTACTGAGAAGGGCCGTGAAGTTCTCGCGAGGGCGCAGAAAGGCGAATGGGATCTGCAAGGGGTCATATGATTTCCACAGCATGTTAGATTCAATACCTGCTACTGGATATGTACCTGCATGTATCACCCGGGCGCGATACCTGCCGACTGACAATTAAAGGCCGCGGCTTGATTTGAAGTTTTTACCACTGGATTGGATTGCTAGTGGATCGGCATACATTCAACTTTGCACATACACCAAGACATTGGACGGGGTCGGGCTTTGGCACTTTGGCACAGCATTTTTGGAGTGAGCAACTCCTTGCACGGAGGATGATTTGGCATTTTTCAGCCTCAAGTGCACGGGAGTATGTACACCCTGGTCTCTTTTTGGGCGTTTTGGTGGCATCTAGAAGACCTCATAGCTCGCTGTTCAACAGTGGCATATATATCAATTCGGAGTACCGAGACTCGAGCATCTATATTAATACATTCTCTTTCGCTGAAAGCCTGGAGGCTTTACGTTGGAAATACCAGAGCGAAATCAGAAGAGGAGGTTTTGTTACTCGACAAAGCTCGTCAGTATGTCACGATGGCGTTATGATTGGCACAGTCAACCATGTAAAATGACCCGCCTGCCGAGATTTCATGCATATTTATTATGTGCAGTACATGTACTGTTGCTGTTGTGCGTACACGTGTGGTAGAGTACCTAGTGAGACCGAACCCGGCTATCACGGCATAGGTGGTTCTAGAACATTTCTCATATTGTGTTATCGTCGCGCAGGGAGGCCGACATATCCGTTTGATGCGGAAAGTAATATCGGGTCACACGGCACCGACGGGACGGGATGAGATACTGGGTGCGGGTAACGACTTTGATTGATGGATATAATTGTACCCTTTGTATTTAACTGAGCTTGGTGCTTGGTGGGGGGATGGTGGTGTAGAAGCAGAGGGTCGTGTGGAAATCTAGGTCACCGTTATTGCACAGGAGTCTTCAACTAGACTAGTGCTCATCCGCTAGCCACCTTTGCTTCTAGAGAGTGACAATTTGGGAGGTTAGCAAGTGAGCCTAGGCGGATATAGAGTGGCTTTAAATTGACCTCTTGTTATGAGGTTATGTACAGAAAAATATGTGTTGTGTGTTTCAACATCTGGTGGCCATTCTCACCTAAGCTGATTTAGGACATGGTTATTTATCTGTGTCGTGATCGCAACAGTGGCCTATTTCTGCTGCGTTGAAAGAATAAAGGAATGCTAGGTCTTGGTTTTTTATCAATATTTATTTCGTAGTAGCAGCGGCGGACTACGCTATACTTTAAGTACCTAAGTTATTGTCTTATACAGAGAACCGAACAGCGTGATCTCTAAATTCATATAAGACATACGCAATATCGAAGTCGCTTGGTACACGAATGCATAGCGTCAACATTAAATAAGAAGCAAGGCATTTTAATGAAGAAGGCAAATTGTATTGATAATTTAAAATGCAATATATTTTTGGTATTGAGAGGAAATCAGGCGGGGTAATTCGATTCTTCTAAAAAGGGGGTTTGTCGGAAATGTCTTGATAGAGCACCATCATAGCTCATCTTGTTGTCTGCATAGATAGTCTTCTTTCACCACACATTGTTGAGCATCCAGCTCTGTTCCATATTAGGACGGCGGGCTATTATAAGTTTTATGGTCTGGCAAGTCATTCGCTCACCTCAATTTCTTTAGCTTTGTAAATGCGACGATCTGGGGGGCCTTCCTAGATTTTAGATTCGGGGCCGCGCGATGTAGAAAACACATAGAGCGAATGATATAGGGGTGGTGGAACTTCGCGGGGACTCGGAATTCTGTCGTAGATAAAGACACAAGTCAACCCCAGCCGTTCGAGTACGGACCAATTCATGGTGGATCTTTCTCCCCATCCAACGGGGCCGGTGCGGTCCATCTCCTTGAAGCCATCGTTCGCGTGAATATATTTGGCAGGGGCGAGTTCCTCCTGGGTGGCTGACCGCGCAGTACTGTAGGAGGCGCTTGTCCTGCAGATTACCCGCGCCCATGCAAGCTCATCGTCGGCGGACGCAGACTGCAACGTGGGAATATCCCTCGGATCCTGATCTGAGCTCTCCACCTCGTATATTTTGACGTATATCTTCTTCAGGGCGGAAAGCGGGAAGAGGCCCGAAGAAAGGCCGTCGAGGAAGTATCCGAGCCGCTCAAGTGTGAGCGTCATGGTTCTTATTCCGAGCAAGCAGGAGTTCATGAAGCTTGTACTCTCGAATGTCAGGTACGTATTCAAGTCGAACGTGTCGATTTTAGTGTCGACCGCGTAGCGCGTTGTCATCCATGTCGCGGGGAATAAACAAGGCTCAAAGTTAGTCGGCATCGCGAACCAGAACCTGCTGAGGACGTGCTGGCGTGATTCCCGATTGAGCTTTGCTAGGGCGAGGACTGACCCCAAGCGAGACCTGTGCAAGAGGGTAAATATGGAAAACTCTCCCATCCGAGTGCTGATGTGCTCAGGCCAGAGGTGCCAGAGGGCCGGCGTCGAATCAATCATGGCGTCGAAAATCATCAGGCGGAGCTCGGTTGGGAGGTACCGGAACGTCGCCGGCGTATAAGTCATCATGTCGGAGTATCGTTTGGGGAACCGACTTTTGGCCATGTCCATTTTAAACCAGTCGGCAGCAGTACTCGAGATGACGGATTTGCCGCTCGTCTTAGATGTGTGGTTCAAATATCAGGGAATCGCTTTGGCGTGGTTATTTGGGGGGCTCTTAGGTGGTTTGAGACTCGGGGTGACTGAAAGCTATGCCTAGGTGTAAGAGAATAAAACGCAGTCAAAGACAGCTTGCGTGTCTAATATACGTCTCAGATAAATTAGGTTGGCAAGTAGCTTGAACTGTAACGCGGCGCATGTACAAGCTTAAGTGGTCGTCCGATCTTGAGATTCGCTGACACCGTCCATTTAAGTTAATTTCTTTAGTTTTCTGAGGCTAATGATGACGCGATTAAGATTTGACCTTGGTTGAAACTTTCAAGTCGAAGTCAAAGGCTGTCCCGACTGACTTGGGACTTTCACACTCATATCGTGTCGCCATATTCAACGTCGCGATCGGCGGAATCGACGGCCAGCGGCCGTAAAGGTCTGGTTAACTTTACACACTCGGTGAGTCTGACGCGAGTCACTAGAATAACTGTGGCTAACTAGCTCTCATAATTCAGGCGTCAAATTGTCATCGCGACCTGCCTCTCTTCGAAAATCGAACAGCACGGGATGAAGTTCGTCCGGTTGACCAACGTTCTTCGTAGAGCTGTCAGTACGCTGTAAAGTACTCATTACTCGGGTTATATAACCCGCCCGGGATTCATTGCAACTTCCAGCCATGTGCTTTAACCGAAGATTAGTACCCATAGAGCTATTGTACCGTTATACCGTTCAAGCTTTCAAGCTCGCGAAATCGCTGTGAAGGTAGAGTTTTTCACTAGTAATAGCCACCAAGCGCGATAAGTTACCCTAGTAGGACTTAGAGTTCCAATTCGTGAGACCAGTATGGTACGAAAGCATATGGTAAAGGGCGATGGCATCCTATCACTTCATTCGGCGGCTTCGGCCATGTCGATGCATATGTATTTATGCGGGGAAAAGGCGACTATCTCGGTGTTTTATGTTTCTCATACCGATGAGAAGTCAAAGCCACTTGGAAGTGTTATCCGCGGTCTTTCGGGACCAGGGTCTGCGGTTCCAGATTCTCCGAGAACACTTCACTGTGTGTCGAGGTGTCGAGGTGTCGACTGGCACATCACTGCCGAGCATAGGAACATGTTGTCGGAGGTAGCGGCCATAGAAAAGCTAAAGTATACACAGTACCGAATGAAACTATTTAACGTAGATGCTGGCAGCTGGAATGGCTTATTAATGACCATGGTGATAGTCCGAAGACCAAAAGACCAACCGACCTAGCTTCATTAGGCACTCATGCAACCAAAGCCTATCTTTAATATTTATGCATGTTTGTAAGCATCACATAAACGCCACGTCTAACAAGTTCATCGTAACTTTCGTTTTCTTCGACCTATAAACCCGTTGAACCGAGGGCTCGCATGAGTTGGTGGTAATTCTAGCTCCAATGAAGCTCGTATTCAAGCGGTGGGGTTGTCCGCTTTATATAGTATGGTTATTCGCTGGCGCCACTAAAATACGAGGTTGAGCCACGGATCTGCAGACCTGAAACACTGCCGTCGGTATTTCATCTCGAGACCTGAACCGCTCGGTCGGGTTTCTAGTTCCTCTTAGAGTATCTAGATTCCTTCAGGATGGCTAGATTTGGACACATGCAATGGCTGACCAGCTGGCTAGCAGTCGTGAACTTATTATTTAGTCTCTCGTCATCTACGGAAATAGAACGCCGAGCGTCGTGGCCGAACGGTCCTCTGGTCACTTCGGGACGATGGATCACCGACGCGACCGGTGCGAAGGTCACGTATGTTGGCGTCAATTGGCCCGGGTCGCTAGAGACGATGATTCCGGAGGGACTCCAATATCAGTCGATTGAGACGCTTGTGTCAAAGATCAAAAGTCTAGGCATGAACGCGATTCGTCTAACGTACGCGACCGAGATGATTGACCAATACTATGATAATGGAGAGAAAGATGTCACAATGCAAAAGGCCTTCGTCGATGTGCTAGGACAAGATGATGGCATGGCCGTATACAACAAGGTCATTGCGAATAACCCTTCGTTTGGAGCCGAAACAACCAGGTTGCAGGTTCGTGTGTCTTGAGCAGATGTCTCCGCCATGTAGCGTCCGAGCTAAAGTAAACGAATCTAGGTGTACGATGCTATCGCCACAGAATGCGCCAAGCAAGAGATTTATGTCCACCTTGATAATCATGTGTCAAAAGCAGGTTGGTGTTGTAGCCCTCTTGATGGCAACTCTTGGTGGGGCGACACATTTTTCGATGTGAAGAACTGGACGCGAGGATTGTCCTTCATGGCCGAACATGTCAGCATAACTGGCCTCTTCGCGGCGAATCACTGCTAATACACAGCAGGGCAAAACATGGACGAGCTTAACGTCGATGTCATTGCGAAATGAGCTACGGATATCCGTAACCAATTCGCAGCTCGCCAACTCCTACAACTGGGAAGACTGGTATAAATATGTTCAGCAAGGCGCCGATGCTATTCACTCTGCCAATTCCGATGTTCTGATCTTCCTCTCTGGCCTGGACTCCGATAAGAACCTCACTGCCGTTGTGCAAGGCTCAGCACTTGAGCCCGGAACAGACACATTCAATCGAGACAACTTTCAGGGGTACGGTGACGATAAGTTGGTCCTTGAGTTACACGCGTACGACAACATTTTTGGCACGCCAGTAAGCAGCTGCTCCGTTATCAAGGATAAGCTGTTCAATACAGGATTCCAAACTCTGACCAATAGTGCGGCCAACCAATTCCCACTGGTTGTGACCGAGTTTGGGTTCCCGCAGAACGAGTCAACTGCGACAGATTCATATGCGTCTTGCTTATTGGATTATTTTCCTTCGCAACATACGGGTTGGATGATATGGACATTGGGGGGTTCCTACTACATTCGTGAGGGCACTCAGGACCGTGACGAGGAATGGTTAGTACTTGAAACTCGAGAGCTTCCTGATGTTGGTGCTGACTAATATCCATACAGGGGCCTTTTATCACACGATTGGTCTTCTTGGAGGAGTCCCGGCTTCACTAATGGTATTTTAAGCACTGCGGTGAATTCAAGTATGGCCCCTATCAGCGATGATGATGGTGATGATGACGATGATGGTAATGGCAACGAGTCAACCGATGAACCCAGCTCG